>CM040628.1:69518801-69960148 GCA_022817965.1 Solanum lycopersicoides
AAGGTGATTTAAAGCCATATGGATCACAAGTTACATAAGAATTTTATTCGTCGAACTAGAGTTGTCAAATGGATTGACCCAATGCAATTCAACTCAATCCTAACTGGTTAGAGAGTTAAATGGGTTGGAACGGATTGATTCTTCAACAAAAACAAACAATATTTTCCTTTTAGAAAGAATACGCAAGTTGATGAATTACACATACTTCAGTTAATATTTACAAACAAATACATGATAGCCAAGATACAATATTCATAAGTTTCATCCGAGCAAAAAAAATTACATGATCACTATAAGGAGAAGCAAAAAATTAGACATAAAAACAAAAGTAAAGGAAATCAAAGATTCATAGTTATAATGGAATAATGGACTTGGACTAATAAGAAAATTTAGTCGGCTAACAAGTAAAACACCACTTAATATACATATATATAATATTTTTAAAATTCACAGCTCGCGGACTGACCTCTGATGCTTGTGGGTTAGGCCTACGAGGCGAGCATGCCAAATGAGACCGGGCTAAAAACCTCTTTTCTAAATGGGCTGAAAAAATTAAATTCAACTCTATTTAATTCAACGATTGAATTGAGCTGACCTAACAGGCAAAATTCATTTTGACAGCTCTAGTTCGAAGGTCTCTTCACTTCACTAATAGGCTTATGCTTCAACTTTTGATTATTATGGACCAGTATCAAGATTAGATCCTAAAATGTATGTACATAATTTTAACAACTGAAACAGTAATAATGAAAATGACGCCTTCTTTAATGAGATTATATGAGCAAATATAATTTAAATAAGTTTAGTTTTTTTTTTATCCTTTTCAAGATAACCCTTTTAACTTTTCTATTTCCAAAGTGAAAAAAGTCGAAAGCCTATTTTATTGGGCTCTATAATACAAATTGCAAGGCTAAATTTAGATCTCTTTAACTACTTCAACATGAGAAATAATGCGCGAGTTGAAATTAATCTGACACTATCTATCTCATAGCTTGTTTTTTTTCCCTCTATAGTGTATATATTATACTATGGAAGCCTAGTTAGTATATACATTTGAATAACTACTGCTAGAACATGTAGTATTGGGGTATAAATAGTAGTGAAGAGACTTAATCGAATTTTTTTCTGGCCTAAAATAAATTTGTAACAACTACGATTTGTGTTATCAGTTAATAAAAATCCTCACAAGATGGATGAATCTTTATCAGTTTGAACTCTTGGAAGATACACTGAATTTTATTTGAGAAAATCGTTGTCTTTGAAACAATAACAATGGTGTGTACCTATACATTATAGCTTAGAGTTTAGAAAAATGACAGACTAATGAGCTCGATCTTTTCTAATGAACTTGACCTAATAACTACATAAAACTAAAAATAGAAAGTAATCAATCCGGTTAAATAAACAAGGTATATAACACATTGTCTTAGGAATAAGTTTACTCTCAAATCGGTACTTAACGATACAAATTTAATTAGTGGAGCCCTAAAATCGATATCGTATATCTAATATAAAAGAGATTGTAAATTTATAATAACAACAGCGTTTGTAGTCCAACGGTTAGGATAATTGCCTTCCAAGCAATAGACCCGGGTTCGACTCCCGGCAGACGCATATTTTTAACTATTATTAAAAAGTCTTTTATTTTATGTAATGTTAGTTGTTTTTCTTTCTTTTCCCCGACTTGAAAATACTTCTTTAAGTAATCGAGAAAATAACACAAAAAGTGTCGCCGGGGAGGAGAATAACAACATATCTAGTATAATCGATAACATTAGTGATAAAATTTCTATAATAGATTTTTTTTTTTGAACTGTCTTAATTTAAAAGATTCATATATAATATATCAAAAAGAAATTGAACCGTCTCATCAGTTATTAATCAGGTTATGCGTTAATTGTTCTATTCAATTTTAAAAATATAACAAAAGAGGAGTTGCTTTTACATAATCCAACACCGACTTCTCGTCTAATACCCTGAACTCATTGAATGTTGTTGTTATTGGAGAAATAATAAAAGTTATACATTGATTCGTCTATCTAATATATAAAGCATAACAAAAGAGAAGTAGCTTTTGTATACTCCAACACTAATTTCATCAAATGTCGTCCTCAACGGAAAAATACAAAGAAAGTTACACATTAATCGATCTATCCAATACAAAAAAAATGTTACAAAAAAGTAGCTTTTACGTACACCAACAATGACTTCTCTCGTTCATCGACTTGAACCTATCGAATGTCGTTGTGCCCATCGGAGAAATAGAAAA
The DNA here is from genome assembly GCA_022817965.1 of Solanum lycopersicoides. Taxonomy (NCBI): domain Eukaryota; kingdom Viridiplantae; phylum Streptophyta; class Magnoliopsida; order Solanales; family Solanaceae; genus Solanum; species Solanum lycopersicoides. The sequence goes on from CM040628.1 coordinate 69,521,071, forward strand.
AAGGTATGGTGACCATGAGGTCAAATACAAAACATAACATAAAAAGAAATAGCTTTTCGTACTCCAACACTCACTTCTCGTCCAACGACCTAAACCCATCGAATATTGTCGTCGTGCTCAGCGGAATAAAGAGAAAATTACGTGGATAAGCAAACTTATACTATTTAATTACTCATCATAGCTATAGTTTGCTACAATTACCACTCGCGACTAACTTTATACATTAATTACGTGGGCTGACTTCGAGTTTGTATAATTAGTCATGTTTGTATATGTATAATTCGCCAGGATATACAAATAAATATGTATAATATACAATTTTTAGCCTATATACATATACAATTCACCTCTCTCTACCCTCTCTCGCTCGCCTCTCTCCTATCTGTCTCAATCTCGCTCGCCTCTCTCCTCCCTCTCCCAATCTCGCTTGTCATTTATACAAATGAATATATATAATATACAGTTATATACAATTATATACATATACAATTCACCTCTATCCCACTCTCTACCCTCTATCGATCGCCTCTCTCCTCCCTCTCTCGCCTCTCTATTCTTTCTCCCAGTGTCGCTCGCCTCTCTCCTCCCTCTCCCAATCTCTCTTGCCATATATACAATTATCTAACCAATATAATTAAATATTTTTAAGTAGCTATATGTAAAAGTTTCCCAATTATAAAAAGGGCAAATTTTATATATAGCAAATATAAAATTCTTAATTTTAAGTTATGGTAAACTTTTCAAAATTGCGTTCCGTAGCAAAATTTGAGTTTGCCACAGATGCCTTTTTTTGTATAATCTTACACGTCATTTATACATTTCATACACTTATACACTTATACTAAATATGTATATGTATAAGTGTATGAAACTGTTGCATGTTTATTCGAATCTGTCAGTTATATACATATACCTATTGAGTAATTTTTGGTGAATTGTATAATTGTATAGAACTGTTGTATGTTTATACGAATTTGTCAGTTATATACATATACATATACATATTTAGTGTTTTTGGGTGAATTGTATGATTGTATAAAGCTTTAATTTTGTGTATATAAAGGCTTTTGATATAATTTGAAAATGTGTATAAGTTAAAACTGAAGATGCTAGAATTTGTATAAATATATGTTTTGTTTGTTGTTGAAATTCTTAAGCTTACAAATGTATATGTATATAATTTAATTTCTTATACAAAACTTCTGAAAATGACTTCATTGGCTATTTTGGTATGCATTCTAGTAGATGGGACAATGACAATTGTTACGTCGATTCTACGATTGAGGGGGTGATATTTAAAGAAAGTTCATCGTATAATGAGTTATATAATGTCATTGCAATGCAACTAGGGATTGATATGTATGTGGTTAAACTCAAAATTGAGTATGTAATTGAAGAAAGCAACACACTCTGTTGATTCACAAAAATCTGAATGGATTATGAAGTGGACTCAAAAGTTAGTTTGAAAAAATTGAAAAAAATCAATTAAAATTGACAAAATTAGATGAGTTTTTTACTGTACCTGAAAGTTTTGAAATCCTTTTGAAATCCACAACAATGTGCTAAAGAAGTTTGAAATTTGAAATTGAATTTGTGGAGAATATTAAGGAGAAATTGAAGGAAATGAGAAGAGATTGTATAATATGAAGGGAAAAAAGAAAAATGATGATTTTAATTTTGGGGAAGTATTTTATACGATTCTGTGGGCCCTAATAAAGCAATTTGATGGAGAGTTTGCTTATTAAAGGGAATAAATGAAAGGTAAGTTACTCCATTTAATTACCTTTATTAGTCTGTTCTCTATAATTATCCCTAATAAAAAAGATATGGTACAATTATCCCTAATAAAAAAGGTATGGTGGCTGTGGGGTTCGAACCCACGCGCACTTATGTGCAGAAGATCTTAAGTCTTCCCCCTTAACCACTCGGGCAAACCACCTGAATATTCACAAATTTCACTCTTAATTATCTGACCTACAAATTTGTGTAGAATTATCTAGAAGCTTCTTCATCGTATATAATCCATCTTCATCTTCATCTTCTCTACAATTCCAGAAGAAGAGAACTTTCCAGAATCTCAAATTGGTAATGGCTGAACACTTGGCTTCAATTTTTGGTACTGAAAAAGATAGAGTGAATTGCCCTTTCTACTTTAAGATCGGTGCTTGTAGACATGGAGATCGATGTTCCAGGCTCCACACGAAACCCAGTATTAGTCCTACTATTCTCCTCTCAAATATGTATCAAAGACCTGATTCAATTACCCCTGGTGTTGATGCTCAAGGCAATCCTATTGATCCTCGCAAAATCCAGGAACATTTTGAGGTGTACCCTTTAAGTTTTTCTGTTGTAAATTACTATTTTTGTTACGATTTGACATGGTTTATGATATGATTGCTTCTTTTGGGGTATACCCAGTTAGTTTTTTCTGCTTTTCATGTCCATCATGTTGCCAGGATTGACATGATTTATGATGTGATTGCTTCTTTTTGAGGTATACCCAGTTAGGTTTTTCTGCTTTACTTGTCTATTGTTGCTACAATTTGTTTGTTTCATGAAAAAAGACCCTTGCTTTAGGTGTTTTAGTATGAACCATAGTGAGTTTTGTGTGTTCTATGATATGATTGCTTCTTTTTGAGGTATACCCAGTTAGTTTTTTCTGCTTTACTTGTCTATTGTTGCTACAATTTGTTTGTTTCATTAAAAAAGACCTTTGCTTTAGGTGTTTTAGTATGAACGATAGTGAGTTTTTTGTGTTTTATGATATGATGGCTTCTTTTTGAGGTATACCCAGTTAGTTTTTTCTGATTTACTTGTCTATTTTATTGAGTATTGTTGGTATAATAGTAAGAAATGATAGTGCATTTGATATGTTGTATGATACAATTGCTTCTCTTTGAGATATACCGAGCTGGTTTATTTCTGATTTACTTGTCTATTTTATTGATTATTGTTGCTACAATTTGCTTGTTTCATGAAAAAGACCTTTGTTTTAGGTGTTTTAGTATGAATGATAATGAATTTTGTGTGTTATATGATATGATTGCTTCTTTAGAGGTATACCCAGTTAAGTTCTGCTTTATTTGTCTGTTTTATTGGGTCAATGTTGCCTCTATATATGTGTGCTTCATGAAAGAAAGAGACTGTTATTGTAGAGATATTATAGTATGAATGATCCGTGATTCGATATGTTTTATGATATGATTGCTTCTTTTGCGGTATACCCAGTTAGGTGCTTTTGTTTTATCGATCATTATTGCCACTATTTGTGTGTTTCGTGTAAAAGACCCGTTTGTTGTAGGAATTATAGTCAGGAATGATCATGGATTTGATATGTTATATGATATGATTGCTTTCCTTTGAGGTGTACCCAGTTAAGTTCTTCTGTCTTATTGATCATTGTTGTCACTATTTGTGTGTTCCATGTTAAAAAAAAACCGTTGTTGTAGGAATTATAGTAAGGAATGATCATGAATTTGATATTTTATATGATATGATTGCTTCCCTTCAAGATTTGCCCAGTTAAGTTCTTCTGCTTTACTTGTCTGTTTTATCGGTCATTCTATTCATGAAAAAAAAAGAATCTTGTGAAAGGTATTGTAGTATGCATGATCGGGAATTTTGTGTGTTTTATGATATTGATTGCTTCTTTTGAGGTATGCCCAGCTAGTTTTTTCTGCTTTACTTGTCTATGTTGTTGGTCATTGTTGCCAGTATTTGTGCATTTCATGAAAGAAAAGACTGTTGTTGTAGACGTATTATAGTATGAATGATCCATGATTTGACATGTTGTATGATATGAGATATGATTGGTTATTTTGAGGTATACCCAGTTAGGTCCTTGTGCTTTATTGGTAATTGTTGCCACTATTTGTTTGTCCCTTGTAAAAAACCGTTGTTGTAGGTTTTAAAGTAAGGAATGATCTTGGATTTGACATGTTCTATGATATAATTGCTTCTTTCAAGGTATACCTAGTTAGGTCTTCTGCTTTATTGATAATTGTTGCCACCATTTGTGTGTTCCATGTAAAACAACCGTTCTTGTAGGTATTATAGTAAGGAATGATCTTGGATTGGACATGTTTTATGATATGATTGCTTCTGTTGAGTAAAGCTTTATGTTGAATTGGAATTGGAAGCAGGACGTTGCTTTTTAGTGGTTCATAATGCTCCCTCTGTCCCAAAACAGATTTTTGCTAAGGTAACACTTATTTTGGGACGAAGGGAGTGGTAGTTAGCAAATAGCTTCATACTTTGTGTTCTTAGAAAATATTTGAGAAGTAACTAATTGGAAATTTGGAATATGATTTGTTATGGTACTGTGGCAGGATTTTTATGAAGACTTGTTTGAAGAACTGAACAAGTATGGAGAGATTGAGAGCCTGAATATTTGTGACAATCTGGCTGATCACATGGTAGGATTTCTGTGCTTTCTTGTAGTCATGCATTGATTGTGACTGGTGGTTTCAACTATGTAGTAATGTACCCTGTGCAGGTTGGTAATGTTTATGTTCAGTTTAGAGAGGAAGAGCAGGCTGCAAATGCACTGAAGAATCTTACTGGGAGATTCTATGCCGGTAAGTTTCTATTCTTTCAAACCATATCAGTAATAAAATATTTGAATAGAGGAAAAAGAAAGCAAAATGGTGAAAGAACGTGTCATGTATGAATTGTATTATCTGGACCAGGGGCATAACTAACTACACCCAACCAAGAGTGTTCAAGTGAACACCCTTTGCTGGAAATTATGTTGTGTGTATATTGGTGATAGGACTGCTAAGGCGAATGTCAAGGAAGAGGTGTCTGCTAAGTGGCAGAGAGCAGTGAGGGATTCGTTTGAATCAATCAGACTTTTGAAAGTTCAAAACTATGTAGTATCCCAATCCCCACACGTTTTTGTAAGGGAAAGTTTAACGTTCTGTCCCCCACAAATTTTGTCATGAAAATTGTTTATTGGGCCAAATATATGGCCAGTGATCTTTTATTTTCTTCAAAATTGAGGTGGTTAATGAAGCAAAAAAGTTATTTCGTGTTGTGCAAGTTCCGAGGCAGCAATCTAAATTTCGAATTTATCACCTTTTACCACCATGCTAAAACTATTAGTTGTGTAGGGTGTTCAATGTTTAGTATGCATCAATAAACAATAGAATTTGACCCATATACTCCATAATTTATGGTGAATGGTTGGCTGCAACTCTCTGAGTCTCCAACCCTGATTGGAACATATAGCCCATCATGTTCAGTTTGTCACCAATAGTTCATAATGTGACTATTTTCTCCCTTTGGTAATAAACTCTGCAGGAAGGCCCATCATTGTTGATTTCTCTCCTGTGACTGATTTTCGTGAAGCCACCTGTCGACAGTACGAGGAAAATGTCTGCAACCGCGGTGGATATTGTAACTTTATGCACCTCAAAAAGATCAGCAGGTTATTTCCACTCTATGCAAAATATTAACAATTCATTTATAAACAGTAGTCTTAGAAATTCAGTTGTAACTGACTTGTCTTTTATACCGAGTAACTAGGGATTTGCGACGTCAGTTGTTTGGAAGGTATAGGACAAGGCATAGCAGAAGCAGGAGCCGAAGCCCTTATAGGCATCACAGCTATGAAGACCGCTCTCACAGGAGTCATAGTAGAAAGCATGATGAAAGGGACCATTACTATGAGAGTCGGAGCAGGAGGAACAGAAGTACAAGCCCTGACCACAGGAGGGGTAGGAGTAGGAGTCCCGGTGGCAGGAGAGACCGAAGTCCAGTTAGGGATGGCAGCGAAGAGAGGCGCGCAAGAATAGAGCAGTGGAACCGGGAAAAAGAACTGGCAGAACTTGATAACAGGGCTAATGCAGGCAGTAATTACAGAAATGAAAGCAATGAGAATGGATCTGCTCCAAACCAAGATCAGTATTATAATCAACAATGACAAGAAAGGGCATATGGATAATGAATGAAAATATCGTGCTGGTTTGTGTCCTTATCCCTTATGATTTTTAATGCTTTTGTTATGTCCTAATATATTGTCTTCTGAGAGGGCCACCCACCATGAAATAGAGCTTAATGCCCATTTTCTACTTGCAGGCGGTGCAGGTTTTCAATTCTTTGATAAGCAATCTGAAAAGTTTTCGACCTTTTTTTTTTTTTTTTTGGTGTTCTGGCTTTAGATATGCTTTTTTGTGTGCATCATTCATTGTTTGTTATCACATCTGCCCTTTGAAATTACTATTTTAAGTTGAAATAGTGGTTTGAATAAAGATTACAAGTGAATTTTAGTCTTGAAGTTCCACCCGCAATCTTCAACTGTCACAAACTTCTTATCCCAAAAACATAGCTATTGGAACACAACTTCAACCACCTGCCCTAAATGTTTGTGTCATTTCAATTTGTTTTACAATTTTGAACTTCTGTTGACTGTTATTATAGGGTGTGTACAGTTTTCTTTGACATTTTATTGTTTTGATGTTAAATGCCTCATCATTATCCTATGTCACATTGTTCAAATTCCACAAACTATTGTGTTATTGTTTGGGAGAAAATAACTTACTGATGCATGTAGTTTGGTTTTGTTCTTGGCTCATCTATCAGAACATATTTGTGCAATATCTCTGTATAAAGTAGGAATTAAATTTAAATTAAGGTGATGGAGTACCAGAAATGTAAGGTGCAATTGTATGTTGTCACAAAGTTCCAAAAACTTGTCGAATTGGTGGTAACTTCTCTGCACTGTAATAATACCAGTTTCAAAAAAAAAAAAAAGGAACTCCGAATATCATACCCATGTTCTATCATCAAATGAATGCTCATCATTAATTTGCCTTTTAAAGTAACTCATGCAGTGTTGCCTTCCCAAAAAGTATTGTCGTGTAACGTGTCTGTTACAGGGTTTTCCACTTCATAAACTATCCCGTAAATGTCAGGTAGGATTGGATTTAAAAAGTGATAATGGACTTCGCTTGTTGTATTGACATACATTTATTGGTCATCCATTTCTTCTTCTAGGTTGTCCAGGCTGAAATGTCCTTTTTCCTGCTCTAGGTTTAGGTCTTGCATTTTACGGCTATATAATCGACGATTACTTGCATGATGTTTACTTGTATAATCTTTTTTGCAAATGCATTGTGTGCTTGTTTGTGCAGTCAGGTTTCTTATGACCAGAGCTCATCCAGGCTAGTAGCTTTCAAACTGTTGTTTGGCCTTATCTCTTCACTTCTATTACTGCTTACCGGGAAATGTGTACAGGTTGTGGAGCCAATTCAGAGGATATATACCAACAGGTTTGATTTCACAGGCATTTGCAGGGACGAGAGAAGAATGACGACCGATCTGCAGCTGGAGACGACAAACGTTCAAATTCTTATTCCTTTAGTCTACTTTTAGGGTTTAGGGTAATGCAACTTCAGAACTTGGAACTGCTAGTTTTGCATCCTCCAGAGTCCAGACTACTGTTTGCTATTATGTATCGCGGTGAACTTATATGAAGACCTGTTTAAGGTCCTCGATGCTTAGTCGTCTAGAAAAGAATCTTGATGATATCATTTAGGTATTGATTTTGGCCTGTGCTGACAGTTGAACGAACAGTACTGTGTGTATGTTGGCGTTTGGACAATATTTGGTTGAAGTTGAGTTTAACTGTGATGTTACCTTATCGTTTTGGTCATCCTTATATTTGAATCGGATCTAGTGTTTCACTCTTCTAACAGTTATTACGGCATTTTCAATCCTATCCTCTATTTTATTCTTTAAAAATAGAGTTTTTTATTTTTTCAGACAATCAACTCGAATCAAAATCTCTTTTTTTTATTTCTAAAAAATGAATCTTTTTTTCTCTCTCATCAACATTATATTATTAATTTTATTTCATTCTTATTTTCTTATTTTATAATATGAATTTTCTCTTTTCTTTTTTTTGAAAATAATCACTCTATAATCTTTCTGTAATAACCATGTTTGGTTGGGACAAAAGTTTTGAAAAATATTTTTCAAATCAACTCATTTTTCTCAAAATTAAGGAAAATGACTTCCCTTAAAAAATTAAGGAAAATATTTTCCAAAACTCTCCTCCAATTTCAAATTATATATTTTTTTTTGGAAAAACATCAATTTTAAAAAAATAAATTTTATTTCAAAAATTTATTTTTTCACCTGAACCCTGCCCCCACCGCCCACCCCCCAACCCCATCCCCTCCCCAAAAAATTAATTTTGTTTTTTAAAAATATTTTCAACTTCAAATTTTTATTTTTAAACTTCTACCCCCATCCCCCGGCCAGCCCCCCCCCAACCTTCAAAAAAATTAATTTGTTTTTTAAAAATACTATCAACTTCAAATTTTTATTTTTTCACTCCTCCCCCCTCCTCCCTGCCCCACCCACTACCCCCACCCCACCCCCACCATCACCATAAATAAAATTTGTTTTTAAAAAATATTTTCAATTTCATAAGTTATTTTTTACTCCAATAAAAATAAAAGATGTCTCTTAAAAATATTTTTCATTCACAAATCAAACGCAAAATCAAACATGAGAAAATAAGTCCAAAATCTACTTGTTTTCTAGAAAAACATTTTCTAGGAAAACATTTTCCATGAAAAACATTTTCCTCCATACCAAACACACCCTTAATGCAAAATTATATTTTATTCTAAATAACATAAATTGTGATAAGTATTATATACAATACATATTAACGAACAATTCAAATAAAAGTGAAATCATTGATGAAATAAATTGCATCATAAATATTGTATTATCATAAAATTTATTTTAGATCTTACATAAATACTCAACTTTTAAGACTATTACGTTACTCTCATGAATGTTCTATAATGTATTATAGAGTTCAAAATGAGCATTTTTTGTTCTTATTTTTTATATGTAGCTAAAAATTATACTATCAATTTCAACTAGTATCCAATTATTTCGTGTACTAATTTACTTTTCATATTCCATTTTGAACTATTGAATCAAATATTTTCATGCTATTTAAAAAGGCCTAACCCATCGGTGTCCCCTAAACTTGACACTAATTTTCACTTAGACACCTTAACTAAGCTTTGTTCATTTTAGACACCTCATGTCATGTGTCGTTGTGTCATTTAACACTTTTTACTGACATGGCACAGTGAGTGTAACACACTCACTATCAGCGCGTGAAAGACTCATTTAATCATTTTTATTATATTTTTTTTCATGTTCTTCCTCATTTTTTAGCCATCTCTCAAAACTTGAACTCCTTCCATGGAGAAATAATTTTGATGATGCTATGGACAAAAAAAAAAAAACTTTAATACGAAGAGATTTCACAAAAAAAAAAAATTCAACCCATTAAAAAAATCACAATTCATGTTGTCACAAAAAAGGACAGCGAAAAATCTTGAAAGATGATGGATGGGGTGGAGAAGACGATGTGGGTGGGAAATGGGTTGGGTTTAAGATGGACAAAGGTGTAGAAGACATTGGGTGGGTCGGTGGAAATAGTGAAGGAGACGATTTGGGTGGGTGGGCAGAGAAATGACCTTGGTAGATTATTTTTTAAAAATTATTTTTGTGTAAAAAAATTCACGTGTCATTAAATCATTGGCTACTTCTTCATTCTACTAAAATATTATTATTTAAAAAATATTTTTAATATACATGTCACGTGTTTTTATATTTGTCATTTTGACACGTCTTCGACGAGTGTGTTACACACACCTCGTATATTTAGCTGATTGTTAAAAAAGTGCTAAAATGACACAATGCAGAATGACATGAGGTGTCTAAAATGAACAAAACTTAGTTAATGTGTCTAATAATTTATGACTATAACATAAAAAGTATATTATTTGAATTAACATGTAAATTTTGTGCATACTTCATAATGAAAAATAATTATAATCTAAATTACATATTTAAAATGACAAAAAATAATAATCAATAATATGTTTTAGAAAGTTAAATAATAGAGAGTTAAATAGAGAACTACTATTCACCTCTCTATAATTGAATAATAGAGGGTTAAATAGAGAGTGGTTAGAAAATCTATTCTCTATTTTACTGTTCAAATATAAAAAATAAAATAGAGATGAGTCGGAGATGATCTTAGCGTCACAAAGTTTGAAACTCTCAAAACATTTAAAGCTAATTAAATGATTTGATCAAATTTAAATAACTACTGTCAGCATGAGTTGTACGTGCTTTTCCAAAATAGTGAACTTTAAGGGTGTGTTTGGTATGAAGGAAAATATTTTTAATTTTTTCATGTTTGGTTGGGACAAAAGTCTTGAAAAATATTTTTCAAATAAATTCATTTTTCTCAAAATTAAGGAAAATGACTTCCCTTCAAAAATTAAGGAAAACATTTTCCAAAACTTCCTTTCAACTTCAAATTACATTTTCTTTTGGCAAAAACATCAATTTTTTAAATATTTTTCACCCGATCCTTGACCACCGACCCCCATCCCCTCCCAAAAAAAATTGAGTTTTATTTTAAAACTCCTAACTCCCTCCTTACCCCCCCCCCCTCAAAAAAAAAATAATATATATATATATATATATTTTCAACTTCAAAATTTTATTTTTTCACCTAACCCCTGCCCACCCTCCACCAGCCCCCACCCCCAACCTACCCCACCCCACAAAAAAAAATTATTTCTAAAAAATATGTTCAATTTCATAAAATATTTTCTACTCTAGTAAAAATAAAAGATGTTTCTCAAAAAATATTTTTCATTCATAAATCAAACACTAAAAATCATTTCTGAAAAATATTTTCTACTCACCAACCAAACATGAGAAAATAAGTCCAAAATCTACTTATTTTCCAGAAAACCATTTTCTATAAAAACATTTTCCTTCCTACCAAACACACCCTAAGCTGCACTTTCAAAGAGGAAAACAATATTCTCTATAAGAAAGTCTTTGTAGATATGGTTAATTACACATTTGAACTTCATGAAATTCAAATAAATAAATAATTATTTCCCTCTTCATAGATTTGGCTGAATAACGATCCATATTTGAGTATTCCTAGAAGAATCTACTACTCAAAAATCATTTAAATAGTTTTAATACTATTTTACTATGCATTGTCAAAATAAAATAATAAAATATTGTGCTATTTGGATTCAAACTCGAAATTACGGCTGTTCAAAATTGAACCGAAACTGATAAATCGAACCGATAAAAAAGTTATTGGTTTATAGTATTGGGTTATTGGTTTAGTGGTTTTGATAACGGTTTTGATTTTTTTTGTTATCGGGTTATCGGTTCTTAACGATTTAAAGTTTTTTCTTAACGGGTTAATCGATAATTCGATAGTAAATTAAATAGTTATATTTATACCATTTTGTATATAAAGTCCTCGACTTAGAGTTTAATTTCCTAATTTTATTTTTTGTTGTCTCAAACACTCGATTATTTTACAATGTAAAAGTGTTTGCTTTTGAGCAAGATGTAACTTCTGAACTCAAGTGCATGATTTATTTTGTTTGTCAACTTGTTTCTAATTGATTTTTAATGTTTTTTCTTTTGTGTCAAATCTTAACGGTTAAACCGATAACTGAATCGATAACGATCAAAAACCGATAAACCAATAACCGATAAGCCAATACCTTAATGGTTCTATAACGGTTTACCATCTCTACAAACCGATTACCAATAAGCCAACCCCATAAACTTCAAAACCCAATCGAATCGACCGATACACAGCCCTACCCGAAACTCCTTCATTCAAATGGACATTTCATCAATATTACGCTAAAATGATAGCTTTTATCAAGGGTGTCGAACTTTAAATTTGTGTCCTTTACACGTAGAATTTCTCTCTCCAAATCCAAATTATTGCAGTCAAGTTAGACTATGCTCTCCAATGGAGCCTCAAGACCTTAACCCTACCAAACGGATAGAGAATAGAGATTATTTTCGATAGATCATAAGTTAAAAAGAAGTTCCTAATCAAAGCAGCAACAGTGGGGACTATATCACAGTTAAACAATAAATTATGAAGTTGTAAGACTAAAGGATCATATAAAGAAAGGTGTTCAAAATAGTAATGAATATAGATAGATAGGGGCAAAACTTTCTGGTAACAAAAACAATTCATCAAAATCGACCTACTAAAACTAAATGAAAATAGCTTAAACCATAGAGACCAAACATCATCTATAAACTAAAAAATAATAATAAAAATAAAAATTCTTTGCTCTTCAACAACATCTTTCAAGCACTCTACTTCCTCCCTTGCTTGCCCTTGAAGTTCTTTTGGCCACTGAAGTTCCTGCACAAGTAATGTCAATAAAAAATTAGTCGTGCTTCAAGCGAAGGGCGTGGGGAAAAGGAGAGGGGCTTTGTGGTGTTTGTTGTACATACTTGTTGTTAGATTTGTTGCCAGAGAACTGACCACCAGATTTCGGGGACTGAGTTTTTGGTTTGTTGTTACTACCATTGAATGCAGGTTTACCGTTTTGCTTAGCAGAAGGGGTGGCTGGACCTTTCTTACCACCTGAAAAAGAAAAGGATGTCAACGACAAAGATCGTATAGTAACATTTCATTAAATGAAACATGAAATATATATATAACCAACCTGACTTGTTGTCGGGGGTTGCTTGTTTAGCTTTTTTGCCAGAGCCAGGAGCTACTTTAGGAGATGGAGCAGGCCTCTTCTTCTGCTCAACCTTTTATCATTAAAATATCAATTAGACATATAACTAATCTAATTACGACGCCTTCACGAGTCCGGGAAAAAATTGAGCACGATCACAGAAAGATCCAAAATTTAGTACCTTTTTAGGTGTTTCTTCTTCTGAATCATCATCTTCCTCGGAATCATCATCATCATCCTCGGAATCATCAGAAAAATCCATCCCTTCTGGACCATCCTAGAATAAACAACAGGAGAAAATATTCAATACGCCCGCACAGAAACAGAGAATAAGGTATAGCATTTTTCCTCGAATAAAAGATGCAGAATAAGCATTCACAAAAGTCTTTATGAATCATACCATGCCTAGAGGCACATCATCAGAATCGTCTTCATCGTCAGAGTCATCTTCAGAATCATCATCATCTTCATCAGACTCTGCCTCTTTCTTTGATTCAGCTACCTTAGCATTTTTCTCATCCTTAACAGGTGCAGACTTCTTTGCATCAGGCTTTACATCCTTCACATCAGCCTCAAGTTTCCCATTCAGTGCCTCCAAAACATTCTCTTCATCGGAAAAAACATCATCTCCAGAGTCGATTTCATCACCGCTCGGATCATCAGCAGAGTATCCCATGAAGTGCACACTCCCATTTTTCCATCCATGTGAAAGTTCAAACTCCTTTTCAAAGACCAAATCAAACATCAACTGAGGTCTATCCTCAGCGGATAGAGTTCCAATGACATACTTGTTATCTCCAACAGTTAGGCGTAGTGGAACATATTTGGCTTCTTTGACATCCTTCACTTCACCTATAGCAGCCTACAAACAAAACCAAGATTTCAACATTCAAAACCGCCCTGATATCCATTTAAACGCAAAGAGACGTTATGCTATCAAGGAAAAACCTAACCTGGGAAATATGAATGAGCTTGAAAAGCTCGGGCTTAACCTTTAGTGTTTGTCCTGCTTTCACTTCAACACCTATACATAGTTCATGTGAAAGAGATGTCACACCTTAATAAGTTACACAGCATACAACTACAATAAACCCCATATGATCCCGCGAGGGGGGATGGGTCAGGGGAGTGTACACAGGCTTTTTTTTAAAAATCCACACAGATTTTGAAGAACACCTATAACTTATGGATACTAAAAAGTGACATCACAACATATTTATATTTCAAGGTAGGGCATTTAGCTCAAAGATTGCAACTTATTTCTCTCATCTGATGTTATTTAAAATTCATCAAGATTACATCTTTAAAAAAGTAAACATAAAATCTGGCAAATAATTGCTTTTTACACATACCCCACAAAGTGCATACAATCTTAACACTAAAATCAATACAAATTACTAGTAAAACAGGCTAAGATTGAACAACATATCAGTTAGAAACTAACATAAGGAGAAAAAACTAACAAAAGAAGCTCCATAACCTTGAAAAATCATTACTTTGTTTTTGAATAATCACCCATAAACAAGAAAACCCATATAAAACATACAGAAATTGACTTTCAAGCATAACCCAAAACACTACAAGGTAACTAACACACAAAAAAAAACAGCACAACAACAACATAACAAGCAAAATCCCACAGAGTTCATTACTTTCTTTTCAAATAATCAAAAACCAAACAAGGGAGCACATAAAAACTGATTTTTAAACACTCCAAACTCCATTGATGATGTGAAGACCTCAAATATTAGGGGCAACAAAGTAAAGCAAGGAAACACACAGAAATCAAATTTCAACCACAAACTCTATCAAGCAACAACAAAAAACCCATAAAGTTAATTACTTTCTATTCAAATAATCACACCAATAAAGAAGCAGAAAACACAGATAAAAACATAGATAAAAACACAATAAAATTGAATTATAATCATACCCCAAAACTCCATTGATGATTGTTTGAAAAGCTGAAAACTTGGGGGCGAAGTAAGAGAGCAAAAAAAGACTGCTATTCGAAGTGCAAAGATTGAAGAGGGCGGTACAAGTGAGGGTTTTAGAGGGGTTATATAGAAAAAATTGCCGCTTAACTAGGGTTTATGGTTTCTCAATTTGACAAAAACTTTCAATTTTTTTAGTGTAATACTAAGAGAACCCGATGGGCCTAATTTGAGGTAGCCCAATATACATTATCATTTATGGGCCAATATTTGAACTTTCTCTTTTTTGTTATTAGAAAAAGGGAAACTTTCACATATAGCAAACATAAAAATCATATTTGTATGTTATAGCAAAGTTTGAATAATTGGGCTCCATAGCAAACTTATATATGTATAATTATCTATACATATACAATTGAAACGAATTGTATAAAATGAATTGTACAAAATGAGAAAGAGAGAAATTATATACAATTTGAATTGTATAAAACGAGAAAGTGAGAAAGGTATAATTGAATTGTATAAAACGAGAAAGAGAGAAATTATATACAATTTGAGTTTGTAAAAAACGAGAAAGAGAGAAAGGCAAAAAGAGACTTGTGCAGGTAATATACAATTGAATCGAATTATATAAAACGAAAGAGAAAAATTATATACAATTTGAATTTGTATAAAACGAGAAAGGCAAAAGAGACCTGGGTAGGGAAATATTTGTATTGTATAATTATAAGTGTATAGGACGAAGGTATATGTATTTGCATGCATCTATATAATTTTTCTCTCGTTTTATACAATTAGAAACACAATTTATACAATTCAATAGAAGCGAGAGAGACGAGCACAAGGAAGCGAGCGAGAGAGGGAGAGTGGCGAGCGAGAATATGAGGGAGAGAGGGACTGACAAACAGTTTGCTATGGAACACAAATAAATCAAAGGGTAGCTACTATATTTATTTTATATTATTAGTTTGTCATTTTATATAATTATCCCTTAGAAAAATTACATGAATTGGTACATTTTAATAAATAATTACTGATTTTAGCAATATTTATTATTTATTATCATATATAGCAATACTATGTTAAATCTGCAATATGTATTAAAAGTGAATTATGTATGTAATATATATGAATTATATATGAATAATACTTGTTTTTTAAAATATATTATGTTTGTTTGGTAAAACTTTTACACATTGTATTATAAATGTGTGAAAAATGTATTATTCATCATTAAAACTTGTATTATATGTGAATAATAAATTGTTCTTTATAATATGTATTAAACTTATATTATAAATGAACTAAAATTGATCAAGTGAAAAAAATTTATTATTGCTATAAATGGTAAATATTTTTTATTATAGTATATTTATGTAAGTTTCCCTTATTTAAATTTGGTGGAATTCACACACATCTCAAAATGTTTTGATATATCATATTTCGATTTTGGATATATTCCAATACATTGTATTCTGATTTTGAATACATCACTCAACGTCTCAATATATCGCATAAAGTGATATATTCGATCGATATCACGTAAAGTGATGTATCTAACTTATACATCGCATAAAGTGACGTATCTAAGAATAGAAGAGAGAATTTTTGTAATTTTTCAAATGACAGAATTTTTTTAAAAATATAGTAATAAAATAAGTTGTATATTAAGTAATTTTTCCTATTTTTATCAGGTAGCCACTTTATGGCAAGCATTTAAAAGTTGTGTAGTTTTTAATTTTTATATTTATAGTAATTTATTTTTGTTTTTTTAAGTAGCATTTACAAAGTACAAATTATATAAGGTATTACTTAGTGTCTATAAAATTTATGTTTGTAGAGGTATAAACTCACTTTTAGAACTTACAAGGTTTTGTGTTTAAAGACATAAATGAGAAGCCCTAGAGATCTTTTTTTTGATCAATTATATTTGCATTGGTGATGGATATACTGACATAATATATAATGTATGTTATTTGCTGATAATATATTTTTGATTGATGAAATGTGAGGTTAGAAATCTAAAGATAATTGAGTATTTGAAATATAAGTTTATTAAAATAACTCATAAAGGAGATATAACTCGTAAATTCATTAAAATAATATATCACACACGTCATTTCTAAGAGAGAAAATTTCAAATAGTTAAAATCACTAATTCATAATAATTTAGGATATTTGAGATGTTAACGAAAATTATACATCATAGTAACGCTAAGTGAATAAAATGAAAGCTATATCATATTTTTGGTGTGCATCCCAAACATAAAATATTTGAATTGGTTAAAGTAATTCGAAATAATTTAATCCACGAATCAAACATTTTGCGATAAATAAGGCTATGTTTGGACAACTCCAACAAGCTAAATACTTCACTCTTTCATGTCCACTCCACTGTTATGTAATACTAACCTTATCCAATCCTCCATGCCCACCGTCCTCCGCCCTCCCTCCTCCCCACTCCGCCACCACCACGGCGGCCGGCGGCATCATCGCCATCACCTCTTACCTTCATCACCCTTTTTCCTTCTCCTAAAACCCCTTTCATTATCTCCCTCAATATCCCTTTACACCCCCTTTTCTTCATCTTCCACTTTACCCCAACAACTTCTGCTCGATTCCCAAGAAACCCAAGTTGATTTCGACAATTGGGACCCTGTTTCTGCTTCTGGGGTTTCTGAAAGTTTCAATTTTGACGATTCTTTTGATTCTGTGGAGTTGAAGAAGTTTGAAACCCCAGCTGTTGAGGTGAGGGAATTAGAGGATATACCTGATCAATGGCGTAGGGCAAGATTAGCTTGGCTTTGTAAAGAGCTTCCTGCTCATAAGACGCCTACTATGGTTAGGATTTTGAATGCACAAAGGAAGTGGTTTAGGCAAGAAGATGGGAGTTTTGTTGCTATTCATTGTATGAGAATTCGCGAAAATGAAGCTGCTTTTAGGGTAATGTCTTCATTTCTTTTAGAGTTGAACAAGTAGACACACATGTCGTACTTGACCTCTGCCATCTATGTCCTATGTCTTTCGATTCTGAGTGTGTACAAGTACACATTTAAACTTGGAACAAGTAAACAGACTCAAGTCGTGTCCTATATGGCAATTCATGTGGCATCTTATGTGTATGTATTATGTTAAGTAAACACACGCGTCCTACTTGACCTCTGGCATCTAGATACTATGTCCTCCAACTTTGAGTGTATACAAGTTCACATTTAAACGTGTACTGAGTTGAACAAACAACTTTGAGTGTATACAAGTTCACATTTAAACGTGTACTGAGTTGAACAAGTAGACAGACGGCATAAGTGTCCTATGTGGCAATTTGTGTGGACTATGTATTATGTTACGTAGGGTACGTGTGTCTAATTGTTCAATTTTAACACTCAAAGTTGGAGGACATAGATATAAGTTGACGCCAAGTTAAAGGCATGTGTATGTATTATGCCTTTTAGTTATGTTGGTAAAAGTATTTGGGTTGATCATTTGTAGCCTCACTTATTAATATATTATGTGGAAGAAATTTGATATAAATATTGGAGAATGTGGAGAAAAATTCTGTTGAACTGTATGTGTGTTTGCGAAAATGAAGCTGCCTTTAGGGTAATGGTGTTCATTTCCTTTAGTTTAAAAGGTTGTTATCTGTAGTGTTTTTGGTTATGTTGGTAAAAGTTTTCGGACTGATCAAATTGTAGAAGAATTTTGCAATAGATTTTGGAGATAATTTCTGTGAAACTGTATACATATTCGCGAAAATGAAGTTTCTTTTAGGGTAATGTGTTCATTTGCTTTAGTTTAATCAATTATTTATTATAGAAAAGGTTGGTATCTTTTTGTGTTTTTGGTTACGTTGGTATAATATTTGGGTTGATCATTAGTGGCTTCACTTATCACTAACTATTATGTCGATGATATTTGCTACAAATGGTGGAGAAAATTGCCGTTTCTCTGTGCTTGGTTCATTTTTTCTGATAAGATACTTGTGCTTCTTAAGATTTCGTACTTATACATTAAGTATTTGTACGACGAGCCAGTCTTGTCAAGGTTTAGTATTTCATCGTTTTGCTCTTTAAGGAGTGTTAAGAAAATTGCTCAATAGGTTCGCACTCCATGGTGCCTTGTTTTTTTCATTTGGAATGACTAATGAAGAGTAGCTATCGGCATTTTACTTGCTTCCTCAAAATGAAATCCAAAGCTTTTACATTTAATTGTATCCACTTTGTCAAAAAACTTATTTTTCCATTTGTCCGATGCCTAATTACTCATATTATGTATTTAAAATAATAGTGTCTAAACTCTAAACCACAAAGATCTAAAAGTGTCTGTTGTAAAATAGCAGGTTTACAAATGGATGATGCAGCAACATTGGTTTCGATTTGATTTCGCTCTAGCTACGAAGCTAGCAGATTATTTGGGAAAGGAACGAAAGCACTTGAAGTGCCGAGAGATTTTTGATGACATAATTAATCAGGGACGAGTGCCTTGTGAATCTACATTCCATATTCTCATTATTGCCTATCTTAGTTCATCTGGACCATCGGTGTTAGATGAAGCCTGTAACATCTACAATCGCATGGTGCACTTGGGAGGTTATAAGCCTCGGCTTAACTTACACAATTCTCTGTTTAAAGCTCTTTTGGGGAAGGCATCGAGCGAGAGTAAACACTTCCTGAAACAGGCTGAATTTATATATCAGAACTTGACTTCCTCTGGATTGGAAATACACAGAGATATTTTGGGGGGTCTTATATGGCTTCACAGTTATCAAGATGTGGTCGATATGGAAAGAATCGCTGCACTAAGAGCAGAAATGCGGTCTAGAGGAATTAAAGAGGGCAAAGAGGTACTTGTGTCAGCTTTAAGAGCTTGCTCGAAGGATGGGAATGTGGAGGAAGCCGAAAGAACTTGGTCAAAACTTCTCTCCATTGATGGCAGTCCTCCTTCTCAAGCTTTTGTCTATCGTATGGAAGTATATGCAAAGATTGGAGAACCTACAAAATCTTTGAAAGTATTTAGGAGGATGCAGGAACAACTGGGTTCCACCTCCGTCGCAGCATACCATAAAATAATAAAGGTGCTGTCTAAATATCAAAAACTAGACCTTGCAGATTCTATCATGTCCGAGTTCATAAACAGTGGTATGAAACAGCTGGTCCCATCATTCATCGATTTGATGAGGATGTACTATGTTGCAGGTTTACATGAGAAACTGGAATCTACCTTTCTCCGGTACCGTGAAGTCTGCCATCCGAATCTGACAGTTTTTAACATTTATTTGGATTTGTTGGTGAATACTGGCAATCTGATTCTGGCTGAAGAAATCTTCCGTGAAATGCGTGGTAATGTGGCAATTGGTGTTGATTCTCGTGCTTGCAACAGTATTTTGAGAGGCTATATGACCTCTGGAGAGTATGTGAAGGCAGTAAAGATATACAACTTGATGCGGCAAAAGAAATACGACGTTGAGATTGAATCTTCGTTGATGGAAAGACTTGATTATGTTCTTAGTTTGCGGAAGAAAGTAGTTGAAGAACCTATTAGGCTGAAGCTCACACCAGAACAACGAGAGGTTTTGACGGGGTTGCTTCTTGGGGGTGTGCAAATTAGATCAGATGGAGAGAGAAGATTGCATGCAATCCATTATGAATTTGATAAAGAGTCGAGGATCCATTCCATTTTTAAGAGACACATACATGATGAATTTCGCGAGTGGTTAGGCTCTCATGATATGATGGTGGATAGCACTGCTGACATTCCTAATTCTTTTACTACCATTTCACATTCTTCTTTTACTTTCTATGCTGATCAGTTCTGGCCCAATGGACGTCCTTGTATACCAAAACTTATACATAGATGGTTGTCACCTCGCGTTCTTGCTTACTGGTATATGTACGGTGGTTACCGGACATCATCTGGTGATATTCTATTGAGAGTAAAGGGAAGTTCAGAGGGTGTTGTGAGTATTCTTAAAGCACTGAAAGCCAAATCATTATACTGCCGAGTAAAAACGAGAGGGACGGTCTTTTGGATAGGTTTTCTGGGGGACAACGCTACATTCTTCTGGAAGGTGGTAGAGTCCTTCATTCTTGATGAGTTAAAGGGACTCCTTAAAGCAGGTGGCGACTCAAATGGATCCCTGGAAACCCAATGTATCAATTTTGACAGTGGATCAGAGTCTGATGAGAAGAATTCAGGTTATAGCGAACCTGACACGTCCTTGTCTGATTGATGCATTGGTCTGTATGCCTACTATTGCAAGGTATAAAATTATTTGAGATGAATAACGTTGCTGCAAAAGTTTTTGGCTGATAATGTGACGGAGTGCCTTCTGATAGGTATAATTACCTCAACACTCTTTTTTGTGATGTGTCTAGTAGTAAGTTTAAAACCAAATATGTAAACTAGCTCTAGACCTTGTACATTCCTCTGGTATATAGCACATTCTTCGAGATTTTCCATAAGTTGAAATCATGGATTTAAGTAGGGTAGAATGTATCTTGATCCTACATGAAAATGCTACTCTTTTCCAACCTTTTATCCTCAGTTTCTCGTTCGAACAACAGTAATGATCAGTTAATTTGTAGACGGCAGGACCGTGGTTCATTCACAGTCAGCTCTGTTACAAGATGCTACCCACAGCCCACAGGTACTAATCAACTTACGTTTGGTGTATTTAAGAGGATACATAAAAGTAAGTTGTGTGGTCTACTCAAGACAATCTACAAGAGACGGATACAGCTAGTCTGCTACATGTCCTGAATAGAGGCGGAATCAGTTTACCATATTTTCTTACATTGCTCTATATCATCTACACAGATTTGACAGATGTTCCCTATATATGTTGGGATTGAAGTGGACTATGCCAAGAACAGCTGCTGAATTTCTTTCATCCTTGATCGGTATGACATCACTTTCTTGATGCTGGTCTTTTACATCAATAATACTTGCATATTAGTTTTCCTCCTTTTTGCATTTGTGTTCAAAATCACATGTTTGAGATGAATAAAATGCTAAAACACACTTGTGGGTGGGTGGGGGTGTACACTGATTTGCTGTAGATATTACTGTTATTAGGACTATGTATTGTGGAGATTGTTGTGTTAAGTACCAACAAAATGTTTAGTGCTGATTGCTAAACATTTTACTTACGAGCTCGTGTAGTACTCACTGCTTGTAATACAACTATTGATTTCAAGTTCGATGAAAGGTGAAGTATTACGTAGGCTGACAGTCAGCGTAAAAATTAACCAATTTTGGTGAAAAACTGTGGTAATTTTTATTTCTTTAAATTGATTGTTGAACTTGTGGTCCTTTGTACACTCCAATTTGCACTTTGTTCCTATTTTACGTTAGCCTAAAGACAAGTTTATTTAAAGGGCAAATCATATCATATATAATTATAAGCTCAACTTTGTGGTATATATTAAAAAGTCTCCCACATTAATCACGTGAAGCACAAATTTCAAATTATTGACCATATAATATAGTATAATACAATAATTTTATGGAATCTTTAAAGATTTTGTTAGTAGACACAACAATTTTGGATTCACTATATAGTAAATTTATAATATTCTACTAAGTATCTCTCCAAATAAAGATATGTTTGACATTGCAAGACATTTAAAATGTATTTTTTGGGGGGAAAATGTTTTGAGATATATTCTAATTTTGATCAAAATTGTTGTAACAATACTCCTTCCATTATATATTAATTGAATTTTTGAGGTGTTTTTCACCATTTAAGAAAAGTAGATTAAGTCATAAATAGAACCTTGTTTTCCATTTCTACCGCTATTAATTATCGTCAAAATTTATTGAAGTCATCATATCGAAAATTCAAATGAAGGGTAAAATTGAAAAAATATTTTAAAAATAATCTTGAAGATTAACAATAAAGTTAATTTGAAAAATGAAAAATGCCGCAAAAGTTCAATTAATATAGAATGAAGGGAGTATTACAACAATTTTGACCAAAATTTAGATATTTTCAACTCTTTTCCTTTTCTTTTTTTTTTACGATGAAAAATGAGTATAAATATTAAGTTTAAAATTTAGTTAGAAATATTTGAAATCGTTGTCATAAAATTCTGAATTCGAAGAAGTTGGTTGCATCCTTTCATTCAAGTTTCGATGCAACCCTCTTAAATAAATAATGCACTCAATTATTTTACATATTATTGCTACTTGAAATATACTATTAGCTTCTCTTCTTTTTTTTCAAATTCAAAAGAATCACAATCTCAATTTCACAAAATCGAGATCGAAAAATATATAGAAGGCATAAAATAATTCTACTCCATGTTGCATGTATAAATATAAATTATGTTAATATTATAAAAATCATGTCTGGAGCATCGTTCCACACGAAGTGAGCCTTATAATATATAAATTCAAATTTAATTTCAACGGAATAAAAAGAAAGTAACAATGTTTATTTTTTCTGCTCACACTTTTAAACATCATAACATTATTCTAGATACTCGAAAATTAATCTATAGTATAACATATAACATGTAATGTAAAATAATTTTAAATTTACGAAGAATATTAATAGCTTGATTAATTAGTTATGTAAATTTTCATCTTTGTTGATAAAGGATTTCAAACTTACAGTGAAAAATTCGGAGTATAATTTCTTCACAGCATGAAATCCATGAATTTGAGCCAAGGCAATGAAATTTTTGTAGCAGTAGCTTTATCAGCTTGCTTTGCACAGCTTGAAGAAGAAGAAGACGATGTTCCGGCACCGGCGCCGTCGGAATTTGACGTTTTTGGGCATAGGAAGAAGTTTCTAGAACCTAATCCGATCAGTTTCTCTTCCCTGTCTAAACCTGGAACGGAAAAAATATCAGTTCGCCGTGAAAATCAACGGTTCAGATTCAGCGAATGAAATGTTCAATCGAACAGTTCTTCTTACTTTCTAAACTGAATTGCGAGTAATGAAGATCGTAATCGGCGGGATTGACGGATGTAAGAACAGGCCGCCTTCTTTCTTTCGAGTATTGCCGGAGAGCGGCAGTGATGAGATCCTGAACCGTCGATTCAAGTGAAATCAGAACATGTACAGGACCTATACTTCTCTGAATCGTAACATTCAACAGCAACTTCGTTAGCTTCAATTTGTCCTTCAATTCCGGCGATTTACCGGTTCCGGCAGAAATTCTACCGGCGGAGAGCAAATCCGGTACTGTTCTCGGCCTTCGTAGCAACTCCGACGTACTACTCTCCGAACTCTGTACGTGAAACGACATTGATTTCTCCGATAACTTTCCCTTCCTATTCTTCTCCTCACTACCTCCTCTCCGATGATTTCTCGGAGAAGGCATTTTAACTCTATATATAAGTATAGATTTTAAAGTTTACCTGAAACGACGGTAGCGGATATCGGATGAATCTCTCTCAGTTTCCCGGTGACCGGCAGTGAACATAACCAGAATGGCAGAAGCGTAACTCAGATGAAGTAGATGGTCTAATTTACAATTGAAGAAAATGGTGTTCCCGCTTACTCCTATTTATATGGGGATGAAGAAGATAAGGTTCATTGAGATTGGTCGAAATTCCTATTAAATAAGAGCAATTTTTTTTTTAATGTAAAAATTTGTAATTATAATTATAATTATAATTATTTATTTTCTTTTTTCTTTTAATTTATGAGATGTAGTTTGAGTTGACAGGAAAAGAATGATGTATTTATGGTTTAAAATAAGTTATAGTGTAACTTTGAATTATTTTATTGATAAAATATTATTAAATATGTAAATGTATTGTTCTTTTATAATTGATTAAAATAAATGAGTCATATAAATAGGAAGAATGAGCGTCATTAATAAAGGTGATAAAGTAAAAATATTTTTTTAATTGTATGAAGTAAAACATGAACAAATAAAAATAGACAGAAAAATACTATTTTATTGATCTTCTTTTTGTGTCTATCAAAGGAACCTGTTTTACTTTTAGGCATGAGACATCAAATAGTATCGCAAATTTGTTTTTTTTATTTAGATATTTAAATTAAAATTTAATAGAATTGAACATATGATAAATTTTCATATTAAACACTTTTTGTTCAAATCTAAATTATTTTTTGCGCGCATTCTCAAATTTCCATTACATAGAAAAGTTAATCGCTTAAATTATATTATCTCCTTTAATTAAAGGGATAATTGTATAGAGTGACAAATTAATAATATAAAATAAATATAATAGCTATCGTTTAATTTATTTGTGTTCCATAGCAAACTGTTTGTCAGTCCCTCTCTCTCATATTCTCGCCCGCCACTCTCCCTCTGTAGCTCACTTCCTTCGCTCGCCTCTCTCGCTTTATACAATATAATTGTATAAATTGTGTTTCTTATTGTATAAAGCGAGAGAAAATTGTATATACACATGCAAATACATATATCTCCGTCTTATACACTTATAATTATACAATAAAAGTACTTCCCTGCCCAAGTCTCTTTTGTCTTTCTCTCTTTCTCGTTTTATACAAATTCAAATTGTATATAATTTCTCTCTTTCTCGTTTTATACAATTCGATTCAATTGTATATTTCCTGCCCAAGCCTATTTTGCCTTTTTCCCTTTCTCGTTTTATACAAATTCAAATTGTATATAATCATCATATACACTTATAATTATACAATTCGTTTTATATACTTCGTTTTATACAATTCTCTGTCCAAGTCTCTTTCTCTTTCTCGTTTTATACACTTCGCTTCAATTGTATATGTATAGCGAATTATACATATATATGTTTGCTATGGAGCGCGATTATATAAACTTTGCTAAAGCATACAAATATAAATTTTATGTTTGCTATATGTGAATGTTGCCCTTAATTATATCCACTTATCTCGATAAGTCATAAAACCCACATCTATTCCGATTGAAGTTGGTATAATTAGATGGTATATTATATTTACATGGTTAACTTAACTATCTAATAGATACTTAAAACACACAGATTCCCCCACGCACCCCCCAAAAAAAAAATCAAAGCAAAAAATGTCTAATATAAACACTTTATCAAGTGTTTAATTGGAACACAGAATGTAATTTGAGTTAATGAATGAAATTATTAATAAATTTAAGAAATTATTTATGTATTCTAAATATCATATAATATTGAATAAGATATACTATGAATCTAAAGAGTTTAAATTAATGAACTAATTAAGTAAGAATGATCTTAATACAAGTTCAATGTTTTTTAAATGGGCAATTTTCACATATAGCAAATAAAAAATTTATATTTGTATGTTATAGCAAAGTTTGCATAATTGCGCTCCATAGCAAACATATAACTGTATAATTCGCTATACATATACAATTGTATGATTCTCTGGCCTTAATTGTATAATTCGCTGGCATCACCATACATATACAATTGTATAATTCACTGGCCTAAATTGTATAATTCGCTGTAATTGTATAATTCGCTGCAATTGTATAATTTGCTATGGAGCACAATTAAATCAAAGGGTAGCTATTATATTTATTTTATATTATTAGTTTGCTATTATATACAATTATCCCTTTTTAAATTGTGGTTAACTTATCTTAACATTTTTTCACATATATTTCTTGCCAAAATTTAAAAACTTAATTCAACATAGATTACTTGTATTACTAGTATGATGTGATCATTTAACAATATTCAATGAATTTGTTTTCTAAAAAAGTGGATGAATTTAGGTCATAATCAAATCATATCATGTTATGTTTATGATAAAAGGAAAGAGAAAATAATTATATAAACAATTAAAAATAATGCAAGAAATTAAAAAAATAATTTGCAACATTGACTATAGACCTTTCTACCTACACAACTTTATAATCAAATTCATATATAAATTGAATTCTGATAATAGATCGATATCGTTCAAATAAAATTAATATGTTCATGTTATTATTAAAGTCGAGATTTTTATTAATAATAAAAAATATTTCAATCATTTCTCAATAACTAATATGTTTAAGTTATTTTCACAAAATATTCAAAATTTATTCTAAAAATTTAACTAATTCAGATAGCTAAAAGAATTAATTACAATTTTTCTTTCAAGACTCAAATTCGAGACTCGTCTAGCCTAAAGTATATCTAGTGTAGGTGTGTTCTAGGAAGGTTTGAGTGAAATAATTAAGGAGTTTGGTCTATGTATAATTTGTTAGGTAACAGTCTTTTTTTTTGTCTGTTTTGTATTTCTTTTCTTTTTTTTAGAATATTCTAAATTCAATTAGAATAGGACATATCATGACAATCTAATTAGGCTTTCAAATTTTTTTATCCGTTCGATTTTCGATCTATTCAGGTTTATTTTCTTTTCTTATAATTCATTAGTAAGTAGAATGATCGATTTAAAGGATATATGTCTCCTCTTCAGACATGTTCTTATAACTTAACAATTTTTCGATCTCCATTTTTTAATAAAAGAGAACTTGATCGCTAGATTCGATTAAGTTAGTTCTGAGATTGTTCTCACAATTTGTTACGAGCTAGTTGGATAAAGATAATTTAGAAAGATTTGAGTTCAAGTGACATTTTTGGATTTGATATATTCGTCATTTAGTATTTATATTGAATTTTGATTTTCACATTCAAGTTGGAAAGTTTAATTTTGGAGTGTAACACACTTCTAGGAAAAAAATTGATTTCATTTCTAAAATTCGAATTCGAAATTTTTGATTGAAAAAAAACATACTTACCATTTCAACGCAACTTTAGGTAATCTCTTACACTTATAAACATCAGTTCAAAACTTCCAATTTCAGCTTGACATTTTGCTTCAAATTGTTCCAAAAATTGCAATTGTTAGCCCACCATTAATTAATTGTTTAGTGGCTCTAAAAATGTGTGAAAAACAAGTCAAAAAGCTCAAAAAATGCTATTGAATTGAGTAATTAACTATTATTAGTGGACTTAAACAGATAGACAAGTCAAAAACTTTTATTTAAATTAATATTGAGTACCCAAATATATTGAAAAAGGAAAAATCTTTTTAGCTAGAAAATTTGGTTAGAATATAATCAAAATGATATTTTTTTCTATGTTATTTTGTCTTTTAAAATATTTTTACCCTTTTAACTTTAATACTTTCTATCTAAAAATGGAAAAAAAGATTAATTTACTTTAAAATAAAAAAAATATTATAATTTTTTTATTTTCTAGCCAAATTCTGACCAATTTTCTGATCATTTAGCACTTTTCATTGAAAAAATATCTCATATTTAATTACAGATAATTATCTAACTTTCAGTTTATTATATCATAGTTATAAGCTTATTATTTTTGTTTAAAAAAAGAAAAAAATTATAAATACTTTTTATAATACTTTTTATATAGTTTTTAGTTTTTATTTAAAATATCGAATTAACATAATCTAATTTAACTTTAAAAATTAATCAAATTAATTTTTGAAAAACAAAATATGATAATTAAAAATGAACGAAGGGAGTATTTCCCGTGAATCCTATTCATTCTTAGGTAATACGAGAAAATGATTTCATAAAAGAAAATAATCCTATAAAAAAATTATTTATCGATTTTCTAGGCGTGTTATAACTAAGTGAATAATTGTCCATTAATTTGATTTCTTAATTATTTTTAATATTTATGATTTTGAGAAATATAATTACATGAAATGTGGACTATTTTTGCACAATTATTGGAAGAAAATAGTGAAGTGGTCCCTCAAATTTATAATTTTTTGTCATTTTGGTACCCTAAAATATTCTGAATTGTCACATTTATGTCTCTTATTTTGGGAAAATATTATGTGTTCATTTGTAATTGTAAATAAATTATTGGTTGGCATATTTCCATATGGTTGGCCTTGAGATCATCTTAATCTAAGCACATTATTCTCATTTTGATTTCTATTATTGACCTTTTTTTTCTTTTGGCATGCAATTTTTGAAAAAAAAGAAATATTTATTCGTATACGATATTTATATAAAATTAAATAATATAAGTTTCAAAGTTGATGTAAGAATATATTGGATCTGTCTGAAAAAGTTTTACTTGAAAAGTAGAAAAGGTAAATAAGTTATTTATTATGAGGTGCTGAATTTTTTAATGGTATGATGTCTTTTAAAAAAAATCATACGGATTCAATATAAATTGGACAATATTACATTATGTTAAGAGTGTCGTTGAATCAGTTTATTCCAACAATTTATTAGAGATATTGATTTGGTGTAACGAGTATGGAAAAAGCAAGGGATGGTGTAGAGCCATGTTAATTTTCTTGTCTATATTTGAGTCTGATTACTATCTTTACACGTAACTTAGTGATACACAACTAATCTCCAAATTAGCATATGAATGGGAATAAATCATGCAAAATTTGATTTAAGGGGGAAATTGTTGTGCGTACTCGTAGAATGTTAGAGAAGAAAAAGAGGATACATAATCATGTAGGATTCAGCCAAAATGACAATGTCATATCATGTTAAGAGTTCTATCGTATCGATTTAGCTCAACAAATACATGTAACTACTTTCTAATTGCAAACTATATATTAGAAGAGAAAACAATTACTTCATTTATTTTTTATTATTTCTTCTAATGACATGATTAATGTATAATTGAAGTTTGAAAAATATTGATCACAATTCACAATCATAAGACAAAGCATGTTGACCTATCCCATCATACTTGCACATTGAAGAAGGAACTAATATTTATTTATTTTTAAAATAAATAAATAAAAGGAACTAATAATGTCAAAGTTATATGCATTTGCCTAGGAATCTTTTTATTTCATTTTTAAATTATTATTTTTTTCTTTTCAAGAAGTCCAAAATAAAATTCATCATGGGACATAATATGTCATAATATGCCAAACTTAGGAGGAAAATGAAGGGAGAGACTCCATTATCACCACTTGTATGATGTTTATCTTTTTAACTAAGAAGAAAAAAATATATAATATTTGAACATATGTTGTTCAATCTTACGTAGAAAATATTAAATTATAGTTTAACACTTATTTAATTTATAAATTTCTAAATAATGATCGAATTTTTCCTTACAAAATTTTCATATTGGGGTCTAAAAAGTTCATAATTTGCGAGAGAGATTAAAAAAAAAAGCCATTTACTAAACAACTATCATGTTATGAAGGAATAATCGATGCTCAACTACCACATGTGAGCCACCCTTTTCTAGTGAGAAGCGATTTACCTTCAAATGTGAAACTTTTCAGCACAAAATAGAATTAATCCGACCCCAAAGCAAGTACCGGGTGTCAAATCAAAAATAAAAAAATAAAAAAAATATGTGATCTTGTAACAACCCAAATTACTTATTAATATGTGTAAAATTGGCCTAATGATGTAAAATGATATAAAAATTTCTTTTATAGACAATAACAATGTATATAACTCAAAACTCCAAAAATATAATATAAGATTAAGCTCAAATTAGCCCATCAGTGAAATTAGTTGCAAGATCACAAACCTTCTCATGAGACTAGGTAGGCATGAAGAAAAGTGAGTAGTGGGTCATCTATCTTATCTATATAATTGTGGTGTACGAATCTACATGCAGACACCTTGACTAATTTCATGAAATACCGTCCATCTCCCACCAGCACAAGTACCAAACGACTCTACGGGTAGTGCTTGCACATTTATTGTCTTTCAAGACCTAAAAAGATGAATGTGCAAGCAATATGGACTGCAATCATAAGAACAATAAGTGATGAGAATAATACATGTTACATATGAAAGAAAGAGGAACAATTCCATGTTACAATCACCAACCATGGTGTAAAAAATGTATGACATGGGTATGCCTAGCTCGAATGAAACAATTCGCCGCTGCACTGCAAAATTGATCAAAGTTGTTCATAGATGAATGAGAGGGGAGAGGGGAGAGGAAGGAAAAACTAGCTTCAC
This sequence comes from Solanum lycopersicoides, assembly GCA_022817965.1. Lineage (NCBI taxonomy): Eukaryota > Viridiplantae > Streptophyta > Magnoliopsida > Solanales > Solanaceae > Solanum > Solanum lycopersicoides. Next base: position 69,551,479 of record CM040628.1, read on the forward strand.
TACAAAGGTAATGGTGTGTGTAATGATAATATGTTGAAGCAAAGCTCTTGTTGATATCCTTGGATTTGTGAAGACGTTTTCTGCTTTGAGCGTTTTCTGATACGCGACTTGCTGATACACTTCTCTGGCATCTGTGCTTGACTAACAGCTCTTAATCTTCCATTTTGTGCAACAGCATAAGGGAAGCTAATTGAGCCTGGAGTTTGTTGCTCCTTTGGAAATTCATGGACATTAGATGGAGCGTTGGACAATGGAGATGACGGTTTAGGACTCAGTTTTCCCTTCCAAGCCGTAAATGTATGCTGTAGCTTAGGTGGCACCTGCAAGCCAAAAGAAAATAATGAAGTTAAAAGATTTCCGAAGCACCTGGATTTTGTTTATTCTATAGTTGCAAAGCTATGTTGCTCGGACTCTAAAAAAATGTCGTTTGCTGTATATCAGATCCTCCACAAGTAGTGTACTTTGGAGGATCCGACACGACTGCTACAGCATTTTCAGTGAGTCCTTACATAAGACAAATATTGTCTGATACCCCTTAAAGCATCTATCTTTTACGAGACATTATTACTCAAGTTTGTCAAATAACTCTGTTCATATTGCAGCATGTTTGATATAAGTTTTTTGATAAGCTAGTATCATGTATTGTGATATGGTGAGCGATGCTTATGATAATTCACTGCTGTATACGAAAGCTGCTCCTCAGATGATTAACATTTTTAGATTCATTTTAGGAAAACTAATTCTAACTGTAATATAACCTCTATAAACGAAGCTTCGCTACCCAAACTTTAAGTAAATTTTCAAACTTACAGTGGGAACCAGGGTACAGGCAGCAAATGACAAAGAGGATGCTCCAAACGGAGCCTTTCCAGATCTGTTATCCTTCTTGTCACTTTTAGCTGAGCTTTGATTATCAGCAGATCCAAAACTTGATGCAGTAACCTCCTCTTCATCTTCCTCGTCCTCGTCCTCCTCCTCATCTTCCTTCTTTTCTGCCCAAGTTTTCTCAAGTTCATCTGTTGAATCAGAAGGTATAATATCATCTTCTTCTTGGGTTCCCATTGCAACTTTCTTTTCCTCCTCTTCTTGCATTCTTTTTAATTCATCATCCATGTCTTCCAACGCTTCCTTTAGAGACAATTCTGCTTCTGCTAATTCTAACTCTTTTTTCAACAGCTCGATCTTCATCTCACCTGCTTTCTTCTTCTCTTCAGTCCATTTCTCAAGTTTGTCAAACATCGGTTTGCATGCATTTTCCACTGAGGTAACAAACCGCTTCCACACACTATCTGATTTGACAGTCCCACCTCGTCCATAAAACTCATCAAATCCTAGGGGAAGGAATTCAACTTTATCAGGATCGACATCTTCACCCTCTTTTACAGGAGGTTGCCAAAACAACCGTAACCCATGTTCCTCATCTTCCACATAGTTGATAACCCTTCCAGTCGGAGTGTGCAGGATGACAGGATCTTCAGTATAGACGAGTTTAGAAGGATCTTCAGGATCAGGCTCGGGTTCCTTGTTAAGTAAAATAAACTCCGGCTTTTCATCTAATAAAGGGGAATAAAAGGTAAATCAAATTAAAGGGCTTCAGAAGAGAGACTATTTATCAGGTCGTTTTAAACAATATGAACAGAAAAATAAGCGCTGAGAAGTACTAACTGCAGGTATATCTGCTTTATGATACTCAATAACCATAGCAGTGGGGAATTAAGTTGGTTGAAAAGACAAATCAAACTTGAAATGATGTATAGCAGTAAGAGTTAATTTTTAATTCGAATTGTTGGAAGTGAAAACTTATTATTTTAAGGCAAGTGTCAAGTGTTTAGGTGAAGGGATATGAAGGCATAATACATAAACAAACACTCAAACTTGGCCTCAGTTGGCAAGCAAGCACTCCAAATTTGAGAGTGCACAACTAAACACCTCAACTTGGTCTCAACGGGCAACTAAACACTCCAACTCGTCCCCACCGTGTCTCGTGGACAGCATTCGACCGAATGCTGACGTGACGCATAAATTTTGGAGATGTCCAGATGATCATTTTGTAAGTTTGGAGTGTTCAATTGACACAGTGGAGACAAGTTGAAGGGTCAAGATGTGTATACTCGAAATTGGAGGGATTTCTTGCCAGCCAAGGCCAATTTTGAGTGTCGGTATATGTATTATGCCTAACTAATATGAAATAGATGTAATAAGAGTCTTATGAAAGCCAGATAAACAATATAATAAATTACATGTTTTAGTAGCAGACATTTGAGTTTCTTAAATTCTTTCATAGGAAACCAAACACATTCTCTTTTAGCTAAATTCTTTCCAATAGAATCCCCGATCAAGCATTCTCACACAGCCTTTGTGCACTGTGAAGTACACGTGTTTCTTGTAACATAGATAATGATAACCTGTGACACACTAATATCAACAGGTAGAACGCCTTAAACTACAGCTGTTCATAGATGTTTCTCAATGATGTTGACAGCAGAAGGTTGACTGTTTAGAAGCGATGAAATCTGCGGCAGAAGTTAGCCATGACCATCCCTGATAGATGATATAGAATGACTAAAAGAATCATACCTTTGGACCACCAGTGTTCAAGCTCTGCAGGCATAGGTAATCGTAAAGGAGCTTTGTAAAATGAGTTCAACCACATTTCTCTCTCTTCATCCACGTCATGTGTATATGCTTTCCAATAATCAGGAACCTGCGTAACAAGTGACTCAGTTTACTTTCCTTACAGTTTTCTGAAACTGATAAGTTTGGTTGTCTTTATAACAGAACAGATAATAAACAGACTGAAGTTTGATTTCAACTCACTTCATAAAACTGGTTGATGAAACCTGGTGCCATCCACACATCATCTTCTTCATATAAATATGGATGTTGAGGATCACTATAGGGGCCTCTCTCTTCTCTCACCACTGCCAGGGAACAGGAAAAGTAGGTTTAGAAAAGTTATTAGCCCTTGAACCAACTCAACAATTTTATGAACAATGATAATAGTAGGGAAGTCGATGAGAGTGTAACTAATCATGGGTGGAAGCACATAAATCAGATAAATAAGAGAACACTACATACTTCCATCAGGCTTGTTAATAAACATCCGAGCCTTAGCAGCTGCAACTTCTGCTATACCTGCATGCATCTGAAATAAATGCTGTAAATATTTCATAAGCTTCAGCTAAAAACCTAAGCAGCATATGCTTAGTCTTCAAAATACCGCTGAAATTTCTGCATCACATCCATAAGTATCCTCGCCTACATGTTCTCCAAAATAAAAACGACCCTGCACCACAATATGAGAACGTTAACTTGATCTCTATCATCGGGCCTAGATCCTCATAGCCACTACAGATGTAAGTGCATCAAAATCTAGAATTGAAACCAGAAATGATAAGTGTATGAGAACACAGTCAGAATGTGACTCCTCTTTCCATAGCTTTGAGCTCATATTGCCATGGTCAGCTTAAAGCTATTGCTTCTATTTAATTTTAGAAGTAGTTATTGAAACAAATTACAAGAAAAGAGTCATTTTCTGCAACTAGCTTTTGTCATAAATCTTGCTGCTAATGAGTTCTTGGGAGCTTAAATTTTATGTATTTTCAATTCAATGTGTGAGAGCTATAAGCTCATTGAATTGTTAGTGGTAAAGCTTTTATGAATTGTTTGACCTTTCCTATAATATGAGGACTATAAGCTGATTGTATTGTTAGTGGTAAAGCTTTTATGAGTTTTTGATGTTTCCCGCACAACCAAATCCAAGGGGGGTAGGTTCTCCCAGAACATCCCTTATCAGTATATGGACAGTTATCTCTCGAACACAGGTTGTCGACGATTACGATCATTTAAAGGCATTTTTCCATTAGCTGGAGTGGGAATCAGGTTTCTAGTGTTCTTTTTCTTCAGATTCAGCAACCTATACTAATAAACTGTTCGGAAGATATCCCATATACAACCTTATATAAACCGAGAGAGAGAGAGAGAGAACCCAGGTTTAGCTTAAATACTGTCTTCTTCACCAGTTTCCCCCCCTGTTTTCTGCCTCTTTTCTTGAAAGTTTTTCTTTTATTTTTCTCGACCATTATGAGACAGACCTAACTTCCACCAGTTGGGCAAAGGATGGACAAATTTTGCAGTAAGAACTACAGATAAGTTCATTGTCTCATATCTTGTTTAAATTACAAGGTTTTCTGTTGTTAAGAATAAAATATATTCTTCTCATGTCAAAATCATATGACATGATCTTCCTTAAGGTTGCAGATTATCTAGTGAGAATGAGAGTCTTGAGCAATTTGCTAAAGTTTCATATTGAATAAATGAATTTCTGATCTCAAACACGAGAATGAAAGTTTGAAAGGAACTTACATAAATTGTGCGTTCATTAACTTCATATAAACCGCAACCATGCATTCTTCCATGCTTCCATTGGCCAGCATAGCGATATCGCCCCTTCTCCCTAACAGAAGAACATGATAAGATAACCAAGTTTTACATGTTAGTTTGTGTCCTTGAGTTACAATCACCAGTTATACCTTTTTATACATAGTAGAGATAACAGGTAGATTAGAAAGAGAACAAGGATAGATTAGTCCATCACTCAAATTAAAAGAATTCTACATGTTACAGAGTTTGACTAAGAAAAAACGATAATCAAAAAGACTTTACTGGAATTAAAGGGGAAACATCTATAGTTCAATGACAAAGAAATATCAAAAGTCAAGTCATGCATGAGACACGGTATCAGTTGCAACTAACATAAACTGCCCTTCAGATAAATAACGCAAACAGACGAGATTTCCACGCCCATCAATTCTCAGTTTGCACGTAAGACTTACGGTTTCTTGCCGAATTGTCTGATCCATTCATCATTCTCATAGAAAGGAATTTCATAACTTCCGCTTGTTAGCTCCAGAGTATCTTCAATATCCTTCTCCAGCCATTCTCTGTCTTCTGGGGACATGAAGTCTCTCTTTATGATCTTGCCTTCAGCTCTCATCTTGGCTTCAAGTCTGAGAAACAATTACACTACTTAACACGAAAGCTAGGACATCAAAGCAAAAAATATGTATGGGCAACATTTTGGAGCGTAAACATACTTGGATCCTGGGATGGGTTCTATGTGGGGTATCTCGACCTCAACAACTCCATGACCTTCCATGTTGTTTTGAAGCCATTCACCTTCATACCTGTGAGAAGCAATAAGAAATAACAAATGATGTGATGCAGACATCAAGTTAAAGAAGACCTGACAAACAACGTAATATAAATTAAACACACTAAGCAAATGGTGAAGTGACAACTAGTAAAAGTAATACTGACAAACCTGACCAGCCCTTGCTCAGCGACATAAACACCTTTTCCATGTGCCAAGTCATCCCAAACAGTGCCTTCATACCTTCAAACATAAAATGTCATCCTTTTACTGATAACGTCATCTAAAAACAAGAAGAAAAAGGAAGAAAAGCTAAACTGTGACCAAATGGTAGCAATTAATTGTCACATTAACATTGCTTAACATTAATAAAGCATATATTTATTGGAGTTTGGAGTAGTTAGACATAAGACAACAATAATTTGACAAGCGATCCCAAGACAGGGAAGCAAAACCTAACAAAGACATTGTATTCCCAAACAAAAGTGAAACTGCGATCATGGCTATAAAATAGAACCTAGTTTATACAGGATGCCAACACGAATAGGCAAACAATTCCAAATATCAATAAGGTAATGCAGGCATGTAAGAGGCATGTAAGTATGTAGTACATATAAAACACAAAGTTGAAGGCTAACAAGGATGCAACGAGATACATACTTTCAAAAGAATGAAGTAAAAGGACATCTTTCATGCTTCTCATTATTGCGAAGTTGGAAGGTCAAAATCACAAAACATCAACCTTAGAAAGAATATGGATGGACCAAAGTTTGGAAACGGTCCATGAGACCTACCTTGATTATCTATAAAAAAAGAACATAAATTTTTTTGAGGAAGTGATATAAATGACAATGAAATACACACTTTGGAAAACAATGATGTAAACAAATACACCAAGTGATAAATCTAAAGTTAGAATTAACTCAAATTAATATCCTCAGCCAAAAGAATAAAAAAAAAATCCAAACCTAGAGGTAATCTAAGAAAAAAAAATGATATTAATCTGACTATCTGATACCTAACATCTTATGAACACATAGCCACAAATGGGATCCTCCAAAATTATGCACTCTTTTAAACCAACCAGTAAAAGGATTCTGATTGTGTCAGCAAAGAATGAACAGGGCTGTAACTTGCAGATGTGTAAATCATAATTATTGAACATGTCCAAAAGTATACTCCCTCAAGTCCAAAATAAGTGAATTTCTAACACTTTTTCTTTGGTCCAAAATAAATAAACTTTACAAAGTCCATAGAGGTTATTAATTATTTTTTCTAGTTACTCCTCTCTAGTGGGGTTTTCAAATCCCTACTTATAAGAAAAGTTTGGGTGAAGTAAAAGGGTAATTTTCAAAAAAACTTTGACTAGTGTAATTAATTAACTTTCTTAAGGGGTGTACCACATCCCAAAAATTCACTAATTTTGGACCGGAGGGAGTAATAATCAGAAATCGCCTACTTTGATATGAGAAGTGTTCTACAGTTTAAGATACTTCCTACAAGTAGCCATCAGAAGTTTTTTTTCTGTATTTACCATTTACTTCTTTTAATTAGACACCAAGTTATATTCCAACTGTTCATTTAGGAGTCAGGCTTCATTATGAAGACCTATTCTAGTTTAAACCATATTCCAAAGCTTCACATCTTTAACACCCTATAAATGAGAGCTTCACCAAAAGAAAACACAACCTTTAACAAAAAGTACCCAGCTTCCCCGCTGTTATTTCGATTTCCTATTTATTCCATTACCAAACTTGGGAAATGGATGACACGTATCCACTTTTACTTGGACTCCTCTAATCCTTCCTCTCTATCCTAAGTAACACATAGCATTTGATAGAAAGTATAAACATTTCCATTATCATAGGAACAGAGAACTTTTAACATATTAGGATTAGTACTCAGTTTTCTTTAGCTGAGGAAATAAAAATCTCCAAATTCCAACTACAAGCTCTGCTTACTGTGAAAAATCTCCTCCATCTCATTCACATCCAATTTCTCTATTCAAGAATTTACTTTCACCAAATTTGTGGAGTGAAATTGGAAGACAATTAACTAGACACTACATTAGAGTATGGAAATGACTAAACCTAAACTATATAGGAGCAGTGGTAGTCAATGTCACTTGAAAAGAACTCCTCCATATTAACACAGAGAATACAAGCACACAATCTACTATTCAGTTCTGCAATGCATATGATTATGAATAGTAACACTAGCAGCTAAACCACATACAACAAAAACAACATACCCAGTATAATCCCACAAGTGGGTCTAGGGAGGGTAGAGTGTACGCAGACCTTACCCCCAGAGACGATGTCTCTGATAGACCCTCAACTCCAGGAGTAGCTAAAACCACATAGCCGATTATATTCATATTCAAAGTTCACCATTCTTGTAAGGGAAAAAAAACAATATTTACCTCAATTATAAAGCAAATACAAAACCCATTAAGCAAAAGGTGGGGAAAAAGAGCAAAAGACTCATGAGCTACCACCAGCAAAAATGTAGATAACTTATTTCAAGAACTCCTCCACATTAGCACAGAGAATAAAAGCACACAATCCACTATTCATCTCCAATGCCTATTAATTATGAAAGTAACACTAACATCTAAGACCATATAGCCAATTATATTTATATCCAAAGTTCACCATTCTTGTAGGGGAAAAAACAATCTTTAGTAAAGCAAATACAAAACCCATATTAAGCAAAGACAGAAAAATCGAAAAGAAAGATCAAGAGACTCCCGAGCTACAATCAGCAAAACTGTAGCTAACCCATTTAAAGAACACAAAGAATACAAGCACACAATCCACTATTCAGCTTCAATGCCTATGATTATAAACAGTAACACTAACAGCTAAAACCATTCAGCCAATTAAAGTCATATTCAAAGTTCACCATTCTCAGAGGGAAAAAAACAATCTTTACCTCAATCGTAAAGCAAATACAAACCAATAAAGCAAAAGTGAAACAATTGAAAAGATCACCAGCTACCACCAGCAAAAATGTAACTAACCCTTTTTAAGAACTCCTCTACATTAGCAGACTATCCATTGTTCAGCTCCAATGCCTACGACTAGCAGCTAAAACCATATAACACAACAATGTAATCCCACAAGTGTGTTTTGGGGAGGATAGACTCTACACAAGCCTTACCACTCTCAACTCAATGAGCAGCTAAAACCATATAACCAATCATATTCATATTCAAAGTTCACCATTCTAGTAAGTAAAAAACCAATCTTTACCTCAATTATAAAGCAAAGGCAAACAAAATCGAAACCACAGAGCAAAAGACTTACGTGCTACCATCAACAAAAATGAAGCTAACCCATTTCAAGAACTCCTCAATCCTATCAAGCTCTTCAATCACAGATTTGGGATTCGAAATATCATAATTATTATCCGGTATCACAGGATACGGCTTCCTATACGGTACATAAAACGGGGCAATTGGTGGGTCTCGACCCGCTTTAGTCTCTTCTGCAATAATATCATCTTCCTCTTCATCAACCCAATTCGGGTCCCAACCGGGTTTCGTCATCTCAATCGGAGCATCTCCCCATAGCTCTTTCAAATCCTCTTCCCTCCAATTCTCCGGGTCATAAGGAAAATCAAACAAGTCTTCATGATAAGTATACCCTTTTTCTTCCTCATCTAACTCCCTCTTCCTGCTTTTCGAATTGAGGATTCTCATAAAACGCTTCACATTTGCTTCTGGAGTAACATTTTCTTCGTCATCTATGTCCGGTTCACCCGGACGAGTAATTGGTCGAAACCCCTCTTCGGTTTCCGACTCAGAATCAGAAGACTCGTCCGATTCAGAAGGCGAAGAAGGTTCTTCTTCAATTTCTTCTTCTTCTTCTTCCTCTTCTTCATCATCTTCTTCTTCTTTGTCGGATTCCTCTTCTGGGTTTAGCTCATTTTCTGAACTGTTTGAGTTAACTTCTTTTGGGTCCGCCATTGGAGAGTAGAGAGTAGAGAGTAGTAAGACTGAAGAAGATGAAGATAAGGAGTGAGAATTTTTTTAGCTTCCGATAGTTTATATATATGCAATAAATGGTTGTACGTATGGGATTATATATTGTACAACAAAGGCTGCAGGCCAAAATTGATGGGCTAAGCCATTTTCTTGGACCATGGGAGGGTTTAAATTCAATGCTAATAATAATTTCATATTAGAATTATTGACGGTTTTTAAAATACTTTTTTACTTGATTAATTGAATTTAATATATTCTTAATTTGTAATGTGATGAAATATATTTCTAAATTGTTATCAAGTTTTTGGGGTGTTTTCAATATGTCTTTTGGCTTTTTATTAAGAGTTTCATATTTTTACTAGAGTTTTGGACTACTCCCCCGTTTCAAAAAAGAATGATCTTCTTTTCTTTTTAGTCTGTATCTCTTTCTTTTTTTGGTAAAATTTTAAAATCAGTTTTTCACGTGGCATCTTTAGAGCCACAAGATCAAAGTGCAATTTTGTACATTTAACCTAACTTTAATTTAGGACCACAAGATACAAAAATCTTCTTTATACTCTTAAATTCCGTGTCAAGTCAAACCAGATCATTCTTTGTGAAACGAAGGAAGTACTTGATATGTCATGTTGCATATCAAGAGTGTATCTAAGTTTAGTTTATCAAGTAAAGAGATACTCCCTCCGTTTCAAAAAGAATGACCTAGTTTGACTTGAAACGGAGTTTAAGAAAAAAAGAAGACTTTTAATCTTGTGGTTCTAAATTAAAGTTAGGTCAAATGTACCAAAATACTCTTTAATCTAGTGGTCTTAAACGTGCCACGTGGAAAATTAAAGTTATAGTGTTACAAAAAATGGAAATGGGTCATTCTTTTTTAAACGGACTAAAAAAAAATAGAATCATTCTTTAAACGGAGGGAATATTTTAAGATTGTCAATAGTTTGAGACAAAACTAATAACTTACCTCAGGTTTAAAGGTGTTTCAAAAATATTTCTAGTAATATACAAAATAATAATTTAAAAAATGTAGAGTTAAGATTGAATCTTCCTTTTTGTTGAATCTTGATTTATAAATGCAATTCATAAAATTACTTGCATTTTTATTTTTTTAAGAATTTAGAGTGATTAAGTATGTTTTTTTTTTAATAGAATAACATATACACATTAGCTAGTTTGGTGTTTTTATTTTTGAATCTTCAATGGTATGTTGAAGTAAAGGATCATATCACCCTAAACTAAAAAGGGGTCATCTATCTTTTTGGAATTGGGGGTAAGTCTTCAATTTTGGTGCGAATTTAGAGGGTTTTTGAATTAAAAGAGAATTTTTTAAAAAAAAATTAAACTATATATTAAATTTATTTTTAATTAAAAAGGTGAAATCGCTCCTAAGGGAGCTTCTGATAAAATTGACGTGATTATTCTGTTAAAAATAAAATTGAAATCGCTACTTCAACGACATTTTTATCAAATTTTTTATAATTTTTTAAAAAATTGAAATCGTTGCTCCTAAAAAAAAAAATTGTTTGGTTAATAACATTGGTCTGCTTTCTAATATCTAAAAATTCTTTTTGATAATTTTAAATAATGTTCAAGTAAAAATTGGTCTATTTTCTAATTACATTGCCGGTGGTTAATTATATACTAATATTGATTGCTTCGTGTGGTAGTGTGATTTTGTATTTTGCTAAGAATTGATTGGGTGTTTAAGTTTTACTTTGTCATTTTTAATATTTAAACACACAAACTATTATATTTTTAACCAATGTAATTAACCACATGAATTTTTATTTTTTTTAAGAAATCAATTTTTTTTTTAAAAAGAAATTGATAAAATCGTTGTAGTAGCAACGATTTCAACTTTTGATAAAAATAAATTTTTATTGATGAAAATGTTGTGGAGCAACGATTTTAATTTTGAAAAAAAAAAATTAATAAAATCGATGTTGGGCAGCGATTTTAATTGAATTTTTTTTAACATAGTCGACGGAGTTAATCATGTGCGAAGGATATCGCTCCTTCAAGAGCAATCTTTCCCTTTTGGTTTTAAAAAAAATTGGTATGATGTTTATGCTTTTTGAAGGAAACAATGGCCCTTTTGGCTTCGAACTCGGACAGTCGAACTTAGAGATTGAATTTTCCTTTACAAGTCAAAAATTAGGGACTCATAATAGAAACTTATGATTGCAAATTATGTCAGTGATAAATCAGATGATACGTACATAAAACCATACTAAAAGAAGTATAATATTGTTGTATGATTTGGCCAATTAGCCTATATATTTAATCGGAATAGTTTGAAAAATATAGAATAAAATGATTAGTTTACAACAAATATAGCCATATTTTGTTTACGTAAAAAAATAGCCAAAAGTCATAGGAAGTATTACACTGTCTATACAATATAACTTGTCAAAAGTCATAGAAAATATACATTAACTTTACTATATAGGAGATACACATTGAATATACATTATAATACAATGCATATAACTTAACTATACCTGAAGTATACATTGATTATCCAATTTCGATCAACTCAAAATCACCTTTAAACAATTTAAAATTTTAGATATGAAATCATCACAACATTTTAAGTCTTTCATATATAATTTGCTCGAAATGACTCACGTTTACGATATGTCAAATCTTAAAAATGGGTGAGAAACCACAACAATATACATCTAAACTTATAATATCATTGACTAATGAGTAATTCTAACCAAAAAACCATATATGATACCAGTAAAATATATATCAATACAGTATATGATACCAATTTAATATACGTTAAAGCGAAAATTATCAGCCTTAATGAATAGGGGTATGAATTGTAATTTTTTTTAGAGAATAGTATTTTTTAAATTACATTGCATTGGGCTATAGTCGTATGGACACGTAATTTTGAGTTTTATGACCTATTTATGGAGTTTTTCCTTTTATTTTGAAATTTTAAACGATGGCTAAACTTTGAATCCATTCCAAAAGTGGCAAGCCCGGCCCACTCAATTTTTACACAAACAAAGACATTAGCTTGATGAGCCCATAAGTCGTTGAACATGCACTCCCGGCCCATTGGAAAAACAAGAATATAGCAATTAGCAAGGAGGAAATTTTACAAAGAAGCAAGATATTTTTTTTGGGGACTTTCACATAAAGTCACTCAAAAATAGTTTAATTACTTTCAATAGCTATAGTTTGATAATTACAATTCGTATTTACACGTTATAGAGAGGAGAGAGACGAGAGAGAGAGGACAAAGAGTGGGAGAGAAGTGAATTGTATATGTATATTGGTTAGATAATTATATATTATACATAAGCATTTGTATATATGGCAAGAGAGATCGAGAGAGGGAGGAGAGAGGGGAGCGATATTGGCCGAGGGAAGAGAGAGGCGAGTGAGAGACGGCAGAGAGTGGGAGAGAGATGAATTGTATATGTATATAGATTAGATAATTGTATATTATACAAATGCACTTGTATATATGGCAAGCGAGATTGGGAGAGAGAGGACAGAGGTGAGCGAGATTGGGAGATGGAGGAGAGAGGCAAGCAAGAGAGGGAAAATAGTGGGAGAGGTGAATTATATATGTATATCGGTAGATAATTGTATATTATACATATGTATTTGTATATTCTGGCGAATTATACATATACAAACGTGACTAATTATACAAACTCGAAGTCAGCCCACATAATTAATGTATAATGTTAGTCATGAACGGTAATTATAGCAAACTATAGCTATAATGAGTAATTCAGTAGTATAAGTTTGATTAACCGCGTAATTTTTCCATTTTTTTTTTTTGCAAAAACTAACCATACTTCTTTTCAAAATGTACTTTTTTGGTCAAATTATAGCACATATACTATATGCACATGCATACAATATCAACATATATACGGACGGGTACATTAAATATACAAATGTACATACACTTATATACAATATGTGCGTATATACAAAAATTATGTCAACAATTTAAAGATACATGTATTAACGTATACATATTATGAAACTGTAAACTATAGTTATATTTTGTAATTATTTGAAATAGCTTTATATTTTTTGAACTTGATGAACTGTGATAAATAATTAATAACTTATTTCTTTTAATGTTATTATAAAATGAAAACAAAAATCCTTTAATTTTTTAAGTAATGAACCATATCACCTAAAATGAAACAGATATACGCTAAACACAATCCCAATTGGCCCTTTTTCTTTGTGGAAGATGTGGAAAAAAATTCTTAGTTTTACGAATTCCCAAAATTCCTCATTTTTTGCATCAGATTAATATATTTCGCGCCTCAGATTAATATATCTCGCCCATCAAATTAGTATATCATGTATAAAATGTATATAAGATTAGTGTATCAAGTATAAAATGTAATGTATCTTACTTAACGATTAATGTATCTCACGTATCAGATTAATGTATCAACACTTGTATTATTGTATCAGTTTGAGGATTTTCTGTAAGTAAAAACTTATAAGGGACAAATGATAATTTTGCCTTAAACGTGTGTGATTTCTTTCATTTGCCCCCCCAAAAAAGCACAAAAAGGCTACATATTAATTAATCCGTAAAAAGGATAGTCTGGTACACAAAGCAATTGATATTTATACATGATTTAGGAAAGGGTCTCATGTAATGTAGACGAATTTATACCATAATACAATATAAATATTAGTGATTGTTTTAACAGCTCAAATTCGTGACCTATTGATTACATAAAGACAACTTTATCGTAGCTGATACTAATTAATCGTTGAACTATATATAAGTAAGTAATAATCTCTCATAATTAAGGGTGATTATGGTGTTGAGTGTAGATGTAATCCAAGTGAGCTTCTTCAAGAACTCTTCTCTTAATGCATTCTTGATCATTTTCATCCTCACATGAATATTCCTCTAGTCCCATCAAACTCTACAAAAAATTGCAAAAAATAAAAATTCAAAAAAAAATAACACAATAAATATATAATGATACTAAAAATTATGAAAGTGGAAATAATTAGAAGAAGAAAATTACATTTAAATTAGTACTTCCCATCTTCTCAATTGAGTCTCCATCACTTGATTTTTTAGCAAATTTTACTTCCTCTTCCACTACAATCATTCAAAACTTTTGATTAATTTACTCATCAACAAAGCTTAATAAATACAATATAATATAATTTCCTAAATGAGAATGAGTGCATTTACCTTAGACTATTTTTTTAATGATGGTGTTTAAGTTAATTTATGCAAACCTCGTAAATTAATTCATCTTAGAAATAACGTTTACTAACTACTTTTCAGTCATGTGTTTAATTTTATTTTATTTTTAAAAAAGAGAAACTTCTACTTGGAATTTCACACTAGATTTCAATGATGATTATATATGGACAACCAGTTTTCTAAATTACAAATCAAACAACACAATAATTTTGTATATTTATAATTCACCAAGTAACCAATTACTAAACATGATATTACTTATGCAGAATTTTATATCTGCATAACTCACCTTCAAATTAAATTAGCAACTAAACGATCCTGAATTCATCTAGTATGTATTTTATATATCTCATTAATATAAATACTGAATAACTCTAAACATCGAAACTTAATTAGATAGCCAACCAAAAAAAAAACATATAATTATGAAAAATATTTATATAATTACCTTGCAAGTTGTTAACTAAAAAACGACTAGATGCTTGTGAAGAAATGATCATGGAAACAAGAAGAAGTAGCAGAAAATATACATTTTGCTTCATCATATTTTTGGTTCTAATAATTTGTGTGATAAAAAAAAAACTTTGTTGAGTTTTTTGCTGGTTGTGTTATGGAGAAGTATGTCAAGTACATATATATATACACATGAGAAAAAAAAAGTGGATTAATATTCCCATGGTATTGTAGACATAGAAATACCATAATTATTTAGTGGGGCCCAAGAACAATATTTTCTTTAATTATGTATATATATATATAAAAAAGTTGTAGATACTTGGTCATGTGACAACCATGCTAAGTGTGAATTTTACTCCCTCCGTTTCACAAAGAATGACATAATTTGACTTGGCATGGAGTTTAAGAGTATAAAGAAGACTTTTGAATTTTGTGGTCCTAAATTAAAGTTAGGTCAAATGTACAAAATTGTCCTTAAACATGCCGCGTGGAAAGTTGTTACCAAAAAAAGAAAGAGGTCATTCTTTTTTAAACTAACTAAAAAGGAAATGAGGTTATTCTTTTTGAAACGAAGGAAGTAATATATTGATATGAATATTTGATTTTCTATTATGTTTAAGAATCAATCTTAATCTATTGTGAAATATAAGAGATTATTTTTGTTATTTTTTCAATACACATTGAGAGAAAAACAAACATTTCATTATTTTGGGGGAGAAGTAGAGTGGGATGTCAATTAAAAAGTTTTTGACTGTACTTTATTTTTAATGTCGTCATTAAATCTTTTGGGAAGTCATAATTATTGCGAGTAAAGATATAAAATATATAATAGTCTTTTATTTACTTAGACAATTGACTGTGATCTTTGGGCGTAAGTGAGCAACTAGAGGAAGACAACACGAGGTAAAGCGAAGCGTAGAGCTTCAAGTGACTCGTTGAAATCATCTAAAAATAAAAATAAAAAGTTATTCGAAACTTCTTTTCTTATTGTCAAGTGACTTCGTGGGCGAGGTCAAATGGGATTGGTTGACAAGATCAAGAAGTCAACCTCTTAGACATGCAAACAACTGTTTCCCATTACAACACTTGTTTAATATATTCTTCTTGTTTTAGTAACTTTTAACTTTCACTAATGATAGACAAGTTACATAAATTTTGATGTCCTTTTTAGCCTATGAATGAAAAGACTAGAAATGAAAGTTTTAAAAAAAATATAAAAAATAATAAAATTATGTAAAAGTTTATGAATTCTGAACTTACTCTCAAATTTAGATTTATTGGATTTAATTTCTAATATAAATACAAATTTTAAATAAAAATTATTGAATTCGTCTGATTACAATATTCCTAATATCATAACTCTGCTCTTGATCTAAATTAGCAACAGTCTTTTTTTTCCTTACTTGGTGTTCGATACTTGTATTATGATATTGGTGGATATGGATTCACGAGATATGCACACTCTCTAACATAAACAACTTCATATGTAAGATCTCTAATGAATGATTTAGAATTCTTTTTGAAAAAATATTTATCACTCCGTCACGACTTTTATAATAACTCATGCAAGCACCAAGTTACATTGCTTCCCACATGTAAGCAACCAATTAAAGTGGTGGGAATTCCACCTTCATACATGACAATATCTATTTTAAGGAATTGTTTGGTTGCAATTGTGAGTGCTTTCTTACAAGACATTCACATGATCATCCCATTATTACTTAATTTATTGCAATAAAAGAGTATTGACATGATCCACTCTCTTAGGAAACATTAATAATGTTGGTGTTTTATTTTGGAAAAATTTTGAAAGAAAAAAAATATTTTAGAATTAAGAAGAAAAACATTTAGCTTATTTTATTATTATTATTATTAATAAGAAGGGTGACTTTTTTTAAAAATAGAATCTCTTAGCACTAGTTGATGGATTACATTGTTGGTAAAAATGTGCTTAATATAGTGTGATATTATTCATTTTAGATTAAGCTTATACATTTTTTTTTTCAAAAATGCTTGTACTATTATGATTCAATCAGTCGAGGAAAAACCTTAATCGTATTCATAAAATAGCCTCCTAATTTATATAGAGTTTTTTTCTAGCAAATAATTAATTTATTTTAGGGTACAATATATATGTAAATATTATCTACCAAATACACAAAATAAAATTTCCTTTCTTTTCCCAATAGTACAATCGTGTTCAGTTTTAATCTATAATTACTGATGAGACTAGAACCAAGACCTACCTTGAATTTCATGTTAAATTACGAATATTTTATCTAAAATTTAAGTTATCAGAGATAGTACACTATTATTTATATATGCAATGTTATAGTTGTAAAATTATAATAACAATATAAATTCATTACACTATCAAACATAGTGCCACTAAGGGTTTGTGTTCCTTAAAGAAATGGCACTAAAACTTTATGCCATTATTTAGTTTTGTGGTTGTGGTGGCTAAGATCTTTGGCATCAAAGTTGCATATTATAATATTTTGTACTTATTTTATAGTCCAAAGTTGGCAATATGTAATCCATCATAAAAATATAAAATCAAAGTTGTGTATACTTTATAAGATACTCTTGATTCAAATTTTATTCTTGCATGCCACATGTTTATCTAGCATTTTTCAAGTTCAAATTTTTTATCATGAAAATTCATGTTTGATTGACACATAATGGAATAGGCAATAATGATTAGGGGTATTTTATTAGAAGAAATAATTCACTCCACATATATGGAAAGATTTTGATAATCCATGATATGGGATAATGATGAGAATTTAATTTTAAAAATTGATCAAATCCTATGTTTACTTTTTAAAAAGTAATTAAGGTCATATCTATGTGAGAATTCTAACATATTTTAGAGGAAAAAGAAATATGAAAATGGTATAAAGATTATGAAAAAAAGGGCGGATTTAGAATTTTAATAGTGTGATTTTTAGCGATTTTAAAAGTATTTTATTATAAGTGCACAAGGTGAATTTAACTCTCACTGAGAAAGACAACAAAGCTTAAGTAGGTTCTATTTTAGTAGTTACTCAATTTGTATTCAGTTGTGATTAATGTAATTGGAGTAAGGAATGGAGAATCAATGAAAAGTCTCCCTTTTCTTCCAACCACGAAAAATAACGGGACAATCCTAATTGCAAAATAGAGTGATTTAATACTCAAATGGTCATTCAACTATTCTATTTAATGAATAAGGACGACGTAAGATGATGAAGTCGTCAAACCAACGTAGATTTTGCTATGAAAAAATCGAAAAATTAGGGCTACCAACTACTATTTTGGGTTTAATTGTGGGGAAGATGACATAAATTAATGAAATAACTAATAATAAAGAAAAAAATAACACGTGCCACGTTTAACCTGGTCCATGACAGTGAAAACACTGCATGACGCGCCTCATGTGCATGGTAACAAACTACACGAGGGAATGGGTCAAAATGACCCATTTACAAAGATATTAAATAGCTATGTGGGTGATGGGACACTTTGAAAGTTAAGGTGTCTTTGTGCAAATACGAGACAACTTTGATGATGTGTTTATGTCTTTTCTCCAATTTAAATAGATAATGTATGTAAAAGCTACTGAATTTCGAAGAACCTACGCCCAATGCCCTAACCTTGCTTGTTAATTTGACTTTGATCGTCATTTTATGAAGGTATCAATAAAGAAAAACTTTCATATATAACCACTTACAAAAAATAATTACAACCACTAACTATAGATACAAAAAATTTATACTATTTATGCGTAAAATATCTATATTATGTGTGTGATATATACTATCGATTATTATTTTGGTGAACGATTCACCACCTAAAATTCTCATCAATAGAAGCAAAAGGAATAAGTAAAGACATTTCAAAATTATTGGGCTCTACTAATGATTTGAAAAAAAGTGCCATTATGTTGGGTTGGACTTTATGAGCCCAAGATCCTTTTCTGGGTTATGATTTGGGCTGAAATTTCAATGTGAGGTAGTGATTAATGACGGAGTCAAAATTTCACTAAGAGGGTTTGAAATATAAAGGAATGAACATATGGAAAAACTAAGAAAATTGAATATCTATTATATATTCATAATAAGTAATTTGAACCTTACATATACAATATAATTTTTTCGTAAAAGATAAATTGGATCGGGCTAATGGTTGTGTATTGGTCGGTTCGATCGATTGAAGTTTATCAGTTTGATTTGTCACTTATCGATTTGTAGACATGCTAAACGGGCAAGAACTATTAAGATATTGACTTATGAATTTACCGATTATTGATCATTATTTATCAGATTTTTATGAATTTACTGGTTATTGATCATTATTGATCAGATTTTAAATAACAATCCTAAAAGTGATTACTTGTGCAAATTACCACTTAAAGAAAATCATTTTTATATTTTATTTTTATTTCGTTCTTCCCTTTTGGAAATGGTTTATGTATTAATTAATATTATATAAGAGCTAGTACATATTAAAATAAAAAGAAAAAAATCAACTTGGTTATTAAATAAAAAAGATTTAAATAAAAAAGAAAAAAAAGACATAGTTACTCATTTAAATGTATAATTCTTGAGTTTGCAAAACTAAAAGAAATATAAATATATGTATATCATTAGTATTAAATATTTATTTGACTATTTTTTTTTTTATATATCTTATTACTTGTACAACTTGTATAAGAAAAATTCTAACCAACACCTCCTATTTTGACTTAATTTCTACCTACTTTTTCTTCAACAACCAAACATCAAATACAGTCTAGATTTATTATTTGTAAAAAATCAACTTCTATTTTAAAAAAGAAGTACAATAAAATAAATGTCCCTATTAATTAATCAAGATTTCTTATTTTTTGCCGATTTTATTGGGAAAAAAAATTGTTCTTATTATATTTTTTAAAAATGCTTGAATTGTTAAACAATGACTTTTTCTTTTATAATTCTTATTTTGCTTAACAATATATCTTGAAAGATGACTTCTTAACTATATTTATATTTATTTGATTTAATTTCTTTTTTTCTTAAAAATATAATTAAAAAAGGAATCGTTTGTCATGCACACAAAGGGTAGTTGAATTAATCAGACAAGTGGTGGTAGGTAAGGGCCATTTTGAATTTAAGAAATTAGATTTTAATTTGGTTTTTCAATCAATTTGTTCTTATATTGAAGTCGCGACTAATTTAGGTTTGCTCGACATATGAATTGTTTAAAGAAAAAAAAAATTAACAAAATTTATTTTAATCCGAAAATCGAATCTAAAACCTCTTATTAAAGATAAAAATACTAAAACTTATCGATATATAATATAATTGGTGAGTTATAGATTCCTTGAACTTTGCAAAAAAAAGAAGCAAATATGTCCTTGTTTAGAGATTTGCCAACAATTTGTCAATATTTCATCAAATATAATAAGTATATATATATATACTTGTCTATAATTGCCACATCTTGACAATTGTCAATGGTCATTGAGGTTTTCTTCTTATAAGAATAAAAACATGTATTTAATCTTTGGATTATAAGTTATACTTGTGATTTCAGAATAATTTGACTCTGAATGAAATGATTTCACAGTAATTAAGATCAAATTCAAATTTTAAATTTGTATTTATGAGTGTACCGGAACTATGCAAATGATCGTCTATGACATGATTCACTAATCGGAATTGAATAGATATATTTTTATGATATATACTTTGTGCAAAATTTAGTTGATGACGGAAAAAAAAAAACATAACTTTTCGTATGAATATTCTTAATATTATTTATATTCAACTACATATGTGATTGTGAAAGAATTTATTAGTATAAGATCATTTTCTACAAGTTATATGATTCTAGAATTTCTTATTCATCATTTTGTTTTTTTTACTACAAATTTTAGTGTATATATAACTGGATAAACCCAATTGGACATAAGTGTTGAGATGGCCGAGTTGGTCTAAGGCGCCAGATTAAGGTTCTGGTCCGAAAGGGCGTGGGTTCAAATCCCACTCTCAACATCTTATCTTTTTTCTTTTATAAATATTTCTAACTCGTATTCTCGTCCAACTAAATTTATAGTCACATTAGAAAGTAGGGTTGCGTCTCGGTTCGCTTTTTGAACTTTACCGAATCGATTTATTAGTTATGCCTTGATTAATTGTTATCGGTTCGATCATCGGTTTAACCGTTAAATTTTGATACAAAAAATAACTTTCACATATAGCAAACACAAAATTCATATTTGTGTGCTATAACAAAGTTTGCATAATTGTGCTCCATAGCAAACACAAAATGTATAATTCGCTATACATATACAAAGAAACCAATTGTATAATTCGCTATATATATACAAAAGAAAGCAGTTGTATACAAATCAATTGTATAATTTGTGTATGTATAAAACGAGAAAGAGAGAAAGACAAAAGAAAATTGGGCAGGGGAATATGTGTATTGTATAATTATAAGTGTATAGAACGAAGATATATGTATTTGCAAGGGTATATACAATTTTCTCTCGCTTTATACAAACAGAAACACAATTTATACATTTCGTTTCTGTTTGTATAAGCGATAAAGGCGTGGGTGGCGAGCGAGATCTGAGAGAGGGGAACGAAAATATATGTATATATACAATTTTTTCTCGCTTTATATAAACAGAAACACATTTTATACACTTGTATTTGTATAAAAGTGAGAGGAAGCGAGCGAGAGATGGAGCAAGAGAGGGAGAGTGGCGAGCGAGATTTTGAGGGAGAGAGGTGACTGACAAACAGTTTGCTACAGGGCACAATTAAATCAAAGTGTGGTTATAACATTTAATTTGATTTATTAGTTTGTCATTATATACAATTTTTCCAAAAATAAATGATTAAAAATTACTTAGAAACATGATGACAAATCAAATAAACCATGCACATGAGTTGATAGATTGTATCTTGCTAAAAAATAACACTAACACATTGCAGAGTAATCCGGTAAGAAAAAATCAGATCGTTAAGAATTAATAACCTGATAAAAAATCAAAACTGTTATACCAATATCATATTACCGAACCAATAACTTTTTTCTATTTGGGTTATTGATTTTGATTTGATTTTGAATAACCCTATAAAAAAAAGTCTCACATTAATAATTATTACTCATATTGTGATCTGATTAAATTTAGAGTCACATTTAAAAAGTCGATAAAACTTTCTAACAAAGGCAACTTCGTAGTCATGTTTGAACTTAGGCCTCTACAGTACATTAATATCTTATTCTTTTTCTACATGATAACATGAGTAACTTATAAGAATAATTATTTTAAAAAGATGCCTTTATAATTCTGTCACATAATTTTTTACTAGTCACTTTCATGTGAGTTATGAAATATCTTAATTAATAAAACGAAAAACTCGTGGAAATTAATTTAACCTAATATTAGTTGATTAGACCTAATATTATTTTCATGGAAATTAATTAGTTAAAAGTTGTTTTAGCTCCCTAATGTATTTCTTTTTCTAATATTAATAACTTTATAATCATTTAAACTTAACTTTAAATATATAATATAATCTATAAGGATGATTGAGTTAATTGAGCTGGATAATGAGTGTGTCAGTCAATACATATAACATTTTTTCTTAGTCGAACTCGTGTCACATAGGTTAAAGATGTATTATTGTTCAATATTTAACAGTAAAATATCCTTGAAAAATTATAAATATACTATATTACTTACATTAAGGGACCAAAATTACATACTTTGATTAATTAGAGGTTAGGTATTTTGTTAACTATTTCAAGGATTAAAATTTCAAAAATTCAATAATTCAAGGATTAAAAATACTATTACCACTTAAAATTATTAACAACGTGCAAACGAGATTAAAAAAAGAAATTACAATTGGCTGACATATTTATAAGAATGAGAAACATTAATTAAAAATAATCAGAGACGGAATCAAAATTTAAAATTTATAAATTCAAACTGATATATTTTTAAAGTTAATAGTTTGAAATTGTATATTTATAAAGTTACTGGTGTACCAAACCCTCAATGATTTAACTCCACCCCTATGGTTAATGCATAAATGTCATCGTAAATAATAATATTAATATTAAAAAAATAAAGATAATAACAATAAGCCATTGAAAAGTTATATATACCACCTACCACAAGAATTAAGCTTAAAATATTCCAAAATAATAAATTACAGTCACTGTGTAAAAAATAATTTTTTGTTGATAGTTTGATTTTAATTAATAATTATTACGTGAAAAATATTTTTATGGTCCCTTCTTTATCATCTCGTTATTATCAATGTTATTATAGATTCGCCAGTTAATGTACATATAAATTTTAAATTTCTAATATAAATATAGGGTCTGTGAAAAAGCTATTGAATTCGTCTAAACTCGCGAATCTTCACTTAGCTCCGCCTTTGATTACAATCAAAAAAAATTTAATTTTTACTTTTTTTACTATTTCGATCACATTTTATACTTTTGTTCACCAACCCATTCTCTTCCTAATTTCAAATATTTAGATGAAAATATACTTTTAAAATGAATCGAGTTTTCAGTTTATACATTGTGTATATATATATACTGTATAAGTTATATTCAAATAATTAAAATAAAATATAAAATAAAATGTTTGGGGACGTTTACGGTGGGATTGTTTGATAGCAAAGATGAAGTCAAAAATTTCACAAATAAAAAAAAATGATTAAAGGAGAGTTAATGGGATTCGAACACATGAGCATCCGAGCATCCTAAGGCTCTTTCAAGGCGTCGAAAATCACTAGGCTACAAAACCTTATTCTATTAAAAGTGTTCAGAATATATTATTTAATCATTTCGTGTATCATTATACTTATATATACGGTATTATTTTGCAACGAAGGGTGTCCGGTTGAACACCTTCACTATAACATAGCAACACCCCTATTTGGTAGAATGAATTTTTCAAAAAAGAAATATGTATTAGTTTAGTGTATTATGTTATTTATATTAATATTTTGTCCTAAC
Source organism: Solanum lycopersicoides (assembly GCA_022817965.1). Lineage (NCBI taxonomy): Eukaryota > Viridiplantae > Streptophyta > Magnoliopsida > Solanales > Solanaceae > Solanum > Solanum lycopersicoides. The sequence continues at coordinate 69,575,308 of CM040628.1, forward strand.
ACATTTTCTCAACCTATTTTTAATTATACACTATATGGTTATATAAGTTATAACTAATACATGACAAATCATTATATTAAACATGTAAGAGTTTTTATGGCATGAATCATGATTAAGGATATAATTGTTTTTCAGATCATTTTTTCATGTTTTTTTTTATCGTATTTATGAAGGGTTTTTAAGCAAATAATTTTTTTAAAAAAATTATGTAATATATATACTTTTTAATGCATAAATCTAACAATGTATAGATAATAATTTTAATATAATTAATATCAACATGATAATAAAAACATTAATATTAATATTATTACTATATATATTATATTTAATATTATTATTATTATTATAAATCTAATCATACAACTCCAAAAAAGGATAACGTGGTTCATAACTTTTTAAAGATAATGCCACAACAAAAAGTACAAACTTATCATTACAAAAATAAAATAAAAATCTCTACATCAAATGGTATGTCTACAAATGGCATATTATATATATATTGGTCTACAATTTTCTTTGGCCCTAGCAAAAGTAGCAATCTCAATATTTTAATTATTAGTAGCTCTTTTGTCACTTTCTTTTTTAATTAATTTAGAAAGAAAAAAACATATTTTAACAATAATTAACTTTAATATTTGTTTCTAGCTTACTCTTGATGTAAAAAATTTTATAATCATAACAAATGTTATGGATTATGTAAGGTCATAATTTTTTATAAAGTTATAGTAGTATGCTATGATATTTTTTTTAAAAAAATTGATTATCATGAAATGAAATGAGTATGTGTATCGAACTTTTACACCAATAAGTATTTTAATTAAAAAGTTTAGATACCTTCATCTATAATTCAATGTTTTCGAGTCCAAATTTTTTAGAATGATTTTTTTTTTAGCATTAATAATTATAGATGTTAGGTACTCAATTTATGTATATTATTTTCCCAAGCCAAAATTTTAGTTAGAAACTTAATTTCATGAAAACTCTATATGACCTACTAATGGTTTGGTAATATGGTTTTATATTAGTGTTGATAGTAACAAAAAAAAGAAGATTGAAATAACAAATCATAAATGTTCCCATCATATGATAAAATTGTTTGAGAGTATAAATGTGATAGGGCAATAACTTTATAATGATTTTAAGTGATTTTTAAAGTTCAAATTATTTGAGTATATAAAGTTAATAATGTTTTTTTTAATTGACTCAAAAAAAAGATTGACAAAAAGAAATTAAGATGCCTTGTGGGGACATCACATGAGGTTGAAGTTTGTAAGAAGTCAAGAAAAAGTCGTTGAGAGCACAAGTTGGGGATATATATATATATTTTAATTTTTGATTACTTATTTTAATTATCTAATCAGAAATACATGTTCATTGCCAAGAAATTGTTAATAAAATATGAGGAGATTATTATAAAATAATTAGTTAATATAATTATTAATATTTAATATTTTTCGTGATAAATCTTTGTTGCTTTTGTAATTTAACGAATTGTAGTAGTTTGTCATTAGATTATTGTAGTTTTTATTGAACGTCATATTATGGTTATAGAATGATATATTATCTATTTCATTATAAAAATGATAATTTTGTGTCAAATTTATAGGTAGTTTGATAAATTTTAAAACATGTGGTACAAGTCTTTTTTTCTTTTTTCTTTTTAAGAGAAATATGTTTCCAAGAACTTTGATCAAACAATTATTGAAACTTCACATAAATCTGATTTTCTAAAAATATTTTATTAATTAAGATCATGATTAATTTGAGTTTCCATGGTATAAGATTCATATAAAAAAATACTCTTTATCAATCAGTCATATATTGTATTGTGTTAGAGTAATAAAATAACATTATAATTCAGAATTTATAAATAAAATTCAGACTTCGCCTCTTCCATAACTCATTATCGTGAAGCTATCATTATTAACCTAAAAAATATATTCCCTTGTGCCACCTAAAGACTAAAATTCTCACATTTTCTAATTCCTTGGACATCTTTATCTGAGGAGGCTTCGTCGTCCGACTCCTCATAAATGATGTTAGGATTGGCCGGCTCATCCTCAGAATTCAAAAAGAAAAGAGAGACAGAACGGAATCACTTTGGATCTTGTAACTTCAAAGAATAAAAAGAAAGTATATTCTTTATATTTGATCCTATTTCCACAATTATTTGAAAAAACACTAGTAATATAATTACAAGAACATCAAAAAATTTTTTTTGACAGAGAGCCTTTTTTTTTTAAATTAGATTCACAAAACACTAATTAAATACTTAAATATTAGTAGATGATTAAATCATAAATAAGAAAGGAGAGAAAGTGACAATTGAACTAAGTCATCGGGAATTCAATCATATATTCTGATCGATTTCAAACGAATTTCTAAATTATAAAAAGTAAGACAATTGAAATAACACATTTAGAATTTGAACATATCATCAATTAATAATTATCAAACTAGAAAATAAATAAATTCATCACATATGGGTAAAAAAATGAGTATAAACAATTAAACATTCACCAAAGATTATGAAATGTAATTTAAACTATGATATAAAATCCTAAAATAAAACATATTAAATGTAATTTAATTATTTTTTTTCATGAGGCTGGGGGTGGGGGGTAAAAGGGGGGTGGGGTGGTTGTTAATCTTCACGAGAAGGACACCATGGAGTCATATCCATTGGATAACTTCCCAAAACCCTCAAAAACGACGTGAACTCCTGAACTTCAGCCAATGCATTTTGAGCTCTAACATCCGCCATGGAAGCTTCGAAATCTACATAGAACATGTACTCGAAATGCTTCGCCGTGCCGACGTTAGCATCGTCGACTAGCCGGATCGGACGATTCCGGTGAGGCCGTGATTCGATTTTCGTTAAACTGATGTTTCTGAATGCGAAAGCTGATAACACTTTGAACAGAACGCTTGTTCCTTTATCATGTGCGAAGACGATGCTTGTTTTGAAAGGACGATCGGTTCGAGGAATTATTGGTTCACGAGCTAGCATAACGAAACGAGTTACGTTGCTTGAATCGTCCTGGATTCCTTCAGCTAAGATCTGGAGACCGTATAGATCGGCAGCGCGTGCGGAGGCGATTGCGGCTGTGTCACGGAGGTTATTGGAAGCTATGTATTCAGCAGCGCCGGCGGTATCGTCAACAGCTTCACGAGTTACGTTTAAACCGAGTTTTGTTAATGTGAGCTCGCATTGTGCTAAGGCTTGTGGATGACTTATGACTCTGTTGAGATACTCTTTTCGAACGCCTGGAAGTGCTAAAAGGCAGTGGTGGACCGGGAGTTGAACTTCTCCGACGATGTGGAGACGGTGACGGAGGAGAAGGTCGTAGTTTCTGTGAATAGATCCTCCGAGAGAGTTTTCAACGGGGAGAACTGCACGGTCAGCGATCCAGAGTTCAACGGCTTGGAATGCAACCTCGAATTGATCACAAGGTATGGCTTCACATTTTGGATAAGCTTTACCGGCGGCAGCTTCGCTGTACGCTCCAGGTACGCCTTGGTAAGCGACGCGAAGCTGAGCACCGTGCATCGGCGCTGGGGAGAGGTCAGTAATGGTGAGCGGCTTAGGTTGGTTATCGATTGGAACTAGATCGAGATCTATCGCCGCCTTATGGCCGTTCACGGCGGTGATGTTACCAGCACCGCCACTCTTCTCAGCGTTCTGCTGCTGCGACACAACTTTACTTGCTAAAATCGCACATGAACTCTGCCAGTCGGCTCTAGAACCGCCGGCGTGTCCGGCAGAGTTGGTATTCGCGGTACCGGTGTTGACGGCGGCGTTGGCCGCGTCAAACCGGTAAACGCATGTGATAGCCGGTCGAATTGGGTTAACCCGGTTCGACCGTATCTTCGTCCGGATTAAGGATTTGAGATTTATCCCCGACGATGATGGAGTAAGCGATTGCATTTTTCTAGGGTGCAAATTGCAATTACTCTATAAAATTAGGGGCCTAATTGAGAAAAAAAGAAAAATATAAAAAGAGAGAAATTTATTTGAAGCTTGTAGTTCTAAGGGAACATCCAAGCTGAGAAATGAAAGAAATGAACATGATATTTATATTGGGGGAGTGGGTGGGTGAAGGAGGTTTGGTCAATCTCTCACCTACCCATTTTTGCTATCTTATTAATTTAATGGTCAATCGAAAATAATTCTTTTACTTTCAAAGATTACATATATTTTAAATAGATCACATTTTAGATTGAAATTAAAAAAAATATATTATTATTTCTGTATTATTTATGTGATATTATTTAACTTGATATATTGTTTTAAAAGAATTATTTTTGAATATTATGATATAAAATAATTTGTATATATTTATGTGTATAAATAAAAAAGGAAATTAGAATTAGATCGTTTCTAATTATAATAAAGTGGCCTGAGACGAAGAAATTAAGAAATGTTGTGATATAAACTTAAATAAACACAAAAGGTTAAAAGGGGGATTTTTTCCTACTATTTGACACCCCTTGGTATAAGGTTGTTTGGTACTAATTATTTATCCTAGTAATTTTTATAGAAGACTATGTTTAAGTTTCCAAAATTTCCAAAATGATGGATATTTTACTTGTTCTTATTTAATTTGTTGTCTTCTTCTGACTTGATATGAAATTTTAAGAAAATATTTTTTATTGAAATTTTATGGTCTTAGTAAAGATATATCAAATATATCAGTATTTTTTTAGTTATATGATCTTAAATATATTATACGAAAAATTAAGATCATATTAAAAAGATCAATATTTTTTTAAAAAAACAAACAAACATTTTTTCAAAAAAATGATAACCAAATTAAAAGAGCGAAAAATATTACTGATTTATTATGTCTAATAATTATAATAATACAAAGTTGTTGATATGATGCATAAAGAAACACACACGTTTCTATCTAGACATCCACACATATTCATGTGAATTTATAGTGTGGTTTCTTTTCATGAAGATAGAGACAAGTAACAACTCACAACTGTTGTTACCCTTTATTTTCTATTTATGTTATATTATATTAAATTAAAATTTGTAAGATTTAGTTCTAAGAAAAGAAATATTAAAAGAAGTTCAAATTTATTCTGCTTCTAATAGTGAATTTCATGGAGATAAAACAATTTCGTAGAAATAGCGCCATCCCCACCAACCACTTTTCTTTGAAAATTAACTAGTGTTATTAAATTTTTAATTTAACATATAAAAGTCTTATGATATTATTTTATTTATAAAATTAATTATAAGAATGTAAATTTAAAAAGTGATTATTTGTAAACTTTATCCATTGTAGTACAACAAACTTATTAAATTACATTAACATGCAGTTGAATTGAAGGAGATTCAACTTGTAATAAAATTTTCAAATCAAACTCCGGAAAATACCATTGCTTTTGCATTATTTGACTTAATTTATGTAGTATGATTGAGATTTTGAAAATCAAATATTATATTTGACCATAAATTTAGATATAAAATTCAAAATAGTTGAAAATTATTATTTAATATATATATATATTTAAAAAGTAGATGAAAAATTATAATTAAAAAAAAGACTTGTTTGAATCTCAAATTTGAAAGGAGACAGATAAATTGAGACGAAAGAAGTACTATTTAGCTTTGGTGTTGGTTTAACCATTGAATCTCCCCCGAGTAAATATCTATTCAAATGATTAACTATATATTCAAACAGAAGAACTTATATGAAATTGTTTCACGTAATTTTATGGATAATTTTGATCGTGGAATATTATTGAGAAATGGAAATTTAAAAATAAAACAAAATAAAATATTACAAAGTTTGGAAGAATAAAAAAATTAGATTTAATATGAGATGTTCAAATATTTTATGAAATATTCTCTCCAATCAAAAGAGATCACTATCTTCGTGAGACATCCTAGAAAAGCTAACCATTTCAATAGTATATCAAAATTAACAATCTCTTGGTTGAAAGGAATTTCTATAGCCCATAGATATAAGATACAAACAATTAAAGATTTCTTGCTTGAAAAAAAGTTATTTTGTTAGTAATTTTTATGAAAAAATCAATCATACAAAGGTAATGGTGAACCCCGGATGTTAAAGGCGTTTTTGGAGGTGATCTCATAGTTTTCGCGAGAACTTAGCGGAATCTCATAAGATATAACAGAAGTCGTAGAGATAAAATATGATTAAAACTAAGTACTTCTGCTATGAGTAAATAATCATCTTCTGATAATTCGTCCAATTCAAAATAGTTATTGTGTCTTATAGTTTATTATAATGATATAAAGATACTTAACATTTTATTTACCTGATTTTTGATATCTATAAAATACAATTTTTTATTCCTATATTCTTTTCTTAGAATACCTAAAAAGAATTGTGCTTGGGAGTGGAAAATCTTGGAATGAATAAATGATCAACAATATCGCATGATTCTCAAGGTAAGTGATGTTAAGTGTTTTTTTACCGATAAAAGTAAATTGTTTTATATGAAAAAATTATTGATAAATTCAAATTCGACATAATTGACTATATGAATTTTCACCTTTATTTATAATCATTCTATATTCATATTGAATTCTAATATATCCATCACACATCTTAGTGTATATACATGAGAATAAATTTTACTATTATTTTTAGGTGAGCAACTTAAAAAGGGGAAAAGAAAGAGAAATGTAAGGAGTAAAAAGTGTTTCTCTCTTGCAATTCAAGTAAATCCCCATCAAGTTACCACATAAAAGTAAAGTTCTAGATTGAATTAAAATTGATAATTCAAATTGAAAAAAATATATTGGTTTAATAGTTTTGATTTATTTTATTATTGGGTTATTCCTTTTTAACGATTTAATTTATTTTTTTAACGTGTTATATTTAATACCATTCAGTATTTAAAATCCTTGACAAAAAGTTAGTGTTGTTTTTGAGAAAGATACAATTTATCAACTCATGCGTATGATTTATTTGGTTTGTCATCATATTTTAATTGGTATTTTTCTCGATGTTTATAGAATACTTTAAATTTTCAATGTGTTAGTGTAATTGTTATTTTTAAATAGTTTTGTTTCATTTTCGAAGAACCTTTTTTATATATATAAGAAATTGCTCAAGGACTGGTTTTAAATGTAAAAAGGACTATTGTTTTATTTTGAAAAAAATAAGTAAAACTACAACATTCGGTGACTTTTTCTAAAGAAATCGTATGCGTGAAAGTTAATTATCTAAGCTTAGCTCTAGTGGTGCATTTAATCAAAAATAAAATCTTGGAGTTATCTTTGTTCCTTTTCTCTTCTAATGATGATGATAAAAATGGTTTTAATTATTAATTTATCTAATTAAAAAAAGTTTGCACAACTTTAGGATAAGTAGAGGAAATTTATTGACAAGAATAAATAAATAAATAAAAGGAAGACCATGGTAGTTAAAATAATTTGAAATCGGTAGTTGTTTGATTAAGTTCAACTTACTAATGATATGATTCTAAATAAAAATATACGAGTATGACATAATTCTAAATACATAAGTACAGACCGAAAATTAAAATAAATCATAATGGGTGGCAAGTCTGGTTGCAAAGTGGGAGAGGAATAGTATTCACGTATTTTCTTATTTTTCGATGTATATTGTTATATATATGTTGCTTCATTACTGTATCTCTTACTCTTTTACTACATTCTTTTTGTGGCAAATTTGCTTAAAAACTTTTCTTTTGAATCGGGGTTTATCAAAAATAATACTCCCCCATTTAAAAAAGAATGATTTTTTTCTTTTTTTTGGTAACAATTATTCACCTGGCATGTTTAAGGTCACGAGATTAAAAGACAATTTTGTACATTTAACATAACTTTAATTTAGGACGATGTGATCAAAAGCCTTTTTTGTTTTCTTATACTTCGTGTCAAGTCAAATTAGATGATTCTTTGTGAAACGGAGGAAATATATTTACCTGATAAAAGTCAAAGTAAAATCGATGGTCATCCTACCCTATCGATATACCCTACATGTAATAATTGTTGGTGGTGGTTCTTTGACCTTTATTATTGTTCCTCTTGATAATTTCAAGCACATCTTTTAGGGTTGGTGAAAGGTATTAGTAGTGTAGTACTCCCTTCGTTTTAAAAATAATAATCTAATTTGGCTTGGAATGAAGTTTAAGAAAAGAAAGATTATGTCAAATTGTATTAAAATGCACTTCAATCTTGTGGTCTTAAAGATGTCACGTGGAAAGTTAAAGTTAAAGTGTTGCCAAATAAAGAAACGAGTCATTCTTTTTTAAACAGACTAAAAAGAAAACATTATCATTCTTTTTTAAACGGAAGGAGTAGTTGATTACCACCATTTATATTAGGATAATTTGGGAATCAAAATCCTTTCACCTTTAATATAAGATTTCGAAATCGAGTTTATAAAAATGAAAAAAAATAAAATCAAAGCAATATACTATCATACACCAATTTATAGAAAAATTGAAATACTAAACGTGAAATCAAATAGGAGTAGTAACGAAATACATCTTTATCATAATAAAAAATAAATCATGATAAAGGAAATATCTTGCTAAAAGCTACGTACCCAATGACATATACATTAATCGAAACAGTGGCGGAGCCAGAATTATGAGTAAGAGAGTTCAAAAATTGAAGAAATAGACACACGAAGTAGCTGAAGAGGGTTCGACATCTACTACATATACCTAAACAATTATTTTAACCATATAAAAATAATATAATTTTCCGCCAAAGGGGGTTCATCCGACCCCCTAATGACAATGTGGCTCCGCCACTGAATCCAACAGTGTATTGCGAAGTTAATATGGTTATAAAAACACAAGTTTATTTTTGAGACGTAATTTGATACAATATTTTTGACAAAGACAATTTTATTTTTTGGCCTCGAATTGAAACGTTTAGCTCGAGATTTTATTTTAAAAAAAGTTTGTTTGTATCACTCTTTCCTTGATATTCTACGTACGATATTTCTACATGTCAATTCTAAGTTGATATTTCCTTCAAATATTGACGATAAATGTCAGTATTGAGAAATAGATATGTCTTTGTATTAAGTGTCTTTAATTAGAGCCATAAATTTATAATTTAGAAAAAGCATGGAATAAAAGGAAAAATAATATCAATATAAATATCTCAACGTTATATAAGATGATTTGTATATGCAGAGTCTGATTTTAAAGTTAAAATTTTATGTTTTTAATTATTAAAGTTTCGTAGGATTAAATTTAGGGAAAATTACGCGGATAAGCAAACTTATACTATTTAATTATTCATCATAGCTATAGTTTGCTATAATTACCACTCGCGACTAACATTATACATTAATTACGTGGGCTGACTTCGAGTTTGTATAATTAGTCATGTTTGTATATGTATAATTCGCCAAATATACAAATAAATATGTATAATATACAATTTTTTAGCCTATATATATATACAATTCATCTCTCTCCCACTCTCTTCCCTCTCTCACTCGCCTCTCTCCTCCCTCTCTCAATCTCGCTCGCCTCTCTCCTCCCTCTCCCAATCTCGCTTGCCATTTATACAAATGTATATGTATAATATACAGTTATATACAATTATATACATATACAATTTACCTCTCTCCCACTCTTTGCCCTCTCTCTCTCGCCTCTCTCCTCCCTCTCTCGATCTCGCTCGCCTCTCTCCTTTCTCTCCCAGTCTCACTCACCTCTCTCCTCCCTCTCCCAATCTCTCTTGCCATATATACAATTACATATCTATAATATACAATTATCTAACCAATATACATATACAAGTCATCTTTCTCCCACTCTTTTCCCCCTCTCTCTCTCCTCTCTCCTCTCTCTCCCAATCTCGCTCGCCTCTCTCCTCCAAATAACATGTAGCTACAAATTGTAATTATCAAACTATAGCTATGGAGAGTAATTAATTATTTTTAAGTAGCTATATGTGAAAGTTTCCCTTAAATTTATGATATTATTGTACATTGTTATTATTTGTTGTAACTTAAATAATTTTTTCCTCATAAAATTATGTTTTACATTGAAAATACTCAGTTTGAGTGAATCACATAGGAGTAACTAGATATTATCGAGTTCTTCTGAAACCAATATTTTTTATGCGAAATCTTAAATACTGAAGACATAAAATTTAAGAATATAAAGAATTCAATTCAAAAATTATAATAATTGAATTCATAGAAATTAAATTCGAAATTTGTTTGTGTATATGTTGATGACTTGATGTAGATGCACTCTCTATCAACTTTCAATTGTCATGTGCTTTTTCCAAAGTCAATTTGAATAAATTCAAAGTTAAATTAAATTACATTAATTCGATATTTTAAACAAAAAATTTAAATGTTCAAAAACTATACAAAAGTACTATAAATTTTTATCTTTTACATATCAATATAATGGAAAAGTATATCCTAAAATATTAGTCAAAATTACTATTGTTTGACTCAAAAAAGAAAAGTATAACAATTAAAAGTGCACTTATTTTCAATTTTTTTGGTTAACTTCTCCAATTATTATTATGTTACTTTTAAGATTTAATATATTAGATTTTAAAGTACACATAATAAATAAAATGGCATAATGCATTAAACTTTTGTTGTACACACAATTTACTGATTTAGGAATAGGCTAATTATAAGATTCTATTACAAGGATGCGATAAATAAATGTTTGTATACTCAACATGTGTTATACATGAGATAATACAATTTAGTTCGAGTGCATGTCACATGGATTGACATGTAAAATACGTGTGTCTACTTGTTTAATTTTATATAAGTTGAACTGTCTAATTACGCACACTCAAAGTTAGAGAGCAAAAATATTGCTAAAACTAAGTTAAAAAGGATACGTCTAAGAGTTGTGATCAAGTATGTTATACGTCATATTGTTCTCTATAACAACATTTCATTATAACAAACGAACGAATCGAGTTTATAAGAAAACTCATGATTGAACATGATTTTGTAGAGTTCAGCTGACATTAATGTAACAAAAAGAATAGTATTAATCTCTGTGGTACATACATAGATGAATCTTTCAACTCTGCAGAAATGTCAAACAAAATGGGAACCATAGAAGAAAAAAGAAGAGAGAAATAGTTCCACCTGGACATTTCAACTAAACTACATACAGTTTATACAAACTGATATATTACATGTACACAACTATTTCCCTCTCTATAAGACCTACTTGTTCGATGAACTCGCCTCGCGTGTGTAGAAGTCATGTTGCCTCATGTTCGTTTTCTGGCGAGACTTCCCTGACGAGCTTGAAAAAATGTTGCTAGATGAAACTCTGAGCAGCGGAATCACAACCCCGGGCTTTATAGTCCAACCCATTTCACCCATCTGAAGAGTTTGCCAACTCTGAATGGCAATCCGTAGTCTTTGGCAACAGCAGGTTCCCTTTTTGCTGTTTCGGGGTCAGACCAAACGTACACCCCACGCTCCTGCCGACTCCCTGGCACAGTGTTGTCGAGGATCACAGCTACCAAGAATGCTATCACCATGTGGAGTGAGAACAATGTATTCAAAATGTAGTTTAGCTGCAAAAGAAATAGTTTAGGACCGATTCAAGAGAATTTTAGTTCATGTGCTTTAAGTCGAAGCTGCATACCGCTCCAAAGTTTGTGCGGATTGGACCGTGAGAAGCCACGACATATGGTTGAAAATAACTCGGAACTTGCAAGTTGCTTTTCGGAGTGATGCCATACTGTTGGAAATAGGCTGGTATAGAGAGGGATAGGAACAAAGACAGGCCAACTATGATAATGTTCCTCGAGCTTCCTGCTTCACTATAACGTAAATTTGACAAGCCCAAGGCGGTAAGCATCGTCCACATAAAGCATAATAGGCCTGCAACGATGACATCCGGTATTGATGCAATAAAACCTCCTACTTTACCTGTTTGCATGACAAAAAGGAGCATGGTTAAGCATTACATCCCTATGACAAATAGGTGACTCAATATATGCAAATAGGTGTCAATTACACCAGCACATGACTTTTCAAGGGTAAAAGTGAGAGACATATGATATCCATGAAATTCGGAGGAATTTGGGTTCGCCTCCTTATCCTCCTCCCCTCTCCCACTTAAACACCAAGCTTAATCTTCGAGGGGCTTCAAACTAAAGATGCTTCCTACACATCCTGTGTTGTACTTCCTTTACCACTAAACCAAAGGCCTGCCTTTATATAATACCCGAGAAATCCCTTAAAAAGTTGGAACACAACGCCAGTTGGTGCACAGGTTTTGAGCTCAAGGGAGGAGTATAGGTCCGTTCCTAAATTTCTTTGGGATTCCTAAATATTAAACATATTTCTCTTCACAATGCTGTAAGATGTGGGGTTTCTTGAGGGGAGAGGAGGGGACAATGAATCATGATAAACGTTTCCAACTTGTTTTCCTTAGTTGACATGATCGAGTTGATCTAGATAATTAAAAAAAAGGGTAACAGTTCTAGTCCTCTCTAAATTAAGAATAGAATTAATACAAATTACCCCTTCGGGTCTATCATAATGCTCCTGACCCTTGAAACTAAAGAAAACCTCCTCAAGGTTGTTGACCATAAGGTGAAATGCTTAGTTTTTCAAAGTTTTCTAATATGGGAAAAGTTCCCTCCCTCGGCCCAAACTTGTATATCTCTTCGTTCACATTTTCTTCATCCCATTCCTTGTGCATAATGACATACAAAGAATGATAGAATTAGTCAGATTCATATCTTTAGAATCAGCCAGATTCATATCTTTACTGATACTCAATCTTTGTCAATTTGGAAGGAAAAACATTTGTTTCACTTCTGCCCATAACCTTGAGGAGGTAGATTAGGTGTAAGTGCCACAAACCCAAAAATGAAGCGGATAAAAACGTAGTAGTACAACAACATACCCAATGTAATTCCACAAGTGGGGGCTGCGGAGGATAGTGTATAGACCTTACCCCTACCTTGGGAGGTAGAGAGGCTGTTTTTTTGTACCATTTTCTCTTCATTGTATGTCCCATTTCCCAAGTGATCGGAATATATATCAGTAACTAGTAGAATTCACTCGGGAAGATTCATCACCTTTAGATAGTTTTGAAATCATTAGAACTGTAGAACATGATGAATGGAGAGGGGAATAGATGCATTATTTAACAAAGGTAACATCCAAAAGTTCTTCTCAAATCGGCAAAGATATGCTGCAAGTTCTTCTCATATCTTACGACATCCACTATTTATGTCCCATTTTCTCTTTAAATTGTATGGTCCGAGTGAATCATCTCATTACCAAATTAGAGCACATGTTAACTGTATCTCGGTGATGAAGTTTCTAATATGAAATCTGTTTTTATTTTAAAAATAAAAAACATTACACCGACAAAGTAGAACATAGAGATTGTGGAATTAAAAGGTCAACCGAAGTTCTTTTCCTCTTCGAAACACAAATCAGTACTTTTTTCTACCTCCTGACATGAAACATGATTTAATTATTGGGAGTTGAAAAATGTTAACAGTTTCCAAAAAAGCCTACAACCTATGAGGAATATTTATGCGAATTTTATAAATTCATAAAGTTACCTCTAGAAACATACCTATAAGAGACAGGACAATTAAAACACATGCCCCCAACTCGATCGCTCTGCGGCTTCCCATTTTGGTAACAGCAATCGTGTGCACATTTTCAGTTAAAGTTGCAGATCCAGTTCCTGTGCCCCATAGACCAGCCAAGAGGCTACAAAGACCTTCAAGACCAATTCCTCGACTTAAAACACCAGGTGTTGGCGGTCTGGACGCAACCAACAATGATGATGCATGATATGACCCAATCTAAAAGTTGACAAGAGAATAATTAGAAAAACAAAATGACAGTTCAACGCTGCATTCTATATATTGTCCAATATTTGAGAAGAGAACTATTAAGCAAAGAGGCAGTCCGGGAATATTAAGTCAATTTACAAGCTTGGAACTTTGAGAGTATATTTAAAGCAAGTATTCGAGTGTGTCTGAAAGTAAAAGTGCAAAGAACCACAATGCTTGCTCTAAGTGAAAACCAAGAGGTGATGCGCACACTTGTCGAAGTGCGGCACACAATATCAAGAATACAAAACTTATCTAATACATCTTTTGTTTGATCAAGTAATAAGAATTATCTAATACATATGAATTTAGTACTTGAAACATCCAAACTCTATGATTTTGAAATTCCACTATATAGGCTACACGAAGCTGAGGGTGTTCCATTCGTTCAGATTGCAAAGAAGTCACCTGCTGGGACAAGGGGTAATAATAACCCACAACGCTGCATTAAGACAAGATGCACAGATTACCAACAAGTCCACATGTGTGGCCAAGTGGTCAATGAAATAGGTTGGGAACCATGGGGTCGCAGATTCAAATCCCAGCAGAGACAAAAACATTAGGTGCTTACTTCCCAACAGAGATACATGGTACCCTGTTGCTGGCGGGAGATGGGAGGTATTAGTCGAGGTGTGCGCAAGCTAGCCCGAGCAACACGGTAATAAATAAAAAGTTCTCCTTGACCAATATATTTTCCTCAAGTTGACTCAACGCACAGTGATGCAACCTATGTTGCTCGGACTCTTCAAAAATGCCAACGGGTGCGTATCGGATTCGCCAAAAGTAGTGTATTTTTGAAGAATATGAGACTTCTGCGGCATCAAAAGTGAAGAGTCCGCGCAACTAAGGATGAAACCGAGTTGAGGTCTATATTAATGTCAGACAGCTCTTAAATAAGTCTCTGCTCACAAGATGATACTACTGAAAATGCGATATTTTAGCGATATTTTAGGAGTAACTTGTTACTATAAAGATAAGAAAAATAAAAACTCAACAAGGAAACAACTCACCGAATCCACAGATGAAATTATGGATACTACACACATTACTAGAGCCATTTTCCAGTGGAAGACGGGCATGCCCCATTGCAATGGATAAGGGAATCTAAACCACGGAGCAGATCCTAATGCATGTAAAGCATCAATACGACAGTGCTTCATCTTAGGGATATTCTCTCTGCAGTGATCGGATATTATATTTAATACCGGTGCATTCACATCACAGCCTTTATAGCTATATACTCCCACTGCCGTCAGAAGGAAAGCTACGGCCCATGTTATTGCTAGACCCAATGGAACCTGCACATGAACATGAATGCATCGTTAGAGGAAGGTGAGCAAACAGAAAAGGAATAAAAGTTAAAAAGTAAACCACAGATTTACCGCGTAGATGAGAAACACACGATGACCAAGAACAGATATCTTACGGAGGTACTGCATGACAAGAAAAGATTTACATTGAAGAAGTTAGACATTATATACTTGCAAAAGAAAATGTTAATCTGATATACCTTGGCAGAAAAATAAAGGAAAATGTCGTGACCAACATTGTCTGCACCACTACTGAGACATTTCAGTTGTTTTACATGATACAGGAAGATATCTAAACAAGAACGTGGCAACTTACAAGAGAGAAAAGAATAACCAACAATATCTGCACCGCTCCAATTTCAAGACATGTACCAATTTGTGGGAAACCGTAACTGTAGAATGAAAGTCCAACAGCAGCAATGGTAGGAGCCACAACCACAGGATTGATCAACCTAGACCAGAAATGGGAAAAACAGTGTCTCGATTTATATTTCCACACCATGATTGAGTCCAAAAATATGAATATTGAAGAATGAAAAGAAGCAGGAATCTTACAGTTAAAACCAAAAGCCTCGAAAGCACAAAAACAACGTTAGAAAGGTTATGCTAGAGAAAGCCAAATAAAGGACAAGATGAATTCATTCAGTTATTGTTTTTAATTTCTGATTATAACCATGGAGTTCGATCATTTGTTAACTGCATTAGTAAAGTTAGAAACTAAAATTTTCGTAAGACCTATACAAAAGAATTCCAGAGAAACTGTAATGACAAGGGGGGAGGGAAAAGAAATAGAAGACCACGAGTGGCAGTAAAATTTTCTTCTAGAATAGATTTGGCTCAACTGTAAAGGTAGTACAGCTCGGGATCTGTGGTAGGTGCATGTCACGAGTAGGTAGCATGACTTGGTATTTAAGCGAAGAAAGGTAGGAGGGGACCCATCACCAATAGTTTCCAACATATATCATTATGTTTTTGGTTGTGTAGCCATTATCCAATGACCAAGAAGTAGCTAACTTGACCAAGAAAATATCATTTTTCTATACGAACCAAACCTCTACTTGTAAATTTTCCTTGTTCTTTTGTGCCGGGAATCTTAAAGTGAGTCACATAGCTCTTCTTACACTATGCTTCACCATTTAGGATTCAATAATTTATAAAGTGATTAAAGTCCACTTAAACCTAGAAGAAATAATTGTGGAGGATTGGTTATAAGAAGAACAACATTCCTTTCTTTTTATGTGTTATCGTTAACTAGAACTTTCTCTGTAAATATGTTACGGCAGGGGAATCAAGTCCATATGCCATCTATATAAGTCTGGTAGTCAATATCTAAAGATGAGACTTTCAAGATTTTCTGTTATTGTTATTGTCTATCATTTGATTCCAATTGATCAATCATCTCGAGGCAAGAAAGATTGAGACTATCCCATAGACTGAATTATTATTTTGAGAATGATAATAATTCAGTTTATAGGATAGTCTCAATCTTTCTTGCCTCCATAGACTGAATTATTATTATTTTAGTAATAACAATAGACTGAATTATTAAGTATGCTAAACAGCCACGAAGTGTAGAACCACCCTCAATAATACAACATTGTTAAAGCTCATATTGTTTTCAAGTGATTCATGGCATTTCCTATTGCCCATAAAGAAAAAAAAATAAAAGGTAACTAAATGAATGATATGGGACCGGTCAAATAAAAATAGGTCCCTCCATGATCCCGATAACAACAAACCTAGTGTATTCCCACTAGTGGAAGGTAACTAAATGAATGATATGGGATCGGTCAAATAAAAATAGGTCCCTCCATGATCCCGATAACAACAAACCTAGTGTATTCCCACTAGTGGGGTCTCCAGAGGGTAACGTGTACACATACCTTATCCCTACTTTGCAAGGTAGAGAGGTTGTTTCCGATAGACCCTTGGCTCAAGGAAAAGCATATAAAGAAACAACAGAAGTGAAGAAGCCACAACAAAATACCAAGGATAGCACGACAAAGTATTCTGAAAAGAAAAAGGAATAACAACAACAACAAAACAATACAATAATCGAAGTACAAGAAACAACAGATAGCAACAGAAATTGTAGAACAAGAAACTACAAGAGTATTACAACGTCTACTAGTATGGAAAAGCCCCACCACGATCATAATACACAAATACCAAAGAAAATAAAATATGAGCTTGGGGGAGGGAGAAGAAGAAGGAATTACCTTCTCAATGAAATCGGTGGCTCAGTCTAATCAATCTAAACTACTAGACCTACTAAGGTGTGAAGAAAAAATGTTTGTCCTTCAATTAGCACCCTAAAGACCACTCCATTGGGAGTCAATTAAAACTAAATCCTGATTTTCCCTAAATTCATCCAACATCATATAGCATCGTAAGCACACGGAACATCGCTATATTTTAGCAGTAAAGAATACTTATAGGTCATATTGATCAATCTACTGGGTATAATTTGACCAGCAGAATAGAGTGAAGAGAATTGTCTTAGCTGAGAACTAATGATGATGAAAAGATCCAATAAGCAACAGAATCGACTACTCAGTTTTATTAGCGTCCATGAGGCTCCAAATATTTGCTGCATAATTATGAAAGCATATATTGGCATGGCAGCACAACATGACAACGGAGAAGAATACATACAAATGTTGAACAAGAATTTCTTACCTCACTAATACTGACATCAGCCCACTGTATCCAAGAATTGCTTGAAAAGCTGAAGAAATTATTAAAGCTCCCTGCAACTCCTTCATGATATGCTTGAATTTCTGCAAGTAGGAGACCTTCTTATTACTATGTTTTGGACATGAATAACGACTTGATAGGCACCAATAATTAGTGCTATTGTTTAATTCAGCGATGAGAAAAGAATCATAGCAAGAGAGAGCTTCGAAACATACATTTCCTTTCAATGCCAAGAACTCGGGGGAGTTAATTATTGCAAGAGTAGGAGCAAGATAAACAAATGAAGGGCCCTGTATCAGAGGTAACCTCGAGCCAAATGACGTGTGCAACAGCGTCGTCACTCCTGACACAAGGAGCACAGTAGAGACGACATTTGATGTATCCTCCTAAAGGTACTAACTTTTATCAGTTCACATCAGTTAAATAAAACAAAACTTACACTATAGTAAACATAGCATGAATAAGAAGAATAAAAAAAGTAAAATACTCACATAGTTACCACCCATTGCTGGAACTATCACAAGTGGAATTAATATCAACGATCCCAATATTGAAAGATAATGTTGAAATCCGTAGAGTCCAATAGGAACTGCAACATATGAACATAAATCAGTAAATTCACTATTAGACCAGAAGATTAAATCTTTTCCACATTGACTGGTGTAACTAATATAAATTTCGACCTAATTACAATTCACTATACCGCAATTACATGCTGAAAACAGACAAGTCCAAAAAAACACAAATAGATGGCATTTGATTATCCCATCAACAAGCAATTCAACGGAAAATGACAGCTTTTCCAATCACACGCTGAATTAATATCAACAATTCCAACACTGAAAGATAATTTTAAATACATAGAGCCCAATAGGAACTGCTACATATTAACATACATCATTAACCTCACGGTTAAGACTTAAAGATCAAATCTTTTACACATGAACAGGTGTAACTCATCTTAATTTAAATATAAATACATTTGCCAATACGCAATATCACAATTACATGCTCAAAACAGAAAAAAGGACCAAACCCCACAAACACATAGCATCTCATCATCCTATCAAACAAGGACTTCAGTGAAAAATGCTAATTTTTTCGATTAACTAACATGTTCAAATAAAAACTCAGTGGCACCACTGAACTAACATATTCAAACAATACAACAACAACATACACATTCACAGTGTAATCCAACAAGTAAGGTATTTAGAGGGTATAAATGTGATCGACTCTCGGATTAAATAAAGCATGCCAAACTGTTTGAAAAAGGTGATACATATATGGGAGCAATAAAATAATGCGAAATGTAGAGCATTATACAACAAACATGGGAAAGAACAGTAACAACAACATATTCAAAAATCATCTCACCAAGACCAGGAGTATCTCTAAGCTCATATTTCATATGTGAATGCCTAGACATAAAACCATCATCATCAACTATTTGTGGCAACACATCCACAACCTCTTCATTCCTCGAAACTCTTCGAGCCGGCTGCTGAGCCACAGCTGCAGTCGTAGCTGCAGCAGCTGGCTCAGCAGTAGCAGTAGTACCAACAGCTTGTCCATTAGTACTCTTAGCCACTCCACCACCACCACTACCACCACCATCAGAGTCTCTCCTTTTCCTCACAGGTGGCTTATCCTTCTCACCTGTAGTTTCCCCATTAACCTTCTCCTGTCTAGGCCTAACCCGACCCGCTTCAAGATCCAAATTCGGGTCGGACTCTCTCCTCCTGGTCGACTGCTGCTGTATCCCAATTTGCCCAGAATCACTAGCATTCGTCTCCCCAGAGAATTTTGGGCGAAACCCAGTTTTCTTTGCCCATGAAGTAGGCGGCATTGCTGCAGATTCCGGTGCAGGTGGCCATGGACCGGGTCGAGGACGCTTATTCGGGTCGGAGCTAGCCATTTTTTTTTTCCTTCAACACATAGCTCAAATAAAACTACACTAAACAAACTTTTACCCAAATGGGTATTCGTGGATCTAACTTCTAGCTAGGGTTTTTCAACTTTCAAAAAACAGCTACAGAAAACAAAAAATGAAAACTTTCACATAAAGCAATGAACTTTTTCACAACTTTTAACACACAGTTAAAGGTGTTGGTGTGTGAGAGATAAAAGAGAAATGTGAGAGTGAGAATTGTACTAGTAGACTGCTGGAGCTAGCTAGCTAGCTAAGCTTGTGTAGAGAGAGAAAGAAGAGAGAGAGAGAGAGTGACAGAAGAAGACAATGGTTAAAGAAAGAGAATTTAGAGAGACAAAGTGATGAAACGGTGCCGTATGGTTTCTTTCTGTTCTCCACCAAAAATGATGTCACCCTTATCCTTTTTGTTTCTAACGTTCTTCTTAAGAATACACTATTTTATTTTATATTGGGAAAAAGGATAAAAATCTCTCTTTTTAGGAAAAGGCTCAAATATATCATCAAACTTTTAGAAAAGGCTTATTTATGTCATCAGTTAAAAGTTTGGCTCATTTATATCATTATCGTTAAAAAAAATTGATTCATGCCATTATTTTTTAACGGTATTTTGCAAAACTTTTGACACGTTGCCAATTATAATTTGATCACGTCATTAATTTTTCTAACTAAAAAAAAATTATAATTCTGAAAAAAAAATTGAATTAATTTATTTTTATTTTTTTAATTAATAAATTGATGACGTGACCGAATTATAATTGGCCACGTCATCAATTTTTTAATTAAAAAAATTAAAATTCTCAATAAAAATTGAATTTATTTTTTTGATTTTTTTTATTAAAAAAATTGATGACGTGGTCGAATTATAATTGGCAACATGTCAAAAGTTTTGCAAAATCACCGTTAAAAAATAATGGCATGAATGAGTCTTTTCTTTAACGGATGTCCTAAACTTATTCATCGATCTGACATTTATTAAATATCGAATTAACTATAAGATTGTGTCAGGTGTCCCTATTTAGTCTTCTGTTAGAGTGATGGGTGTATATGCTTTAGTTTTTGGGCGATAGAGGTACCAATGTCCGAAAAGTATGACGAAGGATATCTTTTATGATAGTTTAAAGCTATATTTGTCTTTTTTCCTTTTATATATAGTGTCGTAAATGAAGTTAGTTTTTTCTTAATCAGATACTTCATATTAAAGATCTTTAATAGGTAGTTTTCCTTTGAATGTGCCCTTATGCAAGGCCGTCGAATTAGTCGGACACTAATATTGATATCGAATATCAAATGAAAAACTAATAAAATAGGTATTTTATTGTTGTATATTATACACGAGGAATAAGGAATAATTGATTTTTAAAATGAATTGCTCTCATATATGATTGGAATAAAACTGTGAGAAAACTTATTGTGAAATTGGTTATCCCAAAACAACCTATTTCTCAACCAGCTGAGATCTTAGTACTAATACAACATAAAATATATATATTTATAGTAGGTAACTTAGAAATTATATCAAACATGTTATTGTATAAATAAAATTAGAGTTGATGTAATTGACTTATGCCTAATTATATTTTTTTTAATAAAATAATAAATAAAAATAGCATATACAAATGAATTGTATGTGATTTTAATTTTATCTTGTAAAGATACAACGGCTATTTCTAATAGAACAGAATGATTGAATGGTACTAACAAGAGACTTCTTACTAATATACTAATCTAGTTTAGAGTGTATTATCGTAGATCATTAAAATTATAAGGATGATTGAGTGGCCTTTGTTTCTATATGTTCCTTGTCTCACTATATCAATATATATTATTTGAATTGAGAATCTTTCATACAAAGTCTCATAGAAATTATAAGACAGTATTTATTTTATTTTTCTAATTTTATAAAATTGTACGTATTTTATCATTTGCTAATTTTATCAATATAATTACGTTAAATATGTTATTAATATTATTATTAATTTGAACAATTTAATATTTTGAAACAACTCTTGATAATGTAAAGTACTTACTCTTAAATAGGTCAAATGAAGCGCAAATTCAAATTGACCTTAAGTGGGAATTCAAATAGTAATAAGTCAATTATGACAATTGCGTCAATTAAATTTTTTATATTTGAATGTTAAAAAAAAATACGTTAAGGAGATAGACCTTATGTGATGTGAATTGAAATTTATCGATAATTATACACAAAAATATTGGACATTTGATTAGGGAGACAAAAAATTTTCTCATTTTTATTTATTCATTTTAACTTGACATAATTATGCAAAAATAATAAATTCTTTGAATATTTTTATCATATCATTTTTATGATTATAAGTTATTTACTGATATTTAAAACGAAGATAAAAATTAATATAAAATAACAATCTTTTTTATTTTTGAATTAAACTAATAAAATTAAATAATTATTTTAATATATAGAATAAGTAAAAATAGATTGGTATTATAGAAACTATTTTAAGACCAACATTTAATGTTATGATAAAGTGGATCATATTAATTGAAGGCACGGATATTGCAAGTAAAACCAAATCCAATACAAAAGGACAAAATAAAATTTAAAAAAATGCAAACTAAAAATAGAAGAACAATTAATATAATACTCTCACTATCCTTAAATGATTTGTCACATGTCCCTTGTTGTTGATAAATATAAAAATTATTCTTTTAATTAACTAGTTTTGTGATTAGCTAAAAATGATAAAACTTTTTGACATAGATATAAAATATGCCACAAAATTATTGAATTTTATTTAATATATAAAATAGAAGTACTATAAATATTTTTAAATTTAATAATAAATTATTAGTTTTATTTTTAATCTATCAATAACATCATAAATATTTTTTTCTTTGATTAACTAAATTTAGATGTAATCTCGATCTGATATAGTAAGTAGTCTCAAACTCTTTTACGAGCACAAATCAAGAGAAATATTGAAAACACCTTTAAACTTAACGAAAATTTAGAAATATTTATCCCTCGTATTGTAAGATCGGAGGTGTATTTAAATTGAATTAGATCGATAATGCTAATATGGTTCATGCATTGCATTCTTGAATGATTGCGCATGTTGTATCATCGTGGTGATATTAACAATCACATTCGACTTTAGATACATTTTGAATCCGCCACATGACGTAACAAGTGGTTTAAAATTCTTATACGAGCATGAAACTCTTAGTAAAAAAATCAAGAGAAGTATTGAAAACTCTCCTAAACTTGATGAGAATTTAGGAGTGTAGATTTCCCTCATATTACAAAATCGAAAATGTATTCAAATTCACTTAGATTGATAATGCTTGTATAGTTCATGCTTTGTCTCTATTAGCCATATTTACGATGAGACAACTTCAACCGTTAATGATTTATCAATTTAGCCTTTAGTAGAAAATTTTGTTTTGTAAAATATCTTTCTCACACTTAGTGTGAGTTTGTTACGGTAGAAAATATCTTATCTAGGAAAACAAGTTCTTCACAAATGAAGACAACAAATTTTTTTAATTAAAGCAGAAAGAACACGTTTTATAAGTTTCAAGTTCATATTGGTCATGAGTTAGAAACGGAAGTTGAATTATATGAGATCGAATCTCTTGTTATTACTCAGTAGCTTAATGACACAGCCGAATCTCACTCCCTATTCCATTTTCGTCCACAGAATGCTAAATTATATATAAATAATTTTAATATTTTTTTTTACTTGCTTACCATAACACTAAAAGAATATGTCAATCGCTAGCATCCAACTTAATTGAAGACCTTATTTAATATGAGAAGTAATAATTTAATAAAACACACATTCATTTTTCAATATTTTTTTTTTAGTTTTGGACTAATTTTTCTTGTTTTAGTTCTCTTCCAAGAAAGAGAGTACAAAATTGCACTAAAATAGTTTAATACTTCGTCCTTTTTAAAAAAATAGTCTAGTTTGATTTGAAATAAAGTTTAAGAAAAGAAATAAATTTTTTTAATCTTGTGATTCTAAATTAAAGTTATGTCAAATGTACTAAAATGTCCTTTGCTCTTGTGGTCTTAAACATGCCACATGGAAAATTAAAGTTAAAGTGCTGTCAAAAAAGGAAAGAAGTCATTTTTTTTTAAAACAGACTAAAAAAAAATATGGTCATTCTTTTATAAACGGAGAGAGTAATCATTATTAGTGTATATAGTTAGCACTCCATCACCCGCGATAAGATTGTTCCTCTCTTCTACCTTATTTAGTTGCTTGTTACCTTTTGTATCGAATTATATGAGTAGTTTTAATATTTTTTTTGTATTATTACTTAAATTATATTGTATCGTATCATTAAGTAACGACAAAAAAATGTGTGATCATATCGTTACTTTAATATTTTTTCCCTATTTTATCTTTATTTATTATATCCAACTTTTTTTGTAGATTTACTGTTCAAAATGATGAAAGCCTGATATTACGGTAAAGTTGGAGAACGATACAATTTATCCAAACACAATTTCAAATTTAAACATGATAAAGAGCATTTTTTCCTAAACGTAATTATAGGCTATTCGAAAATTTAAATTAATTGGACTCTAATAAAAATACGGAATAGGAAAAAAAAAGAAAAAAAAAAAGCACTTAAACGTGTTGTACGATTCCCATCTCTCTTCTCCAATTTCTTGTTCCATTTTCGCCGAATTTAGGTTTGGATTTCTGAATTTTGATCAAAATTCGAAGAAATGAGCTTTCAAGATCTAGATTCCGGTCGATCATCGGGTCCTCGTCGGAGCAATGTCAACGGGAAGCAAGACGCGACTCAAGCTATGGCCTCTGGAATTTTCCAGATCAACACCGCCGTTTCCACTTTTCAGAGGCTGGTTAACACCCTAGGTACCCCTAAGGATACCCCGGAGCTACGTGACAAGTTGTGAGTTTTTTAATCTGATATTTGATTTGTAAAAATGAGTTTTTTTTTTTTTTTTTGGTTATTGTTATTGCATGATTTTGATAGGATTTGATAGTTGAGGTATATATATATTTTTTTTGGATTTATAGCTTTTTAAGAATTATTAACAATGTAGTAGGAGGTAAGGTATGCGTACATCATAAGCTTGCTTAGTCCAGACTTCACTTGTGTGATTATATTGGGTACGTTGTTGTTGTTGTGTATGTGAACAAAGGTAGTGCGAAGGTATGCATATATCCTATCATTTCCAGGCCAAACTTGTGTGATTACACTTGGTATGTTGTTGTTGTTGCTGTGTATGTTAACAAAGAGCTTTCATGCATGCGAAATGGCAGCGTCTTATTTATGTTGGAAAATTACAGAGTGTAATATCTTGTATACATGGGAAAAATAGACAGTCTGGAGGGAGACATTTGGAAGGAGAAGAGAAAAGAACAAACCTATACGTGGCGGTGATGAACTTATTGTAGATGGAAGAAATGGACCATCTACTTTGTTATTTTTTTATCTGAAACAATTTGCAGGTATAAGATATGTGTTTAGAGATGGATGATAAAGCATATTTTCTGGTCTAAGGAGATAGTATCAAAATAAGTTTTGATTTGCAATGCATCTTATGGATGTCCGCTAGCATATGAGCGTGAAACACAAAAAACATGAAGGGTTCATGTTGCACCAAAAGTGGCTCATGTGCTTCACTGACGTAAAGCGTGCAAGTTGAGTAATTAATCTTAAGCAGCATGATGACAATATTAGTTAAATGTTGTCTCTTCAAAATCCTTTTACCATAATGAATTCGTGTGTATATATATATATACAGCACTAGAAAAAGCTATTATTATTATTTCTGATGATAAGGTACCTAGAAGATACCAAAATAAGTACATCGGAAAGAGGAACATCCTTCTAAATACTGAAGGAGTACAAGAGATCTAATAGTGAGACAATGAAGTGGGTTGAGAATCGTGAGGTCTCAGGTTACGGAAGCAAAAACACTAGGAGATTTCTTCTCGTTTGTCCTTACCTTGGTAGATTGAGTTACCCAGGTACCTGGTGGTGGGAGGTAAAAGGTATGCCGTGAAATTAGTTTAGGTGCGCTCTAGCTGGCTTGACACCATGGTTATTTAAAAAAAGAGAGATGAGAGATCTAGTAGTGAGTCAAGATCAGATATATGAGCCTTCTCCATAGGTACACATTTTTCAAACACCTAACCTGTTCTATGCCGTGTCTCTTGTCATTAGAACATCTATTGTTCCTCTCCGTCATCCCAATAACCAAAAAAGCTGACTTGTATGGCCCTGTATTAAGAGCTAAATCGGCTAAAGATATGGGCAAGTAAAGCAGAAAATGCAAGCAGGGGCCAGGTGATAGCAATCCAGTAGTGTCTGTTCTCCTCTGATATATGACTGTTCATACCATCTGCACAGGGCAAGTTTTATGCATCATGGCATGATCCAGAAAACACCAAAAATGGTAAGAAACATAGTCCAGATCTGTCTAACACAGTGCTTCTATTAGGTGATATGAATAACCGTTTCATGTTTACATGTGTATGGTGATGATTTTTGTCCTAGCAGTTTCTTTTCAGAATATCAGTTAGGTAATTGGGTGAATAGGTGCCATAGCCTGTGACACCAAAATAATTTTTGAAAAAGTGGGATAGCACTGCAAGGGTTGCCTATGAAATGCCTTCATCTAGACAGGGTGAATGTCTCGCCCCTTTCCCAGTGTGAATAGAGGACTAAGTTATGGATTGGTAACAAGGTAAAACAAGCAGTTGTAGGGTGGGTTAAGGCAATGTATTGATCTTTGGGATTTGAGATTGCATGCTGAATCATTGCTTAAACATATATTTAATACCAGCTTTGCAGTCCAATGTTTGTATTCCCCAGCCCAACTTAATGCCGCAGCAACAATTATATTGTGTTGATGAGCTGAAAGGTGGTAAACTACTTTTTAGGTTGTAGTTCCATAATGGGAATAACTAGTTTAAAATAATTTCAAAATTGTTTGGTACTTGTGCTGATTTCCTCAACTGCAGACACAAGACAAGACTACATATTGGGCAATTAGTGAAAGATACTTCTGCTAAACTTAAGCAAGCCAGCGAAACAGATCATCGAATTGAAGTCAGTGTAAGTTTCAAAAAGTGCTCTCCTCTGTTTCTCTGTGTTTGTCTTGGGGGTTCTGCACTTTGATATGTATGTGCAAAACATGTATTCATCTTCTCTCATTACGATTTTTTATATTTTAAACATTTGCCAACCTTGCTTCTATTTCTTGCTCTTCTTCTGTCACACCTCTCTTTTACTTATAATGTGAATTCATTCTTTTGCTCTTAGGCTAGCAAGAAAATTACAGATGCTAAGCTTGCTAAAGATTTTCAAGCTGTATTGAAGGAGTTTCAAAAAGCTCAGAGGCTTGCAGCTGAGAGGGAAACATCATATTCACCTTTTGTTCCCCAAGCAGTTCTTCCTTCTAGGTAAGTGATGGGTTATACTTTACTGGAATTTACTTATAGTAGCCTAGTTAGAAATATGAAGAAGTACATTAAAAGCAACTTGTATCTCAATAATTGATCTTGCTGTTTGATATTCTCAAATAGAACTTCATCCTCTTTTGGTAAACAGTTACACGAACAGTGAGATAGATGTCTCTTCAGATAAAGGTCAAGAACAGCGAGCTCTACTTGTGGAATCTAGAAGGTAAAAATCCGATGGTTTAATTAATTACTAAAATTTTCCAGCAAGATTACTGTCAATTTCTTGATGCACAAGGAAATGAAATTGGTTTTTAAATTTGGATTCAAGGTGACTTCTTGGTCTAGTGTAAATTAGATGGAGGATCGTTTGGTGTGGAAAGAAAACAGATGACATATCAAGCTTTGGGATTTAAGGGTTGGGACTTTGGTGATTTACATTTCTGCAACACGGCGTAAAGTAATGTGAATTTTCTTGTGTTGATTTTCTGCGAAGACAAATTGTTCAGAATAGCTGTTAAATATGATTGATCTAACTGAGATTTTTCTAAAACAAACTTAACTTTTTCGAAAATGCACTTAAGGCAAAGTTGATGTTAATGTGATGTGTTCAAAATACTGGCTTGTTATCGATTGTAGTTGGAATGCGAATGGGGCTCCTAATACTTTTGTGAGAAACAAGGCATGTTATTCCTTTTTTTTTCCTTAGGTATTCTTTAATTTGTCACAAACATCAATGACGGGAAGTCAGAGGATGATAACTGTAATTCACCTTTAAATGGGCACTGACGTCCAGTGTTATTTGCTTGCAATGACAACATATTTATACTTCCAATTCCTTGTCACTTGCTGAAGTTACAAGTCTTTGATCTCAGGCACATCAAATGAAAGTATATTGTGATGCAAGTGTCATATAAGATCAACGATTTTCCCCCCTTTTTAACATATCTTCTTTTATTACAACTTTTGGCTTCGTGATATTTAGTTTCTGTTTTATCTTCCACATACCTCTGCTGCAGACAAGAGGTTGTTCTTTTGGACAATGAGATTTCATTTAATGAAGCTATTATAGAGGAAAGAGACCAGGGAATACAAGAAGTACAACAACAGATAGGTGAAGTGAATGAGATTTTCAAGGATCTTGCCGTGCTTGTTCACGAGCAAGGAACCATGATCGGTAAAATCACTCTCTTTCATTTTAGCATTTCGGTACTTAGGAATACATATTTTGATGTTTGCAGTTCTTTCTTAGATGATATTGGTTCCAACATTGAGAACTCTCATGCTGCAACTGCACAAGGGAGAACACAACTTGCTAAAGCTGCAAAGACCCAAAGATCAAATTCATCTCTGGTAAATCTGACATATTTCACACTTCTTCATACTAAAGACAAAAGTGTGGGTTTGGTGTGCTTAAGCATGTTGTACTCTATGTTGCCCGGACTCTTCAAAAATGTTAACGGGCGTGTGTTGGATTCTCCGACAGTACTGCATTTTTGGAAGAATCAAACACGGTGTGGCATTAAAAGTGAAGAGTCCTCGCATACAGAGAGTGATTGACTTTGAAATTTCATCATAACAAGTCAAGTCATGAAATTACCCAAGTTTATCTGTTGACGTATCAGAAAATGAGAAGGGACAAAATATGTGGAAGGAATTAGTGGTTAGGTTATGTGTTTCAAAGTTTGACAAAATTTCGAGTGGTATTGTGAAGTTCTTTAATATTCAATAATGCAATTACACTCCAATTTTACATCATCCTCATCTGCTACCTGGTATCTGTGAATTCGAATTGGTGATTCTGTTGCTTCTCACTTTGTGCACATCATACCTTTTCCACCTTGTTTTCCTCGAACTGAATAATTTATTGTCAGTTGATTTCTTGACATATTATACTTTAATTTCTGCAGACCTGCTTACTCCTGGTGATCTTTGGAATTGTGCTCCTTATTGTTATCATAGTACTTGCAGCTTAATTTGAAGGATCCTAAACTCTATTAGAAACAACCTCTCTACCCCACAAAGGTAAAAGGTAAGGTCCGCGTATATTCTAGGCTAAGGATAAAGTCTGCATACATCCTACCTTCTCCAAACCCCACTTGTAGGATTACATTGCGTATGTTTTTGCTCTAGAGCATCATCCTAAACTAAGTAGGGAAGATATCTTTGTGACTCAAGTTGTTTGAAGGCTGACCCTGACTGGCGTAAAACTGTGCTGCCTCGAATCTTTGGTCATACAAAAAAAGGGAAGTTTTGTATAGGGTTTGTTTTTAATATTGTAAATTTGGTGTTTAGCAATGGTATGTTGCTGCTTTGTAATGACACTATTAACAGGTTTGTCAATAAGAAGTAAAGAGTGTATTTTTTGTGAAACAACAATTGCAGAAAGATCAAGATCTCAAGTCCTTCAAAATTGTGCAGAAAACAAACTATTGGTACATTTTCTCAACGGCAACTGCTCGTACAATCACCATCTATCTCCACAAGAACATTCACCATCCTTGAAATGATGGTAACGAATACGATCCCTTATGATGATCTCTCTTTGGTATAACTTTGAGATTAGTTTCATGAAAGAATGACAGTCCTCACAAGACCTTAAGTTCTTCACTATCCTAATAACAGTTCCCGTGTCAGTTCTGATGAGTCCAAAGGACACCGCGAGTTTCTCACTGTGATGGAGAAGCTGAGATGCTTTCTCGTCATCATCTATTTCAAGTAAGACCTCTGAAACTTTAGGATCATAACCTTCTCTTCTAACGTTTTGTTCCATTTCATCCAATTTTGCGTAAATATGTTCTGCTTCAACATGTCTGGAGTCTCCAGCTGTAAATTCATGGACGTTGCCATCAATCTCAATCCTGCTAGACCCCGGTGTCTTCACTAACCCTCTTTGATTCATCAACTCTCTCATCTTCGCCTTCTCCTTCCAATTCCCTGTGGCTGCATAGACGTTCCCAAGAAGTACATAACTCCCACAATCACGAGAGTCCATTTTCAA
Source organism: Solanum lycopersicoides (assembly GCA_022817965.1). Taxonomy (NCBI): domain Eukaryota; kingdom Viridiplantae; phylum Streptophyta; class Magnoliopsida; order Solanales; family Solanaceae; genus Solanum; species Solanum lycopersicoides. The sequence goes on from CM040628.1 coordinate 69,605,519, forward strand.
AAGCTCAACGTCCTTTAGTAAGCGTTTACTCCTTTCAACATCTCCGTGAACCTTACAACCCCATAACAACGTCCTCCATAGCACAACATCCGGATCAATTGGTATCATCTTCCTGATAAACTGCTCTGCCTCGTCTAACTGTCCAGCACGTACAAACGTATCTACTATGCATCCATAATGCTGAATCGTTGGTCTTAACTTATACTTCTTCATACTCCTTATATGATACAATCCTTTACCAATCCAACCAGCATTCCTACAAGCTGATAAAACAGCAGTCATCGTTCTTTCATCCGGTTTACACTACAACTCTTCATCAACTCAAAATGTTCCATAGCCTCTTCCGATAGCCCGTGACTAGCAAGACCAGATATCATTGCTGTCCAAGCATAAACATCCTTATCCATCGTCTCATCAAACACTCGTCGTGCATCATCTATGCACCCACATTTCGCGTACATGTCAATAAGCGCGGTACCAACATTAGCCTTCATACTAATATCCTTCTCCTTAACAAAGCTATGAACTTTCTTCCCAATACTTAAAGCTCCAGTATCAGCACAAGCTCTCAAAACCGAAACGAGAGTAGCTTCGTTCGGATCAACGCCACTCTCCATCATCAATTCAAACAACTTAATAGCTTCAATAGGTCTATTATTATCAACAAAACCATCAATCATTGAAGTCCAAGAAACAACATCTCTTTCAGACATTTCATCAAACACCTTCAAAGCAAGACCTGAATCACCACAACCTGCATACATATGGATAAGGGCATTGTTCACATAACGATCCGATATCAAACCCGACTTCAAAATCAACCCATGAATCTGTTTTCCGATCTGGGTATTCCGTAACTTTGAACAAGCTTTAAGTACAAACGGGTAAGTGAACTTATCGGGTCCGGGTACGACAACCCCGGGTTGTTCTTCTCTGCAATGCATTGAGAGGAAGAGGGTGATAGATCGGGTCGGGTCAGGAGAATCCGAATATGCACGAATCATGGTGTTGTAGTAGTATGAATTTGGGGTTTGGAGATTGGTTAAGATATGGCGGGCGTAGGTGAGGTCGCCGGACGGCGAAAGAGCGGAGAAAGTGAAGAGTTTGCTGAGATTTTGGAAATGGGTTGGGTCTTCTTGACCCGATTTGAGTAATCGGGCATGGAGCTGCATGGTTTGCGCCATTGTTGATATATCCATGGCTAAAGCCATTTGAGAGAGACAAAGGATAACTATCTCTATATAGTTTTTCCTATCCTCAAGTGTAATGACCATAATACCCTTTTGTCATTTTATTGACGATTTCTTAAACTTGTCGGTAATTTTCATTTAAACACTTTAGTTGAATGTGCGATATGATAAATGGAATGAATTCCATATTGGTGAAGGACGAGAACCATGGTCACTTCTTATTACTTGAACAATCCTTTTTCCTTTGAACTATTTTTGAGTGAGTTAGACTCGAAACCAATTTTGATAAGGTATCGGAGTTAAACTCGATGAGTTGTAGTTCTAATATGGGCTCCTTAGTGTTTCGAACAGTTACATGGATGAAAATAACTCTGATCCGTAAATATGCATACATTAGATTGGATAATGAAGTCGGATTAAGAATATCTGTATTTGGACTGGAGGACGGAGTGATGGATGAAATACATCCCACAATGATGAAATCAGACTCTAGACTCATAAATAATATATGATTTGGTCGATTGTTCTCTCTTTGAGGTAACTTTATTATCTCTAATTTTAAAGTTATGAGAATATTTCATTTCGGATTTGGTTAAATTGTAATTTCATTATATGCAACCATAATATTATTTATATCACACGGTGGTATCATTTTTTTATAACATGGGATAATAATGGTGAGATTTAAAATAACAAAATAACAAGGAAAATATATTTTAAAGTCTCTTCTTCCCAAGTCATTTAAGAAAATGAATATCCTATCTTTGTTTAGTACTAATATTTCAACTAATTATTTTTTGGTCTCGTCTTTTATCTTTTTTTAGTAAATATCATGAAATTTTAATTTTTATTGGTAAAACTTCACGATAATAATATCCTAAAATTTCACCGGTAAAATTTGAAATTTCATAATTGTGAGAATTGAAAATGGTTTTATATTTGTGATTTTTATCCACCAAAAAGGTGTAAGCCCACTCCATTTCTAGCCACTTTTAATAACGGGCCGTTACATTTGTGGCCATCTCAAAGTAAATACAAAGCCCAATTTAAAAAATCCGATATATACTAAAAAAGATATGGAGAAACTATATAATTAGACATATATACTAAAAAAATTGGAGAACCCATATGTATTGTTATCACCTATACTTTTAAAATATTACGTATTTTGCCACTAATTAAGAGTTTTCTATCGTATATTGAGAAAGATACACTTAGATACATATATTTTTGTTGTCAGATACACTAAAATTGGGAGAAAGGTGAGTGAGATTTGTTATGTAACCTAGATACATGTGAATCATACTAGATAAACACTAGATATAGTATATGTATGTAATCGGTGTGATTCACATGAACCTGGGATGCCAGATATATATGAGAGTGGCGAGCGAGATGAGAGGGAGGCGAACAAGATTTTTATGTATCGCAAATACATGTGAATCTATTTATATATAATATATTTAGAATTAATTACACCTAATTTCGACCCTATGTATCCTAGTATACATGTATCTGGACGCACCAAAATCTAATAAGATAAGTAAACTTGTAAATTAAAGTGTGTCTAAGTAATTAACTCCTAAGCTAATGAATTTAAAGTTTCCAGGAAAAAAAAATACACAAAAAACCCCAATAGTATATTATTTCTTTTGTAATACCAATATTAATACAATATGGATTCACATAGAAAACAAGGATAAACCAATTAATATAATTTAATTTATCATTTTGTTAATCTTTATATCCATACTAATACAACTATACAAGGATCAATATCATACCATATGTTTTGTTTGGGCTCCCTTTATTGATTATGCTATTTATCTTAAAATATTTATTAAATTTACCAATAATTATATTCAAAAGAATTAAAATTGTTAATTCATACTCCCTTCATTCCATAATAACTTAAGCTTTGAGCCTTTTTTCATTTTTCAAATTAACTTAAGTTTTCAATTTTCAAAACTATTTTTAAAATCTTCTTCCAATTTTACCTTTTAAGTTAGTATTGGAATTAGTTGTTATAATTAATGTTTAGTTATTTTCGCCAATAATTAATAAGGATAAAAATGAAAAATTATGTTCAATTTATATGGTAACCTATTTTTTTTAAAAGACGTAAAACATCTCAAAACTTAAATTATTACGAAATGAAAGAGATTAAACTTTAAATCATAATTTCGCAGCTTTCTTTCAACATACTTTAGGAAGGTGCATGGTTCGTAAAATACACTTTTTGGTTTTAGTCTTTTGAATTTATGCGTTGTTGTGAATTAAAGATGATTTGTTTTTTCTTGGGTTTTGGAAAGGAATATTTTGATATTCCACAAGGTTAAAAGTGAAAGAAATTTCCTTTTAAATCCCTTTTCTAACTATTCCTTTGATTCGTAATTATCGAGAAAATGATTCGAAATATATTTAAATTTTGATTAAAATTACTGTAATAAATCAAATTTTGGACAGAATCTATTATTTTTTGACAATTTAATAGTGTGCTTTAAAGATATGTAAGTACCCAGTTGGAAAAGTTAATTACTATATATATTAATACAATATTTATAATGTCAACGTGAATATCTATATATCTTTAAAATACACTATTAAATAGTGCAAAGGGATAATAAGTTCTGCCCAAAGTGTGGAATTGATATAACATATATATTTCAAACTGTTTTCTCCTAATCACTTATTCAATTTTCTTTATTCTGTTTGTCACATTTTATTTGTTTATTTAGACAAATCAAGAAATAATAATTTTTATTTATTTATTATACACTCAATTAATTACTTTAAAAAAATAAAAAAAATTACAAATATTAATTTTTTAATTCATTTATTTTATAATTAATAGAGCCAAAATAATAAACTCACTATTATTTCAAAAGTTCACATGTGATTAAGGACAGATGAAATATATGGAAATAAAGGGAAAAAGTACAACAATTGTGTTTGAAGTATTTTAGAAGTTAGTTTATCTTTTTTTTTTAAATATAAAAAGCATTTATCAACTTTGACAAGTTGTTTTTATTTTTTATTTTTTTATTATAGTGATATTAAGTTTATATGCGCATATCTTAATTATTTTATTGAAATGTCTACTATTTTTCTTATATATAATTTTTATCATGTTATATGTGGGATGAGAAATATTGTATCATAATATAAAATCATGATATGATATTATGATATGGAATTATGAGATAAAGTTAAAGTTTTGTTTAGACATGCGAAATGGAATTTTGATGTTGTATATTTTTTCATAAACATAAAAATATCATAGATTCTGAAACTATTAAAATAGCCTCAATTATTTATTCAATCTTATCAAATAAATAAAAGATTATAAAATCGCATAATAAATTATTACTAAGCTATTTGTTCTCCACTTAAATAATTATTTCAATCTAACTTTCAACCCAACTTTCACTTCTTATCAATATATTTGAGTAAAAATGAAACACCTTTCATGGGCTCTTCAAGATTTTATTACTCAACAATCGTGAAGTGTGAATTAAAGTGATTATATGTTGGTGAGAATAAGTTTTATATCGGTGAGATTAATAAATTTTAAAAAGTAATGTTGTGATTATAAATTTTATTTACATGCGAAATAAATGGTTAGTAGATATAAATGTGGAATTGTTTTAACAAAATATAAACTTGTAAATCAATTTTTGTATTAAAATATCTCAAATCATAATGTGATATTCCCATATAATTTCATTTGAAGAATATGGAATTACGTCTCATGATTAATTTATTTTCTTTATTTCTGAGATTACTTTTTTTTTAAATTCAACTTTAACTTTTTCGATTATGAAAAAATTGAAAAATATTCTCTTTACCATAGACTACCATAATTGATTTTTTTTTCTTATAAAAAAACTTCTAGATCTTTCCAATATTTAAACTAAATTATTTATTGCAAAGTTCTAGTACATTCAACACACTCTTCATGTTGTGATGGCTTAAGTTTTGATTAGGTATTTATTTATTTATTTACATTACTTATTAGTGTCTTCCATTTGTTATTCTATGGTTGTAATTTTTTTTATATAAAGACTTGAATTTGAACATTGACATTAATTGGAGGATTCTTTTACGATGACTTATAATAATTAACAAGCAATTGATCATAATAATTAATCCTAATTGTTTACCCAAAAATAACCATGATTATTATAACACATTAAAATATACTAATATTATAAAAGTTCATTAAATGTTCAATATACATAACAAAATCTAAATTTAAATAGCAATGAATATAACATCACTAGTTTTAAATTAAAAGTATTTTATTTTTCAACATGAGACTTTCAATAAATTTTTTAAGTATAATCGAATCGAAAATCGAATATCGACATAGGATTTCATCTGCCCAACTGAAAGTCATGGTCTAAGAGGTCACATTGGCTATAGTTGGTATGCTCCTCAGTCTTAAATAAAAAAAAATCGAGTTTAAATTTTTAATATGAATTCGTCTTAAAATGCTTTATTTTTAAGTGAAATTTTTCGACGTGATTTCAGATTATTCAGATTTAAAATAGACACTAGGCACCAATTGGAAAACAAAAAATATATATAAATTCTTCGACCCAATGTTATGTCTAGTAAATCAACAACAAAATAATTAATTGAATAGATTTGATTCTCTTCATTTCTATTTCAAACCAATTTTGAGTACATTATTTTTAGTACTATTTTTTTTTTTTTTTGCTAGTGCATTATATTCTTGTTGCAATAGCTCTTAACTTACAATTTTGGGGTCCATTATTCTTTAGCTCTAGTTGCTCTTTTATCCTTTTTTTTTTTTTTTCGATATTTATTTTAAAGTTTGACTAATATAATATTTAATGCTTTTTTTTTTTATTGGCGTTCGACTAATTAATATCTATGTAGTGTAATTTCAATTGCGCATATTTATTTGAAAATACCTTTTTTCAGGACTACAATTTTATATATCTTTATTTTATAATGAAATATTTAGTTTATATATTTGAGAGTCGATAAAAGACTCTAAATGAGATGAGAGGAGAGGTAAGATAGAAGAAGATAGTTTTGAGAAAGGGGAAGAGCATGTCATGATTTCTATTATGAACAATTAACCAGTATTTTATAAAACGATACGTAGTAGGTGCAAGACATAAGCCTTGAGTCATAGAACAATAGTTCTGGATAAATCTTGAAATTCGTATACTGGACGGACGTATCTAGAGCACACAATCATACACGTATCACGTGAATTTCGTAAAATGTCTGTTTTTTCATGTACCTCGATGAATGCATCTCGTGTTACAAAAAACATGAAAAGTAATTATGATTAGAATCTAATAATAAGGTTTAAAAGATCAATCATTACACTTGCAATTTTTTTTATTTTTTTTGAAATATGACTAATGCCTTTTCTTTTCCTTTATCTTTAGATTATTTTTTTCCCCACCTTTATAAACTTTTATCATTACAATTTTAGCTTCTTTCTTAAACTATGCAGTTTTTTTTTTTTTTTTACCTTATTAATCCCTCTATTAAAAATTTAAATTAAATCTTCACTTTCCCTTTTATCTTTCTTTTTCTCTTTTCTAATGGATATTTTTTTAGCAATTTTTTTAATAAACTTAATTGTTTCTAAATTCCTTGATGTTCTAACCTTTTTTTTATAAAAATAAATTATTATTACTTTTATTGTGCAAAATTAACATTTTAATATTTTTTTGCGCGCTTTGAATTATATTATTTTGGTGAAAGGTCGAATTTGACCCTAAACAATGTTTAAATTTTTTTGTTGTTATCGTTAGCCTATAATGGCAAACCCGATCTATTTTAATAACGATAATGGTATAAATCAGACATTATTTTATTAATATTATGAAATCCTAGGAGTTTTTTTTTGGGTGGGTGGGGTGGGGGGGGTTTGGAGACTAGAGTGATATGAAAGGACTTTATTCATCTAAAATTTAATAGATTCATGGGGGTTACAAAAGAATTTAATGTTTCTTTCTTCTACCTACAATAAATAAATTTATCCATACCAACATTTAAAAAAAAAAAAAAAGAAGGTTATTGGCTATTTGCAATTAAAATCTCAGTATATTAATTTTAACATATTAATAGTGATACTAAAATTAATATTAATTGCAAATGTAGAATTTTCTTAAAAATATTTAAAAAGGACCAAAAGTGTTATTATTAATTATTTTTAGTAGTAACTATTTTAGGGATAGAAGTTGGTGGGTCGATAGTAGTTTGGTTTTAATTTTGTAGGACCATTTCCACTATATCCTTTTAATTCTTTTTTAGTCCACCCATTCAACTTTATTTTTCCAAGGGTCGTTTGGTAAGATGTATTAAAAATAATAATACATGTATTAATTATATTATTGTTTAATTACGTGTTTGACATAACAAATCATAATATTAGTAAATTCAGAATTACTACATGAATAAATCTGGTTGAAGATAGACTGTTATTGAATACATTAAATCAAATAATGAATAAGAAATAATATCAATATAACTCGTTTTAACATTTTCATTCACCCTATTCAATAGTATTTTTATAACTTATGTCTCTATCTAAAGACTTTTGAAAGATAAAAGTGAAAGAGTTCAAATTCTATATGATCTAATTTTTTTTTAAAAAAAAGTTTAAGTATAAGATAATTATAAGTCATTATTAAGAAATATTTTGTAGCTAAATATTAAGTAGAAATGAATTTCAATTAATTTAAAATGAGCTCTGAGTCACAATTTTTTTTTGCTTCATAGAGTTTAGGATTATCTATACTTTTTATATTTAGAATATAAAATATAAAAAATAGAAGCTAAATTTAAATTCTATTCTATATATTCTTAGAAACTTAGAATTCAATGAATATGAATTATTATATCTTAATTAATTGTCTTTATCAATCATCAATTCCAAGGTTACAAGAAACTGAATAAAATAGCAACTTATATGCAATTTATACCAAATTTATATATAAATAATTCTACTTGGTCAAACTTTCATTAGCAATGTACTTAAATATAGTATATAGTTATTAAATCCCATATACCATAAAAATAAATCACAATTTTTTAAAATTCATTTTTTTAATTGATAGTAGTATCTCAGATGAACAGGCAGACATATAATAAATTAAGGGCTAACAACATTTTTCATCCCTCAATTATCGATAAATTTTAATTTTATAATTAGTTATTATAATATCCAATTAAACACACTTGGCTATATATAAATTACTTGCATTTTTTTATTTGAATTTTCTTGTTATTTTTTCTGCTTCGATTATTATATGATGTGTTTCTTCTTTATTATATTTTACTTAAATTGCAAATCTATCAGAAACAAACTCTCCATCTTCACAAAATAGATATTTTCTCGTAATTATTTATATTTTTTAATATAATTTAAATATAACAAAATTTTCTACATAAATTTTTTAGAAATTAAAAAGGAAATTAAATATATTGAGTCTGATATCACATCGATTAAAATTAAAATTTATCAATAGAAATAAAAAATAATATCATGCCTTAAATTAAAGAACTATAAACTTCTTGACATTCTTCCCATCTCATAACTTTCAAAATTAAGTGTGCAAGAAAGAGAGAGAATAAAAAAAACAAAAACAAAAATAATAAAACAAAAAAACAAAAAACAAATTGTATTTAATACTTTTCATGTGCTTGTCAGAGAAAAGTGAATTTATACTTCATTTTCCTCTGAAACTTCCCATTTATAATAAGTTCAAAAAAATTAAAAAAAATTAAAAACACTCTCTTCATTTTCCTCTTAGTTCCCAATTTTATAAAGAAAAAATGAGAGATTTTGCTTCTTGTTTTAGTGAAAATGCAATACAAACTACTTCTTGTTCTAATTATTATTCAAAAACTTCTTGTTTACCTCAAAATTCATCAACTACCCTTTCAACACAAAACAATGTTACATGTTTGTACAATGTTATTTTATCCAATAAAAAACATTTGTTGATCATAGTTTCATGGTCCAAAACAAATGTGTCACAAATTTTGTACATACAATTTGGTGACAATCCTTCAAATTCCTTCAAAATTAGCGCGATTTCGAAGAAGAAAAAGGGGAAGAAATCAATTGAATTTGATTCTGATGATGATCACGATGATCGTAAAAAAGTTGAAGTTTTTTGGGATTTATGTGATGCTAGGTGGTACAACAACAACATGTTTGGTGTAGAACCAATTGATAAGTACTATGTTGTTGTTACATTTGATTCTCAAATTGTACTAAGTCTTGGTGATGAAATTGAAGAAAAGATATTCAAGAATTGTATTTCAATGGCAAAATTTAGTTTAGTGTCAAGACAAGAACATTTTGTAGGCAACACAATTTATTCAACAAAGGCACAATTTTGTGAGAATGGATCAAAACATGATATTTTGATAAGTTGTAAGGGTGAAAATGAAGGAAAAAATATTCATTATCAACAACAACAACATAATTATCCTGTTTTATCAATTTGTATTGATAAAAAGATGGTGATTAGAGTAAAGAGATTACAATGGAATTTTAGGGGAAATCAAAGTATTTTTTTGGATGGTTTGTTTGTGGATGTTATGTGGGATGTTCATGATTGGTTCTTTAATTCAACAAATTCTGGTTGTGCTGTTTTTATGTTTAGAACAAGAAGTGGATTGGATAGTAGATTGTGGTTAGAAGATAAAGACAAGTTGATGCACAAGAATCAAGATAAGCTTGAGTTCTCATTCATCATCTATGCAAGTAAGACCACATGATTTCTTCTCGGTTTTCTTTTTATCTGGTGTTCGATATCTGTTTTGCGATCTGAAAACCGCTTCATACAAAGATTTGGATTTGAATCTGAGATTTCTAATTATGGATGAAGGAATTTTATTTATCGCACACAACAATTCTGAATAGTGTAAGAGCATATAATTGAAAGGTGATTAATTTCTTCTCTTTTATTATATTTAATTATTAGATAATTTCTATTTTCCCCCCTTTAAACCCTTTTTTTTTTTGTTTAGATTTTTTATTTTAATTTATAGATTTGTATGAGCTTACATTAAATCTATCATGAATGAAAAAGAAAAAAAAATGGAAGAAAGGGAGAAGATTTATACTTTTGATTGACCTAGTTAGAATGAATGTAACTTTAAGAGCTTTTTTTTTTATTTTTTTTTATTTTATTTTTATGTAGTATAGTTTGAAGAGTTAATAGAGTTTTTGATCTTTTAATTATTGATAAATTTTAATATCTGACTAAGTATATTTAGCTTTCTGCTTTTAACCTTTGCTAAAAATTATAGATAATTTTTCAGAATTATTAACCGTTTCACCGTTTAATTAATTCTAAAAATTTAAAACTACTTTGGGGAATACTCCCTTTTTCTTGAATTTATCAAAGTGGATGTGTAGATAATAAAAAGAAAGAAAAAAAAGGAGAAAAGAAGGCATCTTATACCAATAGTATAAAATTTGAATGCAAAATTGTTGTTTAGTTTGTGCTTTTGGATTTTCCAATTGATTTAAAATTGTGAGTGTTATTTAGCTTTAAGAAGACAAGTAGGGCTTTTAGAATCTATTGATAATGATTTCCTTCCTGTTGAACCATGTGAGGCGGAGTCAGAATTTTGTGATAATGAATTTTAATTTCTAAAAAAAGTTGAATTATTCGATTTTGAATAAATATTAGATAATTTAAAATCTATTAATACAAATACATGATCGAATACAAAATTTTTAGATTATACTGAATATATAAGCGAAACTATAGTCCGCCCCTTGGTGGGGAAAGGGAAGTTTGATTCATTGATTCGTATCTCCGAAACTAGGGGCGTTAAGGTTCTTTTAAGTATTTTTATCGAAAAAATTAAATTGTATATATAAAGTCAAAACTATTTTACACACACACACACATATATATATATATATATATATATATATTGGATATTGAATTCCCTTAATTTTTTTAATTAATGTGTTTACTTCTCGATATTTTAATTCATCCGAGTGAAAATTCGACTCTGTCATCACTCACAATAACCGTAAGAAGTATGTTTTGAGAATAAAATGACTAAGTAGGCTTTTTGTGCAACGACAGTAATAGAACCTACTTAAACTTTATTATACTCATTGGCGATGGTTCAATTTCACCTCGATTGCTGAGAACTCATAAACTTTAAAATTCGAATATACCTCTAACAATATCTATGAAAAAATATGTTGTTTTGAAAATACCATGACAATATTAAATTATGTGTAGATACACAAAAATTTAATATGAAAAAAAAAAAGGTGGTACTGTAGCCAGCAACAATAATAATGAAGGATCACAAGTTTTTTGTAGTTTTACTCTGAACAATACTGACTATAGTTTCACTGGCAAATTAGTACACAACTCCTAAAGACAACCAACCAAATGTCGTAGTAAAGTGGTAAGTATTTCTTCATTCTTAATTAAAAGGTTTAAATTCCCTTGATACGGAGTCGCTTTTGTTAGGGAGTATTTTACGCCTCTAAGAATTTCCGACATAAATCTAAATTTAATTTAACTTTAATATAAATACCGAATATCGAACAATAAAGTTAAAAAACAACTCCTAGAGACAAAGGGGGTTGGCGTGGGGTGGGTGGACCATGTCTAAAAATGGGGCTTTTTCTTCATTAAATTACAATATACATCATACAGTCTGTTCTTGATAAGAAGAAAAGTACATGAATTTTTTTTTTTTTTTTTTTTATGAACCCCATATTTTAATTGTATATGGTTCCCACTAGAATGATTGTTATAACTTAATTTTAAATAAGTCGAGATTGGCTATATAACTTCTATGATAGAGGACGGATAGGTCAAAAAGAAGAATTAATAGGTTCTGAAGGAAAAGTGCACATGACACCTTAGATAAATTCTACATCGAAATGAAATAGGAAGTGAAATGTTTTTTAACGCAAGTTTGTTCTTGGGCTCAATGATAATGTAGCCCAAGGAACAAATGAAATTGGGTCATTTGCACTTTTCTCCCTATTTCGTGTTGATCTTAAATTTTTACCTCTCATAGTAAATAATCTTTTTTTTGTCAAATATAAATTTATATTTTCACATCACAATATTTCATAAGTCGTGCCCCACGCCCTTTAGGAATGTATACCCTGCTAGACATAAGTTTGATTTTTATGGACAAAAGCTAAAAATCAATCTATTTAAAGGACAAATCGTGCAATTAAATGAATCCATTAGAGTTGTTGGTTTAGGCTACAACAACTTCTTTCATGTGTAATATTTGGATTCACCTCATCCCTTTTTAACATCTTCAACACCGTGTATTCGCAGATAATATATACACAGATTCACAATGTATTGCCACTAGAAACCAAGCCATTGACATTGAACTTGTAAATCGATTCATATAACTCATCATAGTTTCTTTTTTTGAACTCCGCCAGTGTCAGCTTGCTAACATTACCCCTCAAATTCAAAAATAAGCAAGATTTTAATTTAATGACAATTCAGGTAAAACTACTCAATTTACGATAAATTCAAATTGGTACTAAAAAATAGCCTCATATACTTCATATACATATCAACTTTGATAAGTGAATGAACACATCAATTTATTTGTGATTTTTTTTTCTCCATTTTATGTAATTCTTCTATTTTTCTTAAACACCTTGATACCAATATGGGCCACCAAGACAAATTTTATGTTTGTTTCACTTTCAATACTGCTGAAATAATTGTCTCACTGCTGAAAATTTCTCATTTTCACACTATATATCAACATGTAAATGTTGTCTCAAAATTATACTACTCAACTTCTATATTTGGATGTTGCCTTTAATGATATTATACGATCACGATGTAAATTCAGATTAATCGAGCAAAGCTGAATTCATCATGATCTAACTTTTGTTTGGATTCCTACAATAATTTAAAGTTGATTTATATAATAATAATAATAATAATAATAATTAGTTAACCGTAAAATATTTTAAATATTTGGTGAATGTTTTAGTAAATATCCAACATATCTTTCTTAATACATATATACAAAAATGGAAGCTTCAAAGTAGATATCGAACACTGAATTTTATAATGCTAAAACAACATGTATAGTGAGCAAAATCATTCTCGTTTGAGATAAAACCTAATAGATGCGTCACATGGGTGTCAAGGTACTGATTAATATTATCTCTCTCGGATCAAAACTTCTTATTTTCGAGGACATTTCTTTATCAAATTTGATAAATCATTAAGTAGTATTATTTCTCATTCTTTTCACAAATTTATTTCAAAATTTCATTATATACACGAAGTTGGAGTAGTACTTTTGTGTATCATCGATTTGGTTCAAACATCAAATAAAAATAATTCCTTTTATAAAGTCTGTACACACTCTATTTCATTAAGTTCCCACTTGTAAAATTAAGAAAACATTATGAAAGAGGAGAAGAAAAAGAAAAGATGAAATTGAATTCCTATTATTAAAGATAGAAATAAAATCAGCTTAATAATGAATCAAGAAATGATAATAACATAATTTGGTAGAATACTAAATCAAGTTATTAATTATTTTTCTCTCCTACCAAAGTACGCGATTTAGTATCGAAAACAGAGGTAAAGTTAAAATTTAAATTTACTACTTGAACGAGTTAGGTTATGAATAATTTCAAATATGGTCAATTAAGACGTGTTATTCATAATAAATCGTTATTTTAATTTAGGGGATTTTTATATAGCTAGCCTGATAGATTTATTATGAATTAATTATAAAAATATTATACATATGTTGCCTATTTTTAATTTAATTAATTGAGTGGACAATTATTTTGGTTAACTTTTCTTATTTTGTGGTCTTTTATTTAGAAGTTAGCCACTTTTTAGACCAATATGTTGAATATTAATTTTGATCTAATTTTGAGAAATTGATTAACTTGTAAATAAAAGGCTATAAAAGTAATTTATTTTTTTGTTGTGTAAATCAGTCAGTGTTATTTACATCAAATTGACTCATACGGAGGCTTTAGAAAAGCCCAAATAGATTAATTGACAAAAAATAGATAAAAGTTTCTCCCTATAATTCCATATAATACTATTTTTTAAAGTTTGATTTTGTAATTAAACAACAAGAAAATGTTTTTTTTTTTTGTTAGGTCATGAATTACCACCAACAATCCAATTGGAATTTTCAGTTAATGGGAAAGTAAATATACGAAGAAACTAGAAGGGATTTAGATGAACCCTTTGTGCCCCTCTAGCTCCATTAAAGTACTCATCATTATTCCCCCCAAATTCTCTTTCTTTTATTTTCTACGCATCATTTAACATGTTATGATAGGTTAGTTATCGTTTTTATCAGGTTATCAATTTATTATGATTGTTGTTTGATTGGTAGATATATATTTGTATATCTTTTTGCACTTTACCCAATCAAAGAGTCAATTTTAACAAGAACATATTATCACCTATAAATTCTCTAGTTTTCAACCTCTCAACAAGACAATTCTTCTATGATCACAAGACATGATATTGCATTTTGGTTGCCTCAAATTTTGGTCCCTACCACATGCACATTGTTGAGTACCATATTGGTTTGTTGGAGTGTCTTCTTATATGCTTTTAGATTGAGTTAGATTCAAGATAGCATCAGAGTCAGGCTCATTCAATTCTTGTTTCACCTTATATTGTCCACATTTTAGATATCCAGTTTCGGTGTCCTAGCCTCCTAGGGTATTGAATCCCACTGTTGAGTCCCACACTGGAGGGTGGGAGGCAAAGTTATCTCTTTATATGGTATCTGGACAAACCTCCCTCATGAACTTTTGGCACATAATTCTATGAAGAAAAAAGAGTGTGGATTCATAAAACTTTAGGCAAACAATGACATAACTTTACAGCATGATGAAAAGCTTAAATTCAACAATGCATTCACTAAAAAGGGCTGTAAATCATGTCCCTACTTGTTTCAAGTAGTAAAGTTTAGCACATGTTCATACAAATTAAGTGGAAAATGCACCCCACCACTAGTAATTTTCACTTTTGACATATATTGAAACAAGAAGTATCTGGGAAATCTTCATCACACACTTGCTTAGCTAATGTCTAGTCATGCACCTATGTTAGCTTTTTGGAGGATATGAAACACATTTATTGATATTTTTAAAAAATCCGAGCAAGACAGATCTCCATCATACTATTTAGCTAGCTATGTTGCACTGACTCTATAAATGAATCCACACTTGTGTGTCAAATCCTCCAAAAAGGTTACTTTTTGAAGGATTTGACACACACCTAGTGATATTTTTAGAGAGTCCGACCAACATATATTCTTTCGGTACAAGATAACAACATAATTTCATAAATGCCAAATTCTCATTCTTTGTCATAGAAAGTAAGTTAAAGTAGATAAATCTTGTTTTTACACATGAGAGTAAAGAATTTAACTACATTAAAACCCCTTCTAGATGATTCAAAAGTACAATCAAGAAAAGCAAAGAGAAGAGCATAGTACCACTAGATCTCTTAATTTCACCAACAGAAACCTCCACCTCTGCATACAAAACACAAAGATTTGATGGTTAAAACAAAAGTGAAACTAACTTAACTACCTCCCACCCAAAAAAAAAATAGCCCACAGATGTATAATATATGTATATTAAGTGTATAAAACATGTATATTATTTAGCAACTATAAATATTTTTTGTAGCAAACTGGCTAAATGTGTAAACTTACTACATTCTGTTATATGGCAAAGACATCTCAATCCAACTCCACAATTACCATGAGGTTTTCTACACTCATCACAAGGATTTGGTACATGATCAATATCCCAAGATATCCTTGTACCTAACTCAAATTTCACATTTTTTCCATCATGATCATTTTTATAAACTCTTCTATAATGTGAACATTTCATTTCTTTAGGATGGAATTGATCATTTCCCAAATCTTGAACATCATCAATCATCAAACAAGAAAAAGAAGGATGAGAAATAGTTAAAAGTTTGTTGTTGTAATCAATTGAAGAAATTTTGAAAAGGCCATTAAGAGAAGTTTTGAAGTATAAAGTGTTTGATCTACAAAGAACAAGGTTCTTCAAGAAAGATGAATTTTTTGAGTTTTGAGTAACAAATGGATCTTCAATCTTTATGTTTCCACAATAGATTTGTGTTGATTGTGAAAAGGAAAAATTCATAAAAATGATAAAAAAGACTAGAAAATGAACTTTCTTGATCAAGATTTCCATGTTTTTTTTGCTTAAGATTTGATCTTTTTTACACTTCAAGAGTGGAGTTATGTGATGCAATGAGAATATACAAAATAAAATAATAGTAGATGTAAGGTTGTAAAAAAGAGGAATCAAAGAATCAACTTTTTCAATTTGCAGGTTAAAAATTCTATCTTTTGTTACTTATTATATTCTTTCAGCATCATAAAACTTTAGAATATAATATAATCACCTTCTTTTTTTTAATCTAATAGAATATGCTTTAGGACCTCAACCTTTAAAGTCCTCTATTGTATTTTTAGATTAGGAACAAGGAAATAGAGTTTCGGAGCAACGGTAAAGTTATTTTGATGTGACCTATAGTTTACAGTTTTCGAGACATGAAATCAAGATAGATTGTCTACTTACATCCCATTGGGGTCGTGATGACCTATAGTTCACGACTTTCAAGACGTGGAATCAAGGAAAGATTGTCTTACATTACATCCCGTTAGGTTATTGGAGCAACGATATAGTAGTGTTTGTGTAGCCTACTAATCACAGATTTCGAGCTATAAAATCAAGTACTAATACTTATGTCAGAGTAAATTATATCTAAATCACATGAACTTTGTGTGAACGTGAGATTCTATCATTTTCATTAGCAATAAATATAGCAGACCCATAGGTTATGAAAAGTCAAAAGCTAGATTTGTTTTGTAGCTTAAGTTATCTTTTTGCTAATCAACATTAGCAACAAGACATTAGAAAAAGGACACAAATTCATCAAATATTATTACAAGATATACTTAATAGAGATTGATACAACTAAATGTATACAATGTTCACATTTAAAACACATGAAACCTCAAATAGCCTTGAGAACATCAAACGCGGCACAATTATGTTGCTCAGATTCTTTACGAAGAAGCTTTGACAGAAACAACAGGGAAATTCAGTACCACAAACTTTTCGCTACACTGACAAAAAAAGCGGCGAATTCGACTTCTTTTGGCTGACTAACACAAGCTTCATAGTTTCTTTGGTGTTGAATGTCATTATAATAGCATGAGTATAACCTTTTCTAACCAAACTATGTGACTATACATCAAAACGAACAGTAATAACTACGCTTCAGTTCCAAATAAGTGGGGATCAACTAAAATGAACCTATAAGAAAAATTTTACTTAATATTTAAGGACTTTGACAACATCAATTTCATTAGCAAGTTCTTTTACCAATAATTAACAAAAAAAATATTGTGTGACTATACTTTTGTTCTAAACAAGTTGGGATCGATTTAAATGAACCTATTAAGAAAAATGTTAAACTTGACTTGACAATATATATATATATATATATATATATATATATATATATATATAACCGACTATTCACAAAAGAAACCATGTGATTATATATCACCTGCGCTTTAATTCCAAATAAGTCGGGATCGGCTAAAATTAAGGTATAATTAAGGAAAATGTTACTTAGTATTCAAGGACTTACCAAACAAAAGACTTGATAAGATCAAGTTCATTAACTACTAGTTCAATCTTTTTTAGAACATCTTCCTCTACAACATCTTTTTGAATTCATTAGCCATTTCTACTACTAATAATAATAAATAAAATATGCAAAATGGTTCACCAAAAGTCACCTATATATGCACACAAATACACACATAATTAGGTGGTGAAGGATTTATTGTCAAGGTTGCGTATGCACTATCCTCTTCATACTTTATTTACAGAATTACACTGAATATATAATTGTATTATTATAAAAATATATCAAGTTTCGAACCATGTCTCATTAAAGTTTCTCGATCTTTTTTTCAAAAAAAAAATCAAAATTAAAAAGTCACTTGCTAATATATATACATGTAATTTAAGAAGTTAATGATTTTTGGTGAAGTTTTTCAAAAAATTTCCTCGAGCTAAGACGCCCCCCAACCCCCCAACCCCACAATTTAATATTATCAATTTTGTTTTAAATTGATCAAATAAACATTAATTCTCATTAATGTTGAAACCTAATTTTTTTTCGAAAAATACTTTTAACAAAAATAACATATTAAAAAAGATATGGGGTGCTAGGATAATATACATGTTTTATACACTAATTTAATGATAATAGCAACAATGATTTGTAATTTAATGGTGGGTTTGATGATGTATTCAAGAAGAAGAAATTGGGTGGCATGGATCTTTTTTTTAAAAAATTTGACGTAATTATTGATGTGACAGTGACATAGTGATGACGTGGCGCGAGTGTGAAACACTATCTCATCATGTGACTGATTGTATGTGCGTCAGGGTTGAAATAAATTCACTTTTAAGTAATTCAGGTGTGTAATAGGTCATCACAATAGTATAAGCGTACAACTGACTTTTCGTGATAAGTTTAGGGGGAAATTTATGTCTTTTGCCTTATTGAATTTAATATAGAATATCAAAATATGAATTCTTGGAATTGAGTAAAATAATTATTTTCTACACAATGAATATATGTACTATATGTGTATATGTTCAATATAACCGGAGACAATAACTTTGCAGAAACATAAACAAGAGAGTTTAAAACATGTACTTAAAAATTATAATTAATATCATATGCATAAATTAATGAGTGTAAAAACACATAGCAGGATATGTAAAATATAATGAAATAGAATGGAAAGAATCGAGTCCACTAAATACACAATATCCTATTAAGAAAACTATTCCCCTCCAATACAAGAGGTTTAAAGAATTACATCCTCTCAGGATGGAACATTTTTATTCACCAACTTATCGATACAAAAAATAGTTGTGTCAGTAAGTCACTTAATAGGAGCAAAGCACACGATTATTTAATTTTGCGAAAGTAGAAGAACAAGATCAAAATTCTTGTTGTTTTATAATGAGAGGAAATTCCCCTATTTATAGTCAATAAAGAGTAGTGTGAACAAATGTTTATTGTAAATTATCAGAAAGATCACAACTATTTAGAAAAGTTGCAACCCTTCCAAAAGTTCACAACCTTTTATAAAGTTGCAACTCTTCATAAAAGTCACAAATATTGAAAGAAATCGTAACTCTCATTAAAGTCACAACTTTTCATAAAAGTCAAAAATTTTGATAAAAATCGCAACTCTCTATTAAAGTCGTAACTTTTCATGAAAGATGAAGGCTGGTTTTAAAAATAAATAAATTTAAAAGGAAATTCTTGCTTATGGTGGCGTCACGCAAGCGGACCTAGGGTTCTCTTTTATATAAATATACGATGATTATATTTTTTGTTTAAATAGCGCTTGTGATAATGACTAAAATGTGATTTTAAGAGTAATTCATACCTTTTCACAGGACTCATGTCAGATTTTTCTAACACGATTTACATTTGTATGTAATTTGTGAACAGTTGTATAATGAGAAGGTTACCACAACGTGCTCATCCGAAAGAGAAAGACAGAGATTTTTTCAGAAGTTCCCAAAAAAAGAGAGTTTTTATTTCATAGTGATACATTACATATGTCTTAAACCATCCACAATTTTGGAAGCAAAGATAAAAAGAAATGTTCACTTAATTAACCCACACACTTGAACATAAAAAAAACCATAGTAAAAACATTGAAACACACATAATACTTTTTTTTTTTTAATGACAATTGATGATATTAAGTAGCTTTGCCTGAAATAGCAGGAAAATCAAGCAACACAGCCTTGTCAATCACAGTGGCAAAAGTGGCTGAAAATCCAATATGATTTGGGTGACTAGCAAAAGTTTGATAGTCTTCTTTGCTATTAAATGTCATTATAATAGCATGAGTAAAACCTTGTCTAAGCATCTCATGACTTTCAACATCTTTTCCCCTGCCAAAAAAACCCATATATAACGATCAAAAATATATCTGAACTATCATTTATTTCTGCGAGTTTCACATCTCAACTATTTGAACTATCACTATTATGTATTGTAACACATTGTGCGAGTTGATTAGATGATGATAGTCTAGATAGGAAAATGGAACAAATGATAATTGGTATAGTCAGCTTCGAGGTGTGTTTTAATATTCAGATAGAAAAGGGGAATTCTTAATAGTTAAGGTGTAAAACTCACGAAAAAGTGATAGATGAAGTGTGGTTTTATATTATTTAACTCTAAAAAAAATGTAGCTAGTTCATTCATTATATCATAATCTATGCTGTTCGGATTCTTTAATAATATCGTTGGATGCGTATCAGATGTAACACATTTTCAAATTATCCAATACGAGTACAACAACTACTTTTAAAAAGTTCGAGTAACATAGAATTCATAACAACTAGACTTCTAAAACTCCTTTTGTCACAATTTTATATAACATACTTTCCTTTTTTTTAATGTCCCAAAAAATTGTCATAATTTAAATAACAATCAATTATGACTCGTTTTAAATCACAAGTTCTTTTCTTAAACTCTGTGCGAGTGGAATACTAACACATACATTAGAACGAATAGAGTAATTTTTGTTGTTGCTCTGACTCTTTAAAATGTTGCCACACTCATATCGAATCTTTCAAGAAAACACTACTTTTAGGAAATCTGATATGCACCTATTAACATATTTCTGAAGAATCCGAACAACAACAAAGGTTGATATAATATTAAAATGACTACTTACCAAACAAATGACTTGACAATATCCATTTCTTGGACAAGTTTTTCCAACTCTTTTAGAATATCTTCCACCACAACATCTTCTTTGAACTTAACCAAAACCAAATGCTTGAATTCATTAGCCATTTCTAAGCTATAGAACCTAGTAATTAACTAAATTAATACTAAACCAATGAAGCAAAATGGTTCACCAAAAGACACTTATTTATATACATATATATATAATATATATCACACATAATTATTTTTTTTTGTGTCAATTTCAACAGTCTGTCATCACTATACACACAATTTTTGTACCATGAAGTCAAGTCTCTCCTTTAAAAGACAATATCTGCAAAACAATATATGGAAAAAGGTGCATCCTTTGCTTTTCAAAAAAGAAGTAGGGTCACACTCTGAACCATATTCTTCTTGGAATTTGTTTACACAATGCAACATCATCATAGTGAGAAGTGACTAGTTATCGAGCGAATTGAGAATTTGAAGTTTACGTATTATGTTGTCTTTCGTCCTAATTTATGTGATAATACTTTATTATATATGAAGTTGAAAATATATAAAATTGAAACTTATGATCTAAAACATATTGAGGATATATTATGACATAACTTGATTTCAGCTAGCATCTAGAACATACGCAGATCCTTACCACTATCTAGTGAAGGTACATAGGCTATTTTCGAAAGAACCTTGGCTCAAGTGGGGAAAAAATGAGATAGATAACAACAGAATATGTGATAATTAATAAACAACATACTAGGAAAGACTATTAAAACAAAAATAAACAATATTATATATAAAAAAAAATACAAGAACTAAAATAAAATAACTAGTAAAATAGCAAATATAAACCACCCTAAGACATCTCTATATTACCTACTAACCTAGATTATACATTAGATAATTTTTGGGTAGTTTTTAAAGATGAGACAACTTTTTTCTTTATTCAAGTGAATATATATGTCAAAATATAATTTAAATTTTTAAATATAATATTTTAATTCCTATTTCAAAACATTGAATGTGTCATAAAGATATTCTCTTTTTATTTAGTCCTCATGTTTTTTGCTTTAATATCTTAAGTAGGGCAAGCCATGTTCATTTTATATGGACTTTTATACATGTCCAAAATATTATGTGGTCTCTAATTCAATCAATTTTGTTATGAAAAAATCATTGATATAACATCACTTAATTTAAGGAATATGACCTCAATTTTTTCTTTCAAATAATTGATATGTTTGTTGAGTTTCTTTAAAATGTTATTAACTATACAAATTTAATGTACTTTTTCGCATTCGTTGCAGAAGTATAGCATTGAGGTGAGAAGCGCACTAATTAGGTAAAATTTCCAACTTATTATAGCATGTCTTACAACTGAAACGCCATGACACTTCGCTAGGTCCCAAAACTCATTATTTCGAGTCTACCTTTATCCTTAACGAAATGATTTATAGTCACAAATGATCAAAGACTATTTTAGTCAACATTTTTTTTTTCTTAAACTTTGTGTCAAAGTGAAAGAATGTCACATAAATCGAGAACGGAGTAACAATTTTTAAATATTAAAAATAATCAAAAGACAACAAAAGTGGAGTCAAAGTGGCCCATATGCCCACTCGTGCAGCTCTGAATTAAGCCCACTAAAACTCTTGCAGCCCATTGGCCCACTAAAGGCCTGCCAATTCTGAGCCATATGAAAAAGGATATTGACTGACAAATTTAAGAAGTAAAAATTGTCCGAGATCATATAAAAAGAAAATTAATTTTTCTCTTCCCTACTATCGATGTAAGACTTCAATATACCAATACTCATACACGACTAGATTTTTTTCTCTTCCCTACTATCGATGTAAGACTTCAATATACCAATACTCATACACGACTAGATATCTGGAGTGTGGATAATATAATAATATGGGATTCCAATAAAACAATAAGTTCAATGTAATCCCATGAGTGAAGTCAGGAGAGGGTAGCATGTACGCAAGACCTATAGTATGGTAGGGAGGTTGTTTCCGATCCCACGAGTGGTGTCTGAGGTCCCAATATCAGCTAAATTATGAATTGAAATGGATTTGACTAGGTGAACATAGGCCCAAAATCATATAAAGTGAGAATGCATATAATATAAAACTCACAGGTAAAATGCAAAGAACTGTGCTATAAGCAGAGGTAGTGTATATATGTTTTGCTTCACAAACACAAACTTCCAGACTTCTTAAGCCGAGAAATTCGTTTTCTATGGCCACGACCCTGTCGATGCTGTTCCCACTCGTGCATGCCTCTAAGGACCTTATTCCCGCATGCCTATGATCAAACGAACGATAAATATGTAATTTGGTAAAACTGTAAACATATTGCATGATTGGCAGTTATCACCAAATTAATAATAGAGGAAACTGCAGTTTATCTTCATTTCTACTTTCAACTCTTTTTTCTTTCCTACTACTCGAGGGGAGTCGGAAAAGGGGGGACGGAGGAATGTAGCAGCTGGTTACTAACCTCGCAAACATGCTGAGTCCAGAGATCCTTTTGAATCATCTTTGTTTCTTCAGAAGCATTGCTGCCAATTTCTGTACTGGATTTCCCGGTGAGAAAGGATTTGATTATTCCTACAGAAGGTTTCACCACTTCTACTGCCCATATATCATCAGCGCCACCTTCTCAAAAAATGCAAATCAATTCAGAGAAATACGGACAACAACCGAACCAGAACACAGCATACCTACTATTTCTGTATTTCATTCAAGTATAAAGCATGATCACATACTTATTATGGACTTCGTGGCATCAACGTAATGTATGTTCCATCCATATAGAATCTGCAAACGATTGAGTCTTCTCCTCTGACAACAACCAGACAACCATAAACATTTCAAAAAAACGCAACTCAAAGAATCTCAGTATCCAGTAACAACTAGTGTATGCCTTAAGCAAGAAATTTTGCAAGTACTTCCTTGTTCTTGTATTAAATGATGTTGTATAGAGTAAGAAGGCTTCGCTCAATAATGAATGTGAAGACTGAAGAGTGATAGAGTATTATGAGTTACCTGCTCTATATTTTTAGGAACTTTGGAAGGCTTTATATTATCCAAAGTTCCAAACAATGTTTTATAAAATATGTCTATTTAAATGACAGCCAATGGTTTCAAGAAATTTCTGTTCTGAACATATCAACCTGCACCTTTAACCAGAAAACTTCACAAAATTCGATATTCAGTTCAACTATATCTGGTTTTTCCAGAACCGAGCACTTGAAAACCCCATCCAGTCTGAATTGAAAAACCGAAAATTCTCCACATAAACATTTCTCCTTGGTTATATACCTTGTCTAAATATACAACTCAGTGCTATCAAAGGTGCTCTTAAGCCCTAAAGACATATTTTTCCTTGTGAATGAGCATTTCCTGAAGAGGTGATGCTAAACCATTGATATTTCACTTTATCATAAAAACAATCAATTTCTTTGTCCATATATTTGTTATTCATGCTTATAATTATTATAGTATTGAACTAAATATATATATTTGTACGTTTTCTCCATTTGTGCCTTTTCTCAATAAAGCCCATGTTTTATTTGCCTTTTATGCTTAGAGCCCCAACGAACCTTTGAGGTTTTTTGCGCTTTTCACTTTTGATAACACAGATATAACTACCTACCATAAAAGGGAGTAGTACTTACTTGACGTCGAACTAGTCTCCGTGTGTTCAATTTGACTTGTTGAATTGCTTCAGTTAGAAGAGTTTTCCATTCATTATCATCAGGGGAATCCACAATATGCTGTATATTTTGCTTCAATATCTGATCATTTAGCGTCTGATCGTGAGATTCAGTACAAGGTTTTTGATGTTCCAGTATGTAACACCTAAGAACTGACTCGAATTCCCTAACACCTATGGCCTGCCTCAAGCCTTTTGTATAGTCTGCATTCATAATGTAGATGTCAAGAACTTCCTTCAATAGACCAGCATCAACCATGTGATCAACTCTTCTATCGACAAATGGATCCAAAGTGGTCAGAGATGCATTCACGCATAAGAAGCAAAAATCATATCTTGAATTATCAACTTGACCCCAGTTCTGCCCTGCCACAAGCAACAAAATAACATGAAGAGGTATGCTATAGTAATTTCATCAATCCAACAGGCTATACTGAGAGCTCATATTTCCAATATGAAACATGGAATAGCGACGACTTACAGTAGTACCAAATTACACAGATGGAAGAACAGAAAAAAGATAAAAGCAAGAGCACTGTAAAATGACAATTTTGAGCTTTAGCAAAGTGAAGGGAAAGCTCTATCAACCACTTGAAAGAAGGTTGATAGTCAAGGAACCTAATATGATGAACTGATCCATATATAGACATTCCCTTCATCTAATTCCATATTTCTACAATAAGACTTCAATGCAAATATCGTCTGAAGAAGGGAAGTCTTGGAACAGCAGTAAAGTGTCTCTGTGTGACCTATAGGTAACGGATTCGAGCTGTGGAAGCAACCACTAATGCTTGCATTAGGGTATGTTGTCTAAGTCATACCCTTGGGGTGCATCCCTTCCCCGGACCTAGCACTAATGCAGGACTATCCTTTTAATGCAAATATCTTCTGAAGAGAGTCCTAAAGAAATAATGTTGTCCCATCATGTATAGTAGCTAAAAACAATTAAAAATATTTGGCAAAATCCAAATCTTACAATCATTAGAAATCAATACAATTAATGGAAAATTAAATTAGTAAAAACAATGAGTGAACAGAAGCATGCACCTCTACAGTCTTCTCTTGAAGAAGTTTGCTTGGAATAACACCAAATCGTGCATACAGATTCAGGTATTGGTTGATCTGCAGTTTAAGGCAACAGATGCATCAGAACTGCTATACAATATATAGGAATCATGAGTCTATATGAAGCATTATTACTTTCACATTCCACCTCAGAAACGGCATAATATGTAGGACAAAAGCAATTAGTGTTAACATTCTTCTACAAGTAACCATCTGTTCAGACAAATGAGGCATTGTTATAACAACTTTGAAATCTGAAGATATAGGTTCAGAGACCAGAAATGCTCAATGTACATTCCAGGACACAGAAGTCTTCAGTACAAATTAGCTCAGCTCTATGAAAAAATTAAATAATGCAAGACTACACATGGAGCTGTTACACGTTAACACGTGGACCGTAACTTGCAACGTGCAAAATCAAACACGATTCCTGTTAGAAAGCTAAATCAACATATCCGGACGAACAGCTTCAGCTGATTGAATCATGCAAATAAATTAAGACATATGAAGCCAAACACCACCACACCTTTCTGCCATTATTTGGATGAATTCTGTTGGCTGCAACTGGATCAATATCTTTAAGATGGTTGTAAGCACAATCATAATCCTCGCTCATAAGTTCAACTTCAAGATCAGGTTGCTCATCTTCTGCAGAGAAAGAAAGATAGAGTAGCTATATATCTTGATCCTGATTCCTGAGTAAATAAATTAAGACGAAAAAACACAAAACAACTTATTGTTTACCTTGAAAGTCACTTAAGCAATTAGCCTCTGCATCTTCAACAGAATCATCAAGAAGGAATGGACTCACAAGAGCCTGAATGCAAAAATAATCAAATCCAGATAACTATAACTAACACCAAACAGTTAGGAAGAACTTTAGGAAAGATGAAAAACAGAAGTTAGAAAATACCAAAAACACAGAAGACAAACCAAAAGATTTAGCTACTTGCCAACATACTTATACACATATAAAAGAGTGAAGGCGCGGAGTCTATTGCAGATTTTTAGGACAGCTCATACTCGAGGAGAAATATGCTACTAGCAGTTAACAGTGTTATTTAAAACTAATGCTTTCGCTTAAAGCGATGAAGCAACGCGAAGTGAGGGCTATTGCGTCATAGGTACAGCTAGTTGCACTTCAAACCATGGCGTGCAAAGTGATCGAAACGAAAAGTTGTTGATTATTTAAATCTCAACTTTGAGTTATTATAACGACATTATTGCATATTAGATATACTGAAATTGGTCATGTTATAACGAAAAATTGTCAATTATTTAAATCTCAAATTTAAAGCAGTGTGGTCCACACGGCTCACTTTTCGCTTCAAGCCTCATGGACCTTGTCGCTCATTTTACGCTTATCATTTTAAAGAACACTGGAAACTAAGGGGCAGCACCTGGCAATCTAACTCTTCAACTAACCTTGTGAATCATTCAGGAGAAAAGTAAGTTTCTGAATAATGCAAACTATTGAGGGAGACAACTTCTGCATCAAATATCATTTCGGTCCTAGTGTCTTTGAAAATTCCTATCATGATGGACTCATGCACACAAGCAAGAAACCGGAGAGTGGAGAATACGTAAAAATGTACCTGAATATAATAATTTGTTCCTCCAACTATTACTGGCAGCCTGTTGCGCAACCATACCTCATTTATTAGCTGAAAATACAAATAGTAAGAGTAATCACATTAGCAAAAAAAGTAGAGAGGTATGACCATTGATGGATATATACGTTTCAAGACATTTCCCTCCGCACAATATTCTCCTACTGAGATAGATGAAGGACAGAAATCAAACTTACTATAGGGAAATATAGGCTGGTTATGTAGCCTCGTGACAAAATCCACCAAGGTTAGTTTGTTTCACTAACACCACTAACATTTGCTTGGATGATCAGTTATTATTTGTTCAAACGAAGAACCACATTCTTCATAGAAGAATCTTAGATTACCCAGAAGTCCAGATTCTTCGGTAGAGAATGTGATAATAATACTCGCTTAAGTATTGAAAAGGAAGGGAACACTGCCGCTAAGGAAAAAGGAGGCTATACTAGTTATCAGGTGAGTGAGACAATGGCCTGACCTTTAAGCTGGCCCACTTAAAAATTCCTGATCATTCTGAGAACAACTTTCTGTAACTTTTTTTGGATAGTCACTTTTTAAAACTTAATTGTAGATAATTAGTCGTGAACTTTTTCAGCATATTCGTTCCCATACAAAGTAAATTAATGACATGAATATTATGTCCATTTGTTTAAAAAATTAAACAACGAGGAATCTTTCGTAGTCACTAAAACTGGTGTATTGGAGTGGGGTGGAATGTATGAAGGAAATACCTACATCTATTTGCAGGTAGAGAGGGTTTTCTTGTCTATCCTTTCACCTTGAAATTTGGTGAAAACAATGGATACAGCCGATCCCCTCCTATCAAAGACCAACAACTTTAGAGCATATGACGTGCCTACAGGCTTCAAGAAGTTAACAAACCTCAGTAGAAGGAGAAATTTCAAGCAACAAGGCAAAAGACAACGCCCATGGACATATTTACTCATTCGAAAAGCAAAGGAATGAGCATTAGAGCCATTATTGAAGACGCAGCTTTGATGGTAACTATAATATCACTATTTCAGCATCCAATGACCATGAACATACTATTAGCTTCGTACATAAATAAAAGAATTGAGATCATCAAGAAAGAGGTCTCACAGAGATAGTTGAGTCACGAAAATCCTTGGCAGTAAATTCAACACAGGGGCTGATAGTACCAAGAAGATGATGAGGCACTCCTGTCAGCGACACAGCAACCCAAAAAAAATAAAAAATGAGATACTCACAAAGTTATGCAGAAATAAAGCACTCTGTTGCATTTTATACAGCACCTTTTTGTTTTGGTCCATTCAAAATACACACTTGAAAACTATTTAATACTATTAGTATTCTATTCCACTTATGTGTCAAGAGTCTCTCCACTTTCTTAATTTGGATGGTTGTTATATATTGTTTTATATGTATTGTATTGTTACTACTGTATTGTTTTGATGAATATAACATTTGGCTAGATGTCTTGTTTCACGTCATCTTATAATGCCATGCACCAGCAATCTGAAGTATAAGCTTATAGTATTACAAAGAAAAAGTAGAGTTATTATAACAAAGATAGGGTACAGGGTAAAATAAGATTTTTAGATGATAAAAGTATGATGAAAAGATATAAGCTAACGACACGACGTCACCCAATGGGTTGTTCCTGGCATTATTCATCGTTACATAAAAACGAATTTGACAATACTAATACAATAAAAGTTATTACGTAACAATTATAACCAACATTCGATTAATACAACAATAAGATACAATACAATAGGTAACATTTAACAAGACGTGGAATCA
The DNA here is from genome assembly GCA_022817965.1 of Solanum lycopersicoides. NCBI lineage: Eukaryota > Viridiplantae > Streptophyta > Magnoliopsida > Solanales > Solanaceae > Solanum > Solanum lycopersicoides. Next base: position 69,634,751 of record CM040628.1, read on the forward strand.
GAATTCGAACCTTATGTGTTATTGGTTTTAATATTTTTAAGTTACTAGGTTCTAAATTAGATACTAATATGTACATATTCAATGAATTTTTACAAAAATACAAAATTTTGACCACAGTTACTGGATTCAGCCGAACCAGTAGCTGACACTTAAGCTCTGCCCCTGATAACAACCATTCAATGAAAACGTAAACTTCTACTCTGGAAACACAAGCATTTAAAATTATACAAATTGTTGGGTAAGGACAACATCCTGCCTATGACAAGGCCCAGAAGTGCTCTCGGTGGCTCGGATTGGAGTCATGATCAAACATAACGCTTGTGTGGTGCAGTTAGTTGCCCTTTTGCTATATCTAATAGAATTATTGGCATAATGGTAAGCGTTTGATCTTTAACATACATGAACAATTACACTGCGAAAACAGGGAAACAAAGTACCTTTTTGCTCTTGAGGAGTAACTTTATTGGTAAGAACATTCAATCCTTGATAAACCTAACCAAGAAACGAAAAGGGTTAGCAGTAAATACACAAAGCTTTCAACTTTATGGTAATACACATAGATATAATCAACACCTGCATAGAATCAGCGTTGATGATTTCAATAGGAAAGTGAGAAGCCAAATCAATAGCAAGTTTTGATTTTCCAGAACCTGTTGCTCCCATAATTACTACTACTTTTGGCTTTGAATCTGATGTGGGATTGAGCTTAATTTCACCTCCATTGTTAGGGTTTTGCAGTTTTTCAACAATTTCCATTGCTGAGCTTCAAAGGGTCAATGTTTTCAGTGACAAGAAGTTAAAGGGAGGAAAAGAGTAATAATAATATGTATTTTGTCACTTTAGTTCATTATGTTTAGGTAGTTGATATATTAGCATCTCAATGTTTTTCTATTTGCAAATTTTACTCTCTATGTTTCGAAAGTTAAGTTTTCTATCGCGAAAGATTATAGTGGAAAGTAAGTATAAATACTCATTTGGTTCCGACACGGGAATAGAGGCCTCTTTAAAATATTTTTTTCTATATGAATCTGAATCAATCGACTAAACAGATATCAAACATTAAGAAGGAATTAGATTTTCTTGTTAGTTCTAATCATTTTCACTCCTTCCATCCTAAATTTAGAAATGCGTGAAATTCTGTTTTCTTGCAAGACTAGTTCGAATAAAAACTCGAGAGATTGCTTTAAATAAGATCTTGGGAGTTGATCCATATCAATATTCATTCTTAAGATCGTTCTCTTAGTAGGTAACTTCACATTTTCACTAGCTAGTTTTGAACAAGTCCTGGATAGACTCTTTATAGAATGAATTTTTATTTCTCAATCCAATCTTTAATTGAAGTCGTGAATAGCATCTCAAAAGGAAGTGACTCGTCCTTTATTGAGCTTGTTGAATGGGAGTCAAAGAGATTAGGCTCGCGACTCGCCCATGTTAGAAATGAACCTGAAAGCAAAACAAATAAGTGGATTATCTCAAGGTTACATCTTTACCGGTGAAATATCTATAAAAGGACATGCACACTACATATTTTTGCTTTAAGTTTTAGCCCTTGATTGATATTTGTAAATGACGTGTTATAGATAATTGTCCAGAAAATAGTTTTCCCAAATAAAGAAGCACCAAGTGTATATAAGTACACTCTTTTTGTTAGTTAATATATTTTCTATTTTGGACTTAAAATAGTTCAGATTTATCTTTTCGACTACATCATATCGAGCCTCAAAAGCACACTTATCATGATATGAATTTGAGTTATTATACCTTATAAAACTCTTATTTTCCTCTGCTCATTTCAATGTGGGATTCACTTGAAGTGTTATATGCACTTCTTCTTGAAAATTTTGTCAAACCTATTAATATATTAGTCTTGTTTGATCCGCCCATAATCAATAGCGTCAGAATTACTCTGTCTACCTTTTGTTACTCCTAAAGTTGATAAAACAAATAATATGAAGAGAATTGGAAGGGGGGGAAACAGTTCAATATAGTAAAATTCATGAAGGAAAAATCCATGAATTATGATCATCATACAAAAAAAAAAAAAAAAAAAAAGACACATCTTCACAATTTACATCTGAAATTCAAATTAGAAAAATACCAAACCATCATTTATCCTATTTAAGGATGTCAAATTAGACCTGACTTTTCAAACTTAAAACCAAAAAAAATATTTAAAAAAAAATACAACAAACATAAAAAAAAATAAAAAAAATGTAACAAACTAAAAAAGTTCAATGTGAGAGTTTCAATTGATCAATACATCAATTTTTTTAGTTATATAAAAGTAGTTTTAATTAGTGCAAGGCTTCTATATGCTTGCTCAGCTCCTCCAATTTCTTCATCCTCAATTTTTCACTTTCACTCACCAACTGTTCAGTCGTTCACAAAAAAAATAATGGAAGTATATTAAAATTACAAAAAAAAATATTAAAAAGTAAAGATATATTCACTTTAGAAATATGATCGTGAAATAGCACATAGCTAACATGATTTTTTTTTTGTTAATTGTCATAACATAGGAATAACGACGGAGTTTTGCTATTTAGCGATAGAATTTGTTTGTAGTTGATTTCTATTTATCTCGTAGCTTTCATTTGACTATAGATTTTGACGTTGAAACTTGAAAGTTTTGAGTTTTTGAAGTTGTGATTTTTTGTAATCTGAAATTATGTTTGAACATGCATTTTACTTGGAAAAAATTGATGAAAGCCACTTTTGCAACTTGAAAATATTTAAAGATTAAATTTTTCAAATTACATGACTAAAAATATTTTAGAGATAATTTTAAAATCTAATTTAAAATTTATGATCAAACGCTAAACGAATTACCTCCATTAATTTGGTAACAAGCTGAGCTTTTTCCTTGCTTTTTGCATTGAATGCATCAAGTGCTTCCTTGTATTCCTTTTCCTGGAAAATAAATAAATAAATATAATTACAAGATTCAATATTAACTAATTTCATCATATTATATTTTTCCAATTATCAAATTTAATTAATTGGATATCTTAAGAGATGGATTTAGAACGAGTTTCGTTAGTTTAACTCGATCAACTATTCTCGAGCTAAAACGAAATATATTTAAGAAAAAAAAAATAGTAAGCATAATATAATAAGATTGAACTATCTTTTCTAAATCACTAATTATAATCTTGAATTCGTTTTTTGTCCAACTATGTATTTTGGAAACTAGTGACTTTTTAAAATACTTATTAACGTGTATTAAATTCTTTAAAAAATACATCTTTTTAAGAATTTCAACAAAAATATAATAATATTTTTAAAAAATCTAAACAATATCGATGTTCAAGTAAGACAATAAGACCATTTACGTATTATCTTCAATATATTCTTCTCCACTCAACAATAATAACATACCTAATATAATAATTCAAGTAAGAGTATACACCACATATTTATCATAAAATAGATAGGTTTTCTCCGATACACTCAACTCAATAAATGTTCTTCTCTGCTATTTTATATGTTTATCTTCACTTGTTCACTATATTATTTTAAAATATCAAAATACTTTTAAATTTATAAAATTATAAATAATTTATATATTATTTATTTTATCTTTAATATTAAATATTTCATTTTCAATAATATATCACTTACATTAATAAGAATAATTTGATATAATTACTATCATTTAATATTTTTAATTTATATATCAAATCAATATTAAACAACTATCCTTCGTAGACAAAATGTATTGGTTTGGTGGTCCTAGCCACCAGTCAAACATAGAATCCAATGTCTTTTTTAGAATACCAATTGATATAAAACAAACATTATCTGTCTGTCTTTGTCCCTTTGTCTTTTAGTAAAGTAATGTTACTTAATTTTCCTAAAGTATTCTTTTTTTAAATAATAATTTAGTGGACGAAAATATGGTTCGTCGGAGAACGGATCGATTTTTAAAGAGTTTGATAATATACATCTATCTTATTATAATATTGATAATATTTTTAATTGAACTTATAATCAATAAATCATAAGAAAATTTTATCGTAAAAAAAAAAAAAGTTAGGTCAAATGTTTCACCTTTTTGACAATTTTGTCCCATTGGCTTTAACTCACGATTGACTAAGTCAATTTTCTTCCTCACAATTGTTACTTCTTTTCCAGCTGGATCAACAAATGTTTCAAGCTTCTACTTGATTTTCCATTTTTCAACATCAAAAAAAAAAAAATTAATATTTTTTATCAAGAAAACATTTTCTTTTTTTAAAAAAAAAATACAACAATATGATAAACTCTTGTAAGTTAACATAGTTCAATATGTCAACAATAACAATAACAACGTATCAGTATAATCTTACAAGTACAGTTTAAGAAAGACATGCAAAATGTTAGAAATGTTATTTAATTCTTATATATAGACGTTCAGTTTAAAATAAGCATGATAAGTTAAAAAGCAAAGTGTACATATTGTATTACCTCACGAATTTCAGCTAAACGCTTAGTTTCTTCCTCGACGCGGCCTAATTGAGCTTGAACCCTATCGGAAACTTCTTTTCTCTTCCTCTCGATTTCCTCCTCTTTAGCGCGAAAAGCAGATAATGCTGATCGTGTCATATCCTCGTCTCGATCATCGATCATGGGGCTACCATTGTAGCTTATCATACCTGAGTTCTTCATCTTTACAATTTGTTGTTGTTGTTCCATTTGCTTAGGAGTTGTCATTTTTTGTTTCTTTTTTTGCTCTTTGAGTTATCTTAGGTCTTTTTATGGTTTTGGAATAATGAAATGTTAGGTACTATTGTAACATAGATTATTGGACTTTAAAGGTACCTAAAACATCTGGCTTTCTTTAAAACAAATTTTGGTTGAAGTGAAATGACCAAAATACCCTCCTAAAAGATTAATCATTAATTAAACATAAACTTGTACTTTCTTTGCACTTGTACAATAATAACAACAATATATTCCATTGGTTTGGAGAGTATCGAGTACAATATATGCAAATCTTATTAGAAAGAGTTTATGTTTTATACACTTTCACTGTAAATAATTTTTTATACTATTTAGTCGGTTTTATTGTTATAATAGCTAGATAACTTACTTCATTTTCAAAATGCAACAAACCTTTTTTTAAAAGAACAAAAACAAAGAAGCTTATATATAGTATCATTTAAATGATTTAATGATATATTTTTTTAAAAAAATTGCACAAACAATGTATAGACTTGTTTTGGTTAGACTACTTTTTTCCACAGTTTGGTGCATTGGCAAATTCATGTAACTACTGTAGTTCTTGCCAAAAATGACAAGTTTTTATTATTAAAATTCACTTTCAAATATTTGTTTATATGTTACGGGTATAAGCTATAAACTCAGTCATTCATCCTTGCTTCTAAGTAAGTTGTTTACAAAATGTAATCCAGTCATCCAAACCTCGAGTGAGCACGAGATACATTGTGCACTGACCTGTTTTTTTATAAATGTATGAGCTGTATTTGCTTTATGATACTCAAACCAATTTAAAGTTTAATCACAATGTAAATATCAATAAGCTGATCAATTAATGTATCACAAATTTTTTTAGCAGATGAAATCTTAAGTTGCATGAGTTCTTTATTTTTGATATCACACTCGTATTGAATTCTCTAAAAACACAATGCTTTTAAAAGATATACTATCAACCACCGATTTATTTTTAAAAAATCCAAAAAATCAAAATTGTAATTATGTGAAAGATTAAAATTTAAATAGTGATTATCCAAATTAAATAACTTTAGTGGATAAGTGGTATTGGTTGAGGGGTCTTGAAAAGTATTTGGTGAAATATTCTTTTTTTTTTTTCAACAAAGATTTGTCTGATTGGCCTACAAGATTTCTTTACAAATTAGATAGTAAGTCTTTACCTAATTATTAAACAAAAAATAATTAATTTTTTTTTGCATGAGAGCCTTAGGGTCCAAGACAGAGTAGAAGATTAGTGTAAATTGCTGGCTACCTTTTTTTCATATTTAATTATTCCTAAATATACCTTTTTTTTACTTTTCATATATTTTCAATTTCACACCTCCTTTTGACAGGTGTTTAGAGAAAAAAGGCAAAAAAATTGACATTTCACAAGTTTGGCTATACTTTTTTCATTTTCGTCTGCTAGAATAGTTTATCGAAAATAAATTTTTATATCATAAAAATAAAAAAATATGTAAATATTCAACTGTTTCTTATATTTATTATGAGATTACAGTTACGTTGAATATGTTGTTGTTATATATATATATATATGTGTGTTTGCAAATAAATTTGAAACATCTTGTATACTAATTCTTTTTCTTAACAATTCCTTTTTGTGTTCCTTAATTTTTAAAAGTGCTATTTTGTTTTATGAATCTTCTTTTAAAAATTAAATCATCATGATTAAGGTTAATGACAGCTTCTTTTTTGTGTTAGATTTTCCTTTTCTTTTAAGGTAGGGACCAAATGAAGACTAAAATAATTTAAAGTAGTTTTATTCTTTAAGATGAAAATATTCTAATTATGAATCATTGAGAGCATATAATATTGAAATTTGAAAATGAAAATTCTTGAATAAGTAATTATATATGAATGGAGTAATGTAGGCCCACTTTTGATTTATAATTCAAAATTTTGAAATCCAAAAAATAATTTTAGTAAGTCGCTTAGTGTTGAATAAGTAACATGAGTTTCGGATCGGATAATTAAATCTCTTTATTTTTAATTAAAAAATTTAAATTTATCTCAAAAATATATATAAAATCATGTAATTGAATTATTAAACTTTAAGATAAATAATGAACACTAAATAGAAACCAAAAAATAAATAAATTAAAAATTGCTTTACAAATTCAATTAATTCAATTTTATGAATATAATTATCATGCCTTATAAGTTAATATATATAACCTTCAAAAAGAGCTTTGTTCTATTTTTCCGTTAGTGCTATTTCTATCTATCCATTTTGTTTAGTTTGACAATGTTCGATTGAACACGATCATAATTCAAAGTCGATATTCTTATTTTTACATAATTTAATTATATTTTCTTTTTAAATTATGTGTCATTTTTTTAGAAAAAATCTTTCTTAGAAAGAATATGTACTCTAATTATAAACTATTTAATTTATACTTCTTTTCTCAATTTTCTTCATTAAGATTGATTTATATTCACATTAATGTTTATGACCTTTTTTTTTTTAAATCTCAAATTTTAAATTTATCTTTCTCTCAAATTTTATATATACTCAAATATTATAACATAAATTGAGACGAATGGATTTATAAATATATATTCTTTAAGCTTTGAGGCATAAGAGATGTATGATGAGAATACTATATGGTATAATAATTGTTATTTTTAGTAATTATGTGTAGTCATACTTGGATAAATGAATGAATTTCTCAATCATTTTAAGTACTTAATAAATTGTAGCTAAAGCATGTCTTGAAACCAATTAAAGTTGTGGTGGGGTAATTATAAGTATTCTTTTATCTTTAATAAAAGATTTTGAATTCGAATCTTTCTAGATATAAAATCGCGCCTATGTTAAGAAGTATTTTATTATTTAATATAGATTTTTTCGATATAAATTTAAATTAAATTAAATTCTAATATAAATATTGAACACCAGATGATGATTCATGTATTATAAGTGATTCTTTTAATCAAGCGTTTATCATGTGCAAAAATCATACAAAATTATGTTAGAGACACTCCAACAAATGTACTTTTGTCTTTGAAATTACAAAATATAGAGGGCGGAACCATCAATACAGTTACAAAGTTCGATAGAATTCGATAATTTTAACTTATTTTCCGATCTTAAAATGTTTACTTAGTATAACCTAACATTCATAAACTATAGAATGTGCTATATTACCTAGCAAAAAATTTACAAAAATGGCTAAAATATAAATTATTATAGAACCATGTTGTATTCGAATCATATTTATAAGGTAAATGTATTTATATTATATTTTCTTTTAAGTTATAACTCTTTATCGAACTCTAGATAAATATGAATGTTTTGTGAATCAAATATTATTTTAATTGGATGTAATGATAATCAAACTCAGAAAGTTCTTAGTTTTGCTTAGTTATAATGTAAAGACTAATTATTGGTCATGGATAATGATGACACACACTATAGAGTGAAAATTGGGTGGGTTTATTATTATTTAGATTGATATTCTAGGTTTAGTGATTATTTTAAATGTAACGACGAATAGATAATAGTCAATATTAACGCGAAAATAATATTTGAATAAAAATATTTTCAACTAAAATATGATATTTTTTTTTTAGTATAGTGTGTTAGAGTTTAAAATCGCATCATATGAAACTCCAACAAAGTCAATTTTTTTTAATGTGAAACTCAAACACAATGTAATAAAATTTCGAACTCAAAGACAAAATTCTAGAAGCATGAACTCCATGACTTTTTTCTTGAACTCATCACGAAATTCATAACGAAATTCTTTCAGGTTATACAACCACATACTTTAGGACTATTCCTTGAGTTCGAGACCTCTTAGATGTGCAACTCTCTCATAAGGTTTAGAACTTTTACAAGTGAAATTTAACATAAATTTCCCCTTGGCTTTTCTTTGTTCAACGAAATTTATTATTCACCTTATCTGTCCTCTTTCAGGTTTACATATCGAGAATTTCAAACTCTAACATAATATAATAGTCTCACCTGTAAGTTTTTTGAATTTCAACATATTATATTGGACTTTAATATATTTGAGTGGTATATTTATTGAATTTTGTTTATTATTACTAAATAATAATAATAATAATAATAATAATAATAAGAATAATAATAAGCTCGTGTAATCTAACAAGTGTAGTTTGAGAGTTTAGAATATATACAGATTTTACCGCTAATTTTGCGAATTATAGAAGTTTTTCTCTGAGACACCCTTGATCAAATTTTCTTAGGTAAATAAATCAGAAAAAAGAGACGAACAATGTACAAAACAAGCGTAACAACAAATATTAATACAAATTGAAGTAAAAAAACTAGGATACCTAAATCATACTACTGGAAGTATGATAATACTCGACTATAGTAATTTTTTTTTATGGGAAATTATTTAGAATAACAAACATTTAAACCATATCAAATGCTATAACTATTGTTTCGGGAATTCTAATTGATAACTATAGTTTCGCCAAATCTTGCTATTCACAATTATGTAATTTGCCTGATTTATATAAATTCAGAATTTGTATAATTAAATTTCTGATTATAAATTCATAATTTGTATATGCTTACCATATCTATTTGCATACATTTATGAAAAATCTTGTTTGTATTGGCAATCAAAATATACAAATGGAGTTTTGAAAACTTCTGAAATATATAAATACAAAATTTGTATACTTAATCTATTTTTATATTCGCAAGTAAATATCTAAACAAGCAGAAATAATACAACGCAACCTCAATAGCAAATGAAACTATAACTAAATCACAATTATCGAAATTATAACTATATAACCTTATTATGTCTATTATGTTTGCTATGTGTCCAATTCTCTCAAAGTAGGTTGGTTTGGGCCTTTTACTCAAGTACTAACCAAATCCAACTAAGCCCATCATAGATGGCCCTTTTAGTAACCCGGCCCAACTTGACACACATATCCATCAATGTTTTCCCCTTCACCATAGATCCGCCATTGTCAAATCTTCCAATTTGACGCCATTACAGACGCATCACAGTTCTCATCTTCGTAACGTTGCACCAATCGCATCATCATCATCATGATCAGAAGAGAAACAGTGGAATTTCCTTCAAATTCTCATCTTAAAAAGGTTTGAATTTGATAATCTGTTGATCGCATTTTTGTGGATTGTTTGATCCGAAAGAGGTATTTTTGAATACCCTTTTGCTTGAATCGAATATATTTTAGTGGTAGAAAGAAGTTTACGGACGAATATATAATTTATTTTAGGGTTAGGGTTTCGGGGATCTGTCGTTTTGCTGTTGATTAGCAAGTTAGCTTTTTTTTATGTTCTGCTGTGAAATTTTTGGTGATTGAAAGTGGGAAGCTGTTGTTTGCTGTAGAAGTTTGGGTTGATTTAGGTTGGAAATTGCTGAAGTTTAGTCTTCTGTTGATAATGAGGGGGGAGAGGAGATTTGGAGGAGATGCTAGAGGTCCACCACGGTTGCCGGAAAGGAGAAAGGATCGTGGTTACTCGCCTCGACAGAGGAATAGGAACAGGGATTACTCGTCTCCACGGAGAATTAGGGATGAGGGTTACTCGCCTAGACGAAGGATAAGAGACAGGGATTATGTGTCTCCACGGAGGATTAGGGGCTCACCCCCAATAAGGATTCAAGAGCGGAAGAACTCACCACCAAGGAGGTATCAGGGGCGTGAATACTCACCTGTGGAAACTAACAGGAACCGCGATCGCTCACCACCAGTAAGGAGACGGAACCAGGAATACTCTCCACCAGGAAGGAATAGGAACATGGAGATTTCGCCACCAGCAAGGACTAGGAACTGGGAGCAGCACTCACCAGGAAGGAATAGGAACAGGGAGATATCGCCACCAGCAAGGACTAGGAATTGGGAGCAGCGCTCACCACGTGGACGGAGTAGGGAGCGTCACCTTTCACCTAGTGGCCAGATGATTAGTGAACAGCGGGGTGAGTACTTTCACGAGCTTGAGAGGTCGAGAAGGATGGGAATTGATGGTGGTGGAGACTTTGGAGAGTTGCAGAATGCCCGACCCATGAATTATGTTGGTGGAGATAGAGACTATGGGCCATCTCAGAGCTTGAGAATCTCTGATCGTGATAGAGGAAACACTGACATTCTTGGTGAACATTCACACAGGCTGCATGAGATAAAGGAGGGCTCAGGGAATGAGGACTCAACTTCTAATAAGTATCCATGGAGCCATTTGTTAGATAAGCCCAGAAAGTTTGATAGTGTTAATGGGTCCAGAGAATATGGAGTTAGTGGTAGTAGAGTAAGCAGCGAGAGAGAAAATCGTGGAAGGCCCTATCCGGGTTTCGGTGATGGTAGCATTTCTTCAGAAGCTGATAAGAGGGCGTTGTACTCTTCATACGAATCTCATCTCCCTGATGTTGGTGTACAGCCAAGAATCTCTGGCATTGGAAATAGTGGTGGCTACTCTTTGGCATCACGTTATTTGGATGCTGATCCTCTCAAAGATGAGGAAATACATTTACAAGAAGGTTTCCATTCTCATAAAGCAGCAGGAGGAGGAGTGCCGACATCAATGGACCCATACATGGAGGACTCCTTGAAGACCAGACGATATTCAGAATTCAATACTGAGTACGTGATATCATCTCACTCTAACATGTTGCCCGGAGTTAATAAGGATGATATTACCAGTTCATATGGTATAGAGGGCCAAATTCGTTCACATGGTGGTAGACTGGACAGTGGAAAGGCTATTGAGTCTATTGGCCATGACGGATATGATAAAAATCCCAGGACCATATCTTCTCTGAACCCTGAAAAGCAAGTTAGTGGGTTCAGGAACTACACGGAGTCTTACTTTGGTCGAGCTGAGGAAAGGCGTGAAACATACAGTTATTCTGACATTCAAAGAGGTGAAGTTGGTAGTCCTAATGCCCTGTCTAGTGAATTCTATGGGAAGAGAGTGGGTTCTGGAGAAGTTCATTTTCAAGATCTTCCAAGGAACATGGGATTGGGCAAATATGATGAATTTTCTCATCGGGAGATTTTGATGGAAGATAAGCCACGGGAATCTCTTTTTTCTTCACAAAGACGGTCACCGCCGGATTATTTTGAGTCCCGCAGAGCACTAGACCAAAGAAAGCCAGATTTGGACATATTGGATTATGGGGCTAGTCATCTACAGTATGAAAATGAATCACATCGAGGCTATGAAAGCTCCCGTAAAAGAGAGCTTCATAAGTATCAGATGAATGATGATTTTCTAGAAAGATCTGATGCCTTGTATAGAGAACACGATCCCCATTTAGAGAAGATAGAGGCAGGTTCTCGGGAAAGATTTATTTCAAGGGACTTGCCTGGATCATCTAATTTTTCTCTTAGAGAAAAACATGGCACAATGAGCAATCATGGAGCCGGAATTATGATTTCAAGTGATATAAGGAGTGCACACATAACCCATGACCGTGGAGATGCTGATGAAATGCGGATCAGTAGGGATATGGATTCTGTAGTTATGTCTAGAAAGCCAAATGTTCCACAATCTAAATATGCGAAGAATGGTAGGCCACACAAAGCCGTTACCACTAGTAGTTCCACCAGAAACCTTTCAGTGTCAATGTTGAGACGTACAAGCCAATTTAGTAAATCTGGTGGAAGTGATATAAAGAAGCGGCTGGGGCCACGTTACCAGAATGTTGATGTTGAACGCCCACTAGGAAAAAAATATAAACCTTCACTGAAGAAGCGTTTGGGACCCCGTATAGTGAAGAATCATGCACCTCCACCATGGGTGAAAAAGTTCAATTCTCATGAGCTCTCTAGAAATCAAGATACTTTAGATGAAAGTGTTGCTGAACCAGGTGATGACCCCAAAGAAGGTATTACTACTACAGCAAAAACTGAACCTCCTGAGAACTCTAAGGATTTTAAGCAGCTGGTCCAAAATGCCTTCTTCAGGTTCGTGAGGCACTTGAATGAGACTCCAGCTAAAAGAAGAAAATTCAGTGAGCAAGCTGGTAGTTTAAAGTGCCTCGTGTGTGGCAGGTAGGTCTGTCTTTTACATCATGAAGTGTTTTAATAGAGGGAGTTAACTCCTTCTCTTTTAATTGAACTTATTCATAACTATATTGCTGCGGTCAAGTCAGTGGAAGTAATTTATATTACTGGTTTTATGAGGACTCATTTGGCTAAAGTAAATAAGGAGACTAGCTGGGCTCCCATGAGGCATTTTCATTCCATGCTGCTTCAACCCATGAAGTCTGTTGGAGTAAAAAAAAGATCCTGCGCGGATGGAATGAAATGGGCCTGAATACAGTCATTATATAAGGATTTTTAAAATATATTTGGCTCTAAGTAGTGTGGTTTCAAGGATTACTTGATTGATGCATGGAAACTCCGGAGTTGGAAAAAAATTTCAATTATGTAGGTCGGAAGTCTTATTGTCCAGGAAATTATGTAACCCGAAGTTTAGGACATTTCCTCTCGATCTGGCTAGTTAGCACCATCTCCCATAAGGTGCTTATTATGAAGAGCAAATGTATTCTTTGAGTTAGTACATTTGCCCTTATCTTAAAATGGTGCTTTTACAACGAAGATCAAATACCTTGGTTGTTCAAACAACCATGACTTTGAGGAAATGAAAAGGGAAGACGTTGAATGAGTTGTTAAAGAAAACCTCTTCTGCTGTTCCCCTAAGTGGGAAAATCAGATCTGACACTAACCTGGATTTGACACATCAGATGTTCAAATGGTGTGATTGCTTGGGGAAGGGGCTGTAGGTGAAGCAGTTTGTTCGATAATTGGGTTTAAATAGAAGCTATAACAGTTTGCATATTTCTTATTTTAAGGCTGATGATTAGTAGTGTATCCACTTAACCATAGTCAATGTTGATCCTACTGCATGATCAAATAGGAGAATTTGCTTACATGTGTACACGACTGCAGGCATTTGCATTTTTAGTGACCAAATCTAGACCTTGTTGGGCAGACATAGTTTTAGCCTAGTCTTTGCACATCCAGTTAATCTTTGTGGGCTTTGGATTTTGCTTCTCTCACTGGCTTATTTTGTATTGGACGAGATGAGAATTTTTTCTTGATGAGTCTTGTTTAAAGATAATGTCTCTTGTAGTTGCCACCTGAATGAAGAACTTAAGTTAACGCCTGCAGTTCTGTTGTCTTTTGTGAAAACTAAATTCATTTTAGAGGTGTTTTTGGTTGGAAGTTCAGTAACGGTCTATTTGTCTTTTTAAGTATGTAGAATGTCATTGCTTACCTTTTTCCTCCTAAATTCCAGCTATATTTACTGTTTACTTGGAGAGCTGTATAGCTTATTTTCTTCGCTTTGTATTGACCTTGTTTTGTTTCTGAAAACTTTATCGGACCTTTTCTTCATCAAGAACTTTTCTGGACTTTTTTCTTAATGTAGTCTTCTATGCTGTTTCAGAGATTCAGAAGAGTTTGTAGACTCAGAAAGCCTCGTGCGTCATGCATTAACATCCTCTAAGGCTGGTCTCAGATCACAGCACTTAGGCCTTCACAAAGCTTTATGTGCTTTGATGGGATGGAAGAGTGCAGATTCTCATGAAGATAGTTGGGTTCGCGAAAAGCTATCCAATGATGAAACTGTGGCTTTGAATGAAGATCTAATCATCTGGCCTCCAGTTGTTATCATCCATAACAGTTCCATAACTAGCAGCAATCCGGATCAGCGTGTAGTTGTATCAGCTGAAGAGCTCGAGTCTAAGCTGAGAGGTCAGTTACTTTTGGTGGTCTGAAACACGCTGGATACATTTGTTTGGTTATAAAATCATGTTATTAGTGTGTAACATAAAATGGGTCGCGGGGATTAATAAAAAGCCAGCCACCCCCTCGGCCCCTCCCTTTGAAAAGGCCAAACAATTAGAAAAGGGTGCCCTGTACCGGTTCAAATTCCTTTACTTGTGGACTTTTACCCTCAAACTCGTTCAAGAACTCCGGCACATTTTATTTTTGATGAAGGCATTTATTTCACCGTACTTCCTCTAGGGACTAAGAAAAGATATATCTCAATTCAAAAAGATATTTCTCCTCATTGTTTAATCGATTTGCTGCTTGATGAGACTTTCAGATGTTCCATTGCTTTTATCCTCGTATCTGCTAGTTTAGCTGAACAGGTCTTAAGTCATATTTTTTTATTTTCTGAATCTTTTGTTCTGATCCTCTCGTTGTTACAGATATGGGCTTCGGGGAGAAGGCCAAGGTTTCTCGTGGTAAGCCTGCAAATCAGAGTATTCTTATGGTGAAGTTTAGCGCTACTCTCTCAGGTTTGGAAGAAGCAGTGAGACTCTGTGATATATATGCCCATAGGAAGCATGGAAGGTCGGATTTCCAGCGTATCAGTTCTGGTCATTCTGGAAACAATGAGGATGAAACTAAAGAACCATTGACAGACAAAGTAGGTAAAATCCTTTATGGTTACCTTGGAATTGCAGAAGACCTGGACAAAGTTGATTTCGAAACGAAGAAACGAAGTTCTGTGAGGAGCAAGAAGCAGATCAAGGATATTGCAGTTGCACCATAAGAAGGAAGATCAAGTTTTAGTTTGGCAGGCCAAAAATATATGTTCTGAATGATAGCTACACACTTTTGCTTTTGCTTTTGCTTTTGCTTGTAGCTAATTATATTTTGCTATCTAACTTGATGAAAGTAGATACACCCAAATATCATTATATATATTATTACAAGTGGGGAGATTTTAACTTCAAAGTTGGGTTATGATTTTACCCCTTCACTAATTTAAGTATTATTAAAAAAAATAATTAATAAAATGTAACATAATAATTATATGGTATTAATCATTATATTTCTAGATAGAGCTAATTTAAAAATGGAGTTTGGTAGATGAAGTGTTATTATGAAAAATACGAATTATTGAAATATTAAATAATAATTACTATATGTTAATAATCTATTATATTTCTAGATATTAATTCATGGAATTCTAAAATGAAGTTTGGTAGATGAAGTGCTTCGTAACAACAAGAGACAGTAAATTATATCCTTTAAAAATCGGAATATCCTTAAATATTAAACGATGCAGTAAATTATATCCTTTAAAAATCGAAATATCCTTAAATATTAAACAACAAAATGTCTTTTGAATTGTCAGACATCTTAATATGACACACATATTTAGATTTTAGTCAGAAATTTTACATATTCCAACTTTAACCAATCTAATTTTCATAAATGTTATATATATCATAAATTTTTAAATGACTCGTATAATTCCCGACTTATAATATACATATTAAAATGTTGTTTTCAAAAGTGAGTTACATACCATTGTAGTTACGCTATTCAATCATATCATCATATATTATTATAAGTGGAAAGCTTTATAGTGAAAAATTGAATTACCATTTTGCCCATCCACTAAATTAAAATAAATTTATTTATTTTTTAAATACTAATATTTAATTACATAATGATAGAATATGAAGTCCAACAACTACACTTTAATTTTTGGGCAACTTTCACATATAACAAACAAAAAATTCATATTTGTATGTTATAACAAAGTTTGCATAATTGTGCTCCATAGCAAACATATAACTGTATAATTCGCTATACATATACAATTGTATAATTCTCTGGCCTCGCTAATATATACAATTGTATGATTCGCTGGCCTAAATTGTATAATTCGCTGGCCTATTTCGCTGCAATTGTATAATTCGCTGGCCTATTTCACTGCAATTGTGTAATGCGCAATTGTATAATTCGCTGCAATATTTGTATAAAATTTGCTTTGCATACAATTGAATCGAAGTAAAATGTTTGTATATTGTATAATTATAAGTGTATAGGAAGAAGATAAATGTTTTTCTCTGGCTTTATACAAAAACAAAAACACAATTTATACACTTCTGTTGTATAAAGCGAGAGAAAATTATATTTCACTGCAATTGTATAATTCGTTGGCCTTTTTCGCTGCAATATTTGTATAAAATTTGCATTTGTCTACAATCGAATCGAAGTAAAATATTTGTAAATTGTATAATTAAGTGTATATCACGAAGATATATGTTTTTGCATGTGTATATACAATTTTCTCTCGCTTTATACAAAACCGAAACACAATTTATACACTTCTGTGTATAAAGCGAGAGAGGCGAGCAGAGGGAGAGTGGCGAGCGAGAATCAGAGAGTGGCGAGCGAGATTTTTGGGAGAGAGGCGACTGACAAACTTTGACAAACGTTTGCTATGGAGCACAATTAAATCAAACCGTAGCTACTCCATTTATTTTAGGTTATTAGTTTGCTATTATATACAATTATCCCTTAATTTTTTAGTTATGACATTATAATTATAATTAATTAGGTTGAATTAAATTAGAGTAGAAAACAATAATGTATGAAACTCTTCGAATTTTGTGATTCTTTGAATTTTGAAATTAACATAAATTTATCTATCATGAAACAATAATGTATGAAACTCTTCAAATTTTATGATTCTTTGAATTTTGAAACTAAAAATAAATTGGGAAAAAGGACGGATTTACCCCCGAACTTTAATAAATAGTATGTATATGCCCTCCGTTATACTTTGCGTCCATATAAGCCCCTGTCGTCCAATTGTAGTTACATATATAGTTCTCTCACTAACGGACTCCTAATTTTTTACACGTGTCTTAATCCTATTAAATTACCCGTTTGACCCCTTTCTTTAACCCATAATCCAACTATCCGTCCCATAACCCAATACCCACCCAATTTTCTCTAAAAGGAAAATGAATATGAAGTTAATAGTATTTTTAAAAAACAAAACTAATTTTTTTGGGGTTTGGGGGGATGGGGGGGTTAGGAGTTTAAAAATAAAAATTTGAAGTTGAAAATATTTTTAAAAAACATTTTTTTTTTTGGGTGTGTGTGTGTGTGCTGGCCGGTGGTGGTGGGGTCAGGGATCGGGTGAAAAAATAAAATTTTGAAATTGAAAATATTTTTTTAAATTGATATTTTCCCCCCCAAAAAAATGTAATTTGAAATTGGATAAGAGTTTTGGAAAATGTTTTCCTTAATTTTTGAAGGGAAGTCATTTTCCTTAATTTTTAGGAAAATGAGTTGATTTGGAAAAACATTTTCCAAAATCATTTAAATCATAATATTATAAATCATTTAATTAATCATTAAATAATAAAACACGTATCATATTACCAGTGAAAAAACCTTAAATGAAAAATTACTTATACATTTTTTTCACCATTTTTATAAATTGTTATTGCCTTATTGACTTAATAAAATGCCCACACCATAAATGTTGAAGTAAATTTCACTAGCAATATCTCTAAGAGAAAAGACCAAATAACCACTTAATACTAATTCAATTGGTTTGCATTTAAACACAATTAGGAGTTTTTTTTCTTTTTGCATTATCTTTTTTAGGTAGAAAAATGTGTAAATTATTATAGGTAGACAAAATATATCTCAAATCTAATATAAAAAAGGCTTGGAATGTTCTATAAAAATGTTTTTTAACAATATTGTACTATTTTACATCATAGAGAAACATGTATGCATGTTTAATAGAAAGTAACTATTATATAAATATAATCAAAACTACCTTAATTTATATTTTAACTTTACAAATATTAAATCTACTTTGATAGTAAGTGTAAGGATATTAAAATATAAGATTAATATTCATTATGCTTGGAAACTTGTATTTTTTGGTATACTTTAATATCTATTTTTATCATCTAACATAATAATTAAAATTGTATATAAGATTTTGAAACCAACTAATCATATCATATCATATATCACACACACACACACACACACACACACACATATATATATATATATATATAAAAGAGGGAATCAAAAAAGTTAAAAGTTGAATTACGATTTACCCTTATTATAAATTAAAATGTAATAAAAATATTTAACTATTTAATTTAAATATGAAATTACATTATTTTAATAAAAAGGTTAATGACTTTTGCACTTCTTTAGAATAATTTTTAATTAAAATATCTAATTTAATTTATTTTCTTGAAATTATTTACCCTTCAAATAGATACATGTATATATGATTTAATATTCTAAATTAATTTATGTTCTTAATTAATATTTGTCTTTAATTTTTGTAACACTTAACCTTTCAACTTTGTAAGTGAATCTTCATATTCCAAAGCTATATTTTTTCCCTATAAATACAAATCTTTTAACATTATTTTCATAAAAAGATTTATATGTGATACAATTTTTGTGTGTGGAAGACTAGAGAAAATTTAATCAAGTGAAGAAAATTTCAAGGCAAGAAGATTTGTGTCAAGATTACAAGGCATAATGTGATTATAGGAATGAATAACACTTTAATTATTAGAATATCGAAGCTTGATGTATTTATTTATTTTTACTTATTTGTCGAGATCAGAACTATGATAAGATCCCTCCATTTATGTAGTTGAATATCACTTCCATTAACTTGTCTTCCAAAGATTTTGACTTTTTTTTTATGGTCAAAAGTTGAATGTTTATTACTATAACTTTTTTTCAATTTGCATTATCAATAAAAAATGTACAGGAAAAAGATTGTCTTAGAATTTTCTATTTTTCGTTGGTAGCCTTATGCTAAACTTGGAATATATGATATATTTTGTTTGTATTTGTAATTTTGGTTTAAGAAAATATTTGATTGAAGGGTGTATTTTTTACTTTAGAAAATGAGACAAATACAATCATAAAATAGTGTATAAGACATGTAAAACAATTAATGCCTACAAGAAATTCTAATTTCAAATTATTAATAATTACATTTTTGCATCTTAAATTTTAAATATTTGTAAAGAATCATTCTTACTTGTGCTTGTGGATAAAATCTATAGTTTTTAGACAATTTTCATTAAAATTATCATGAGATCCAAATCCCAAAGTAAAAAAAAATGATACACCAAAATGCTTGAGAAATTAAAATTTTTTTTATCCTTTGACCAAATATTGCTCCTATTAATTTTTTAACAAAAAAATGTAAAATATATTTTAACAAACTTTTAATTGTAAGAATACTAATATTGTCATTTTGGCTCTCCATTAAATTAAAATATAATTCATTTAATTAAATAATAATATTTTATTTGTACAATTACATAATTTAAATACAAATCATTGCACTTTAAAGCTTTAGTCATTTCTTTCTAATAAGTTTCTTATTATAAATTTGAATTACTTAATTGCATTCTATTTAATGAGAAGGAGAATTTCATCTTTTACTAATTACTGTCAAACATTTTATCTTCTTGAAATGTATATCTTGTGTAACTATTAATCTAATTTCAACATTTTTACTTTATTCTATGAGACAAGAGAGACATTTTAAGGAAGAATTTCAATATTTTACTCTATCCTATGAGACAAAAAAGACATTTTAAGGAAGTTAATCATAAGAACAAATATAAAATTTCTGTATCAAAATTATAATAAAAGGGAGGACTAAATGCAAAAAAAATTCTTCAAGTTAACGATACACTACAAACATTTTTTAAAAGTTAAATCGTTTATCATTTTATTCATCGTTATGAAGTAAACGTGCAACGCACGTGCCAATATACTAGTAGAAATATAAGTGGGAAGCTCCAAAGCAAAAAGTTGAATTACCATTTTGCCTTATACTTGTATCAGTTTGTATTGTGGACTCTTCTACTTAGCTTTTTCTCATCTAGACCCTTATACTCAACATAACACAACATATTAAACCCCTCTGACCATTGACCATCCTTATGTGACATTAATATAGATGAGTTGGCAAGAGAGTGTAGTCACACGCCTGCAAAGGCAAGTGAACATGATATTTAAAATTTCAACTTTTACTTTTAAGTTATTAAAATTTTTTTTTTTTAAAAGTAAATTTAAAAAGGAAAAAAACTCCATCTTCTTCCCCACACTGTCTCCATCTTCTTTCCCACACTACCTCCATCTTCTTCTCCACACTACCTTTTTTCCAGCCACCCCAACCCCAACCTATTTTTCTTTTTTATCCACACCCTATTGTTATTTATCTTCATTTTTCTTTCACTTCTTTCTTCTTTCCCCCACCCATCCCTATTTTTTTCCTCTTCAATCATCACTTTCCCTCTTTTTCCCCTACCATACCTCAATTTCTATCTTTCTACCTTTCCTTGCTCCTTTTCAACTTTTTTTTTTTTTTTTTTTTTTTTTTTTTTTTTTTTTTTTTTTTACCCTAAACAAAAAATAAAATTGGGCAAAATTTTTTGAACATAATAAGCAAAGAAAAATAAAAAATTAGTGGAGTTGTTGATATCTCTAATGAGTAACTTGACCTCTTTTAGTGTCAAAATTATTCTTGTATTTGTAAGCAATTTGGGGTGTGAAATAGTAGTTAGCATTGGATTATGAAAAGTTTGATCAGATCTGGTTGTTAGGTGACTTGGTTGTTGTTATTGTGGTTGTTAGATGACTTATTGTTGTTACTTTGATTTCGCCGGTAAAAATGGCGATGACGCCGGCAAAAATGGACGCCGCCGTAAAAAATGGAGACGACGCAATGGCTCTATCGATTTCTCCGGCATCGACGAGATCCTCTACCTTTTTCCGACCAGTTTGTATTGCTATCCATGCCGGAAAATCGGAAAAGCTATATTGGATTTTACAATTGGATTCTAATGGGTTTTACGACGCCGACTTGGTGGTGAAATAGTAAAAATAGGAAGGATTAGAAATGTCAATAATAAATTAAAATGGCACTAGCGGGGATGTGTCTTCTACATCAGAAGCAGTGAGTGCAGCTATTTCAGTTTCAAACAGTGAAGTAATTTCATGACTTCATCAGATTGTTGGATTGTGAAAAAATCGAAGAAGAAAAAAATGGGGATATAGAGATGGTGGAGTTTTGACAGTGATGGTGGGTTAGGGAAGGTGGAGGAAAGGTGTACAAAAATAATAATTTTATTTTATTTGATAAAATAGATTTTTTTAAATTTGTCTTTTATTTAATATTTTTACTAATAATTAAAAAATTATTATGAAGAAAATTATGACTTGGCATTAATATATATGACATGGATATAACATGTCATCTATGTAAGGGAGAGTGAGATACACACATGGTCAGAGGAATTTAAAAATCTCATTTTAGTTAAGTTCAGGAGTCTAGATGACAAAAAGCTAAGTAGGAGTATTCAGAATACAAACTAATACAAGTACGAGGGTCCACCAGACCATTCCGCCATTATTTAATTAAATACAAATATTTTAATTACATATGACAGAATTTAAGTCCTTTAGCCCTTTAATAATTAAATTATTATTTTCTTAATAAATGAGTACATTGATATTATTTTAATCTTAATCATAATTCTCCGGACGGAAGAATTTTAAAAGTTGTGATAGATAAAAACAATGTATACATACATCATCATATCTTATCATTTATATATTATAGGGATAATGCACAAATACCCCCTCAGCATATGCCCGAAATCTCAGAGACACACTTATACTATACTAAGGTCCTATTACCCTCGTGAACTTATTTTATTAATAATTTTCTAGCTCTTTTCGGCCTACGTGGCACTATTTTTTGGGACCAATGCTGGTTGACTTTTTTTTTCAAGATAGTGCCACGTAGGCCGAAAAGGGGTGGAAAATTACTTATAAAATAAGTTTAGGGGGAGTAATAGGACCTTAGTATAATATAAGTGTGTTTGTGGGATTTCGGGCATACGTTGAGGGGTACTTGTGCAATTTCCCTATATTATATTATTATTATTTTATTTTTTATTATCATATATCATCATATCATATTATATAATTGTTATTATATTTTATATTATAAGTGGAAAGATGCTTAGTCTAAACTTTTTAATTATCATTATCATAGTATTATAAATAATGATTAATTATTATTCTATAAATGTGAAACTATTAAAGTTTTTAACTCTTCAAGAAATCACTATTAAAGTTGAATAACTTTATATCTACAAGAAATCACCATTAAAGTTGAATGACTTTTGACTCTTCAAGAAATCACTGTAAATAAGTCTCTTACACATTGTCTTCTAATGAAAATATTATACATTTGAATTTGGTTTAGAGAGCATAAAACTCTTATCATATTATGTTTTTCCAAGCCTTTCTTTATATTAAGATTTTTCATTTTTTGCTCTCATTCAAATTGTATTCTAAAATTGATATTTAAGTGTTTAGTCTCTCACATGAAAATATACTGCTAAAATTTTGTTTTATGAACTTATGAAGTAATTTTTTCTCAGGTATAAACCAGAGGTGATTCTTTTGCAAACCACTAAATAGAATTTTTAGTAGAAATTGCACCAATACAAATAAGGTATGCGGCATGTCTCTCCAACAACGTTGCATTTTTTTGCATGATTACTTTCTAATAAATTTGATATACATACGATTATTGTATTTTTAATTAGATTTTAATAACTTAATGCATGTGTATTTTACAAAGTAGAGCCTCCTTGATAACTTTAGTTTAAAAATGACTTATTGAAATTTATTTTTCTTCAATCTCCTAGCTTCCGAGGTAAAAAGGATAACTAATGTTTCTCCTCAACAACATAGAGCAAAATAAATTGAAAAAATTTCTGAAGAAGACATATTCTAACAAATGAGGTAATTTAATTTAATATGAAGGAGTACTTAAAAGTCAAATATGAAAAATAAAGTAAGAGGAAAAAAAGGATAAAAAAAAATTAAAATATGATAAGAAGTATGAAAAATAACCATGAACAGACTATTGAAATTTTTGTTCATGCTTCAAAGGACAATAAACACACTGTCATTTAAATATAATATGGAGACAACATATATACTTGTTAGAAGTACATATGGTAATCCAAACTTTGGTACAAATTGAGAAGGTTATGTGTGTAACTTCCCTTTCTTAGAAAAATAACCAACTAATATATTGTAGGTTTCGATCAAATAACATAAAAAGGTAAATTATTTATCGCATTAAATTTTGTTGTTCAAATTTGACAGGTTATCGAAATATCTAATTATTTGGCATTTACATTTTACAATAAAGAAGTCATTTATATAGGTTGATTGTTCATTTATTTCATTTATATTTTTCGTTAAATCATTTTAGAAATTCTTCAAAATGTAATTTTAATATGATTTGTTATAATTTTATTTTTGTTTAATGTGATTTTAATAAACTCCTACCATATATAATATTTATGTGGGACTCACGTGCAAAGCACATGTCCAAGACTAGTAGAAATATATGTGCAACCAAAACTATTGTCTTTAAAAACACAGACTTGGAAATGGTTAGTTATATATTCTAGGTGTTTTGATGATCCTCACAAATGAAGGGACCCGGTCCTTGTCTGAGTTCGCTCGTCCAGATCTATAATGGGGTACAACTGTAAAGCTGTCGTGTCAGAGGTTGGTGAGACGTCAGCATACTACACAAATTAGAATGAACGAGGGTGTTTGTCCAACGGATAATAACTCTTTATGTTTGATATTATTAGCATGACAAACACCATATTAAATTCATTCATTCAAAGAAGAAAGTCAGCCAACAAGCCTTTCAAGAATTCGTAAAGAAGTTTGCAAGGGACCTGGTCCCTACAAGACTGCGTATGTGAAAGGATGACAAGACAGCTGTTAGAAAAGCTGCCACTTCTGATGTGGTAAGTGCATGTCCTTCCAGAAAGGCAGACTCTCAGCCAATGGGCGGACCCAAGGAGTTTGTGTGTATTTCATGTAGTCTTCTCACCAAAATACAAACTCAAGATTTGGCAAACTATATTTGGATTTTCTCTTCTCTGAAAATTCATAAGCTTACAAAGAGAAAGCCATTTTCAAGGAAGGATTCTGCTCAACTCAACAAAGGGACTTGATAGAGTGAAGGAGAGTTTATTGGCCATATGAATATTGCTTACTGTCTATGGTCATATGGATGAATGATTGTACACTCACGTGAGAAGTTATGCATGTTATATATCATCATCAAAATGGTGAAAATTGATATGTGTTTATGCTCTTAGATGTTTTGATGATCTTCTCACAAGTGCGAGGACCTGGTTCTCTGTAGAGTATGAAACTCGTCCAGGCTTCAAAGTGTTGGACAACTGTAAAAGCTGTCTGCGCCAGGAAAGTTGGTGAAGCAGCAGAGTACTTCACCAATCAGGGACGACCATGTTGTTTGTTTGATGGGTAATAACTTTTCTTGGTATACATCAAACAAACAACAACAAAATTCATTCATTCATTCAAAGAGAGAAATTTCAAGCTTCAAAGGAACATCAAAGGAACTGATCGAAGTGCATTTATTGCCTTTTGTATTTGCTGTATTTGGTTTGCTTGTAATTGTTCTTATATTGTAGGATTCGTCTCAACTGTGAAAGAAACGTTTCAAACTTTGGTGAATCATTGTAAGGGCTAGGTTAAGGTAAACTTAGGTTCTTACTCTAAATCTATATTAATCGGGTAGGATTAGTATAGAGAGCAGTGTTGTATCTGCTCAGGCTCAGCTAAGTGATTGGGAGTATTACTTAGTGGGGAGATTAGCAGGCTAATCTCTTGTTGTAACCGACTTTTACTTTTGCTTGTTGAAGATTAGTGAAAGCGGTTTGAAAAGTTCTGTTGAGAACAAGTCGTGGTTTTCTTTCCTTGAGCATGGAGGTTTCCACGTAAAGCTGCTTATGTTTCTGCATTTGTTCTTTACTGTCTGACTTTACTGCACCGAGGACCTGGTCCCCTCAATATAAGTGGACGCATACATTCTAACAGTTATATTATAAATATCTTTGCCATTCTTGCTTATTGCTTGATATTGTTGACGATTAATTAATGCTTGTGAGAGCAGTTGTGTATGTAATTGTATTGATGGCACAAGGGGCGGCTCAACACAATCGGAGGCCTAAAGCGAAATTTCAACTAGAGGCCTAAAATTTAATAAATTTCATATGCATTATTTTTTTTAAAAAAAAATCTTGTATTTTTAAATGCAAGGTATATTTAATATTTTTTTTATAAATGATTTATTCGATTTTCTTTTCAATTATTAGGTTTAGACAAAATTTTATCAATTTCATGTTGAAAAACATTTGCTTACTCGGGCAATTATAATATAAATTGTTAACATAATTTGATTTAAGAAGTTGATAATTTTGTATACCCCACATTTTACTATGCTTGTTCTAATGCTTGGAAATCTAAGAAGAACTAGAATTTTTTTTTACAATTGACTTGCTCAACACTTTTTGACTATTGATTCATATTTTTGATAGAATATAACTCTAACTAATTAGAAATTTAAAGAAGAGAGTGTCAAAGGAGTTAAAATAATAAAATAATGTGAATATTAGCATAGAGACTGTGAGAAAATAAAATAATTTTTCGTGATTTCTTTTATTTAAATTAGATTAAAGGAAATAAAATAATATTTTTTTTAATATATATATTCATAAATAATTAATATTTTCTTTAAAAAATAACACAAAATTTATTATTGGTAAAAAATTGAGGCCCCCTAAAATTGGGGGCCTAAGGCCAATGCCTAATTTTAAAAGGCATAGAGCCGGCCCTGGGCACAAAGATGGTGCTTAGTGATTTCATTTCATCTGCTGGGCAGAGTTGACTAGAAATGAAGATTAACAAGCAAAAGCTTTTATTTGTATCAAGTTATAGCACTACACAATTTTTTTGTTTGAAGGTGTAAAACATATAACTTAGTACAACAACATCGACAACACAGTGTAATTTTACAAGTTGGGGTTTGAGAAGGGTAGTGTATATGTTGACCCTAGATTGTTTCCGATGAATCCTTTGGCTCCATAGAATAAACATATACCTTAGTATCTAAGAGGGACTTTAGTGTGTATTCAGATAAATTTCTTCCCTTCTACCTTTTTTGGTGGTTCAAGAACTTGATTCCATAAGCAAAAACAAAGAAAAACAGAAGAACCCAACCAACATGAGCAAACACCACAGCTACAAGAAAGTCATGATCATATCCCAAATATTCTTTCAAGAACTGATTCACCTGCATTTTCACACTTACACCGGGGATTTCAAGTTCATCGGTTCTGTCTCCCACCTGAGACGCGAAAATCCCATAGATTGTCCAAGCAACTGGAGAACCCCAATAGTACCATCTCCACCACACTGGAATTAACTGTACAAGTTAAAACCAAAACAAACAAACAAACACCTTGTAAGTTTTTAGCTATATCAAGAAAATGTTCAAGTAATGGTTGCTAGTAGTTTGGTCCTACCGGACGAGGAACAAGGAAACCGGAGAATAAGTTCCAGAAGCTGAGGAAGAAGGACATGACGATAGCAGCGATTTGATAACCAGGAGTTAAAGCGACAACCATCATACCATACATGGAGAAGTAAGTGAAGCACATGAATATGAAGTAGTAGAAGTAAAAGAACTTTGCTGCTGTCCATTCATATCCAATCATCGAAAACAATAGAAGAGAATAAATAAAAGTCTGTACTGCAACATATATAGTCTCTATAGCCACCTGCAAATCACATAAACCGAAAAATCTCATAACCAAAACTTGAAAAATGTCAATTTTTCTTACAACATACCGCGTTTGAGGATGGTAGGATGTATGAGACCTTACCTCTGCCTTTTCAGACAGAGAGGTTGTTTTCGATAGATTTCTTTTTGTGAATATTAAATATGTCTTAACTTTCCAAATATGCTTTATTCAGTGAAGATCAAGCATGTATTCAGGGAAGTTTATGTGATACCTGAGCAAATGCATAAGGCAATTCTGAATACATTCCAGCAGCCCTTTCGCGATAGAAAACTGTTCGTTCAACAGCCACAACGGATTGTACTGCAGAAGCATTTGTGGCTCCAAGAAACATGACAGCTGCATAAGTAGCTCCAAGTAGATTAAGCAAGTCTTGTTGTCTGTATCTGTTTAAACAGATCAAATAAAAGTCAAAAACATTTCTCAGTTTGTAATTCGTCAACATAATCGAGCTTATAACAAAGAAGTCCAGGATTACATTTTGTTCCCTTTATCCCAAAAGATTACACCAAACATAATCCCAATGATTACTGTCATGAAGAATCTGATTGCATTATATTGTGAATTCCTCCAGTATGACCAGTGTTGTTTCCAGAAACAAGCCTTGCACTGAGTTATGAAGGATTGGGAATATTGAGTGGGGAAGTAAAGATCCTCCGAGCGCGGTGCTGGTGTGCTGAGTTCCTTGATTAGTTGTTGATTTCTCCTGCAATGCAAATTGAGACTCTAGTTAATACTCCCTCCGTCTTTCCTTTTTAGTCCGTTTAAGAAAGAACGCGTTTTTTTTTCATTTTTGACAAATCTTTACTTCTAACTTTTCACGTGGCATGTGGCATATTGGTATGCTCTACGTATCGTTAGTTTAAGACAACAAGATTATGTCAAGTCATAACCAGAACAACGGATTATCTAGCAGTATCGACAAGAACTTACTGATAAAGATCAGACTTGGCATAGACTTCAGCAAAATCGACATCAAGTTTTGCTTCCATAGAAGATGAGCTGACATCAAGCATCCATGTAGCTGGATTATCGCACTCTCTGATTTTAGGAACCCCTCGTATAGCCTGCAGAACCAAAAACATGAAGTGAAAATTAAGAACCTTTAGAATTATGAGAGAAGAGAGTTCTGATATACAGCCTCATCGTTCTTTTACTCCCAAGCCCGCTAAGGGAAGGACTGACTTAGACAAAGTTTTCGTGTTGTTGATTCCGAGGTGTAATGTTTCTACCCGTATGCTGTCTATTAGCGCTAGTAGAGTAGAATTAGACCATAATGCAGAACATTTAGACATAATCTTTTCACTGGAATACTAGAATCGAGAATGAAACATAGCATCTGAGGTTGCATTAATCGAGATACATGACATAAGGAAGTGTTCTATTTCCAAATTTTTCACCTTCCAAAAAGGCAGAGGATAGAGAGACAACTAACCTCAAAATATTCAACCATCGTTTGGGAACGAGCGCCAAGAGGTCCAGCATATATTACTTGTCCTCCTCTTTTCATCAAAAGTAGCTTAAAACAAGAAATTTGGTTTTATCATGACTTATTTTACAAAATGGAATTATGCCTATACATGATAGAGTCGATAGATACCTCATCGAAAGCTTCAAAAATATCTATGCTAGGCTGGTGGATAGTGCAGACGACTGTTCTTCCTGTATCCACCGTCTTTCTGACAGTACGCATAACAATAGCTGCAGCTCTAGCATCAAGTCCTGATGTGGGCTCATCCATAAAGATGATGGATGGATTTGCAACTAATTCGACAGCAGTAGTCAGCCTCTTTCTCTGTTCAGTAGAAAGACCGTTTATTCCCGGGAGCCCAACAAGAGCATTCCTCAATGGTTTGAGCTCTACCAATTCCATTACTTCTTCCACAAACATCTGTACGAAAGAAACAAGGTTAGTGAAACTATCATACAGTTCGTATTAAAAGTGGATCTGGTTCAATTTGTTTGTTTGGTTTTGACTTGGCTCGGAGTTTGAGAAAGTAAATAAGACCTTTGAATCTTGTGGCTTTAAACATGTCACGTGGAAAGTTAGAATCAAAGAGTTACCATAAAAGGAAAGAGGCATTCTTTTTAAAACGGACTATAGTGGGAAGTAAAACAAATCGAAATGAGGGGAGTGCTACTATCTTGCCTTTCGTGTTTCTGTCTTTACATCGGAGGGAAGACGAAGCCAGGCTGAGTAGAGGAGAGATTCATAGATTGTAACATATGGTGAATGAATGTCATTTTGTTCACAGTAACCGCTGACTCGAGCAAATGTTGTCTGATTCTTTGGGTAACCTGAAATCTTTATGCCTCCTTCTATGTATCCACCTGTCTTTCTACCTGCTAAGACATCCATCAAAGTGGTCTTTCCAGCACCACTGACACCGACTAAGGCTGTAAGAATTCCCGGCCTAAAAACACCACTAACATCTCGTAGAAGTTGCAATCTATCTTCTTCAATTCCTTGAGTCTTCATTTCCTGATAAAACAAAACTTCATGTTTAGAGAGCTATAGTGAGAATACAATAACTACGCCTCAGTCCCAAACAAGTTGGGTCGTCTATATGAATCCTCACTATTCCACTTAAGCTCAAGTATTCACGATAAGCCTCATAACGAAGAAACAGTGACAATCATCAATAAGATTGAAAAAGAAAAACTTACAGCAGGCATATCAACATAATAATTCACATGGTTGAATGCTAGTGAAAGTGGCTGAAACGGTAAGACCATCCGTTTTCTTGATTCCTTAATAGGTAAAGGAACAACACAGCTGGTGTTTACTTGAGAACATGTTGTAGCCATCTGAATACCTGTGGTAGTTATTACACGACGAATTAGTCTCAATCTGTGTGTTTATTGTTCTAGCTCTACAGATTAACCTTAAAGGATGACAAGTTACGAATACAGCAAAGAGAAATTCAAAGACTTTTGATGGCTTGTATAGAAGTCCAAACTTTAGTCGATATTAAATACTCCCTCCGTCTCAGTTTGTTTGTCTGGTTACGACTTGACACAAAGTTTAAGAAAGTAAAAAATACTTTTGAAACTTGTGGTCTTAAATTAAAGATATGACGAATGTTCCAAAAATATCTTTTAATCTTGTGGTCTTAAACATGCCACATGGAAAGTTAGAATCAAAAGTAAGACAAAAAAAATTGAAACGGAGTGCGTAATTCATTTAGTTTTATTGATTAAATCTATTTACTACAGCCCTTTTGTGTCTCGTTGATTACTTCAATCGTTTCATTTCCATTACAACAAAATAACTGAAGAAGTTGCTGATTGAAAATGTACAAAAACAGAAATCTAGAAGTTACTTACCTCCAACTGTTCTTTTTTCTTGTGGCCTACTATTGTTTTTGTCGTCGTCCTCAACACTGACAGCTTTAATATCTCCGAGAGCTGAGATTGATCATGCTTTTAAGTTAATATACCGCGATATCTTTACAATTGAGTTGTGAAAGTTAATGTCATAAAAAGGGAACATACGATTTAAAAACGTCAAAGCTGCAATGAAGAGGACATTGAAGAGAAGTGAGAATCCAAAAAGTGCTGCAATGCATATCCAATACCAAGTTTCTGTGGTAAATAAGCCTCTGTCATGTAGAAGAGTCTTCCCTACTGTTGGTTGAGAACCATTAGTTGGCTGTCACGAAAGAAAGAAAAAATTAGAATCCGTTATCCTTGATATGTTCAACTGAAGGTGAACGTAAAATCAGGTCTTACAGCACTCCACCGATCATCTAGAAACTCGTTTATGGCAATTGCATTCTGTCCATACATCATAGGAGACAGATAGTAGCCCCAAATCATCCAATCTTGGATGTCATCTGTATAAAACATTCTCGT
This sequence comes from Solanum lycopersicoides, assembly GCA_022817965.1. NCBI lineage: Eukaryota > Viridiplantae > Streptophyta > Magnoliopsida > Solanales > Solanaceae > Solanum > Solanum lycopersicoides. The sequence continues at coordinate 69,665,812 of CM040628.1, forward strand.
ATTTCAGTACCTCTAAGGTCTAGACAGAAAATACTACTCCCTCCGTTTCAATTTGTTTGTCTGATTTTGAATTGACACGGAGTTTAAGAAAGTAAACAAGACGTTTAAATCTTGTGGTCTTAAACTAAAGATATGTAGAATATACCAAAATGTCTTTTAATCATTCGGTCTTAAACATGTGAAATTAAGGAGTTTGCAAAAAAGAAAAGAGACATCGTTTTATAAACAGACTAAAAAGGAAAGTAAGACAAAACGGAGGGAGTAAAATGATTTGAGGCATAGATCTAAAGCAATGGAATTGTGACCTTTCGAGACGATGAAGCCTCCAAGTATAAACACAAGAAGCAAAGTGAAGGTTCCAAGTGTGTTTGCAACTACTTGTGTTCTTCCTGCTGCTGCAATAAACCGGAACAAAGAGAGAGCCATTTGATGGACACCGACAAACGCCAATAACTGCTTGAAAAACCTGAAAGGGAACAAAGATCAGTAAACTACACATTGTCGTAGTACTAAAATGAATGAAGCTTCACATTTCGCGTGAATCTGCAACTCACCTGCTGGCTGCAGGAGCAAAGCCAATGGTGTAGTATGTAAGGATGATCCATATTGATGATTCCGCTAATGAAATAGGAATTTTTAGCAACCAAATTGGCAAGGCAAAAGCCCATGCTGGATAAAATAAGCTATCTCTCTGCTTGAAAAACACGGGAAGCCTAAAAACTGTCATCGCGAGTTCTTGCATCCCATTGAACATCACATTGATCAGACTGAAAAACAACGCGCCCCAGAACTTAGCGGAATCTTTTACATTGCCAGCTTTCATTTGTGTTCTTAAAAACACTGTCAAGGCAATAGTTGCCATGATAGTGATTTGAGTAGTTTTAAAGATGTACAAGAACGAACTTCGTTTCATCAGCAGCCATTCCCTTGAAAAACATGCTTTGAAGAGTTCCAAGTTGGAAATACCATACTTATTTTTCACCAATGCTGCGCGATGGACGCTGAACTTATCATATGGAATTGTAAGTTCTATAATAATTTGTTCACCAATCTGAAATGAATTGAAGGACTCGGCAAATTCGGGAACAGATATATATACATATGGCCTGCTATTTCTGAACCAATACTGTTCTTGGTCTTTCTTGGAAGTAACTTCCACTAGAAAATCTGCAATTCCTTTCCTTTCTGGACATCTAAATCCCAAGTATTCGAAGAATTCAAGAACGTTTTCTTTCGGACCTTGGTAAACAATTTGACCTTCTGAAAGGAGAATAACATCATCGAATAGATCAAATGTCTCGGGATCAGGCTGTAAGAGGGAGATAACCATAGTTACATCGTTAACGTGAACCATCTGCCTCATAAACTTGACAATCTGATAGGTGGTGGAACTGTCCAGCCCCTTTGATATTTCATCCATGAAAAACGCTTTCGCTGGTCCAACCAACATTTCCCCTTCATTTCAGATATAAAAAAACAAACCATTAAGGAAAATATAATGAAAAAATGATGAGCTCAAACATAAGAAAACGATCAAAAGAAAAACCAAGAAATGACATGATACATAAAACAGAAACTCTAACTTGGCTTTCCGCTGGCAAGTAAAAACCTCCCACTTTGATAGTGCGCATCTAGACAACTCAACTTGGTCTCAACTGGCAGCTAAACACTCCAACTCGTCTCTAGTGTGTCTCGTGGACACCCGATGCTGACGTGACACATAAATTCTGAAGGTGGCTAGATGATCATTTTTGTAAGTTGGAGTGTTCAACTGATACTGTGGAGATGAGTTGAGGTGTTTAGACGTGCATACTCAAAGTAGAGTGTTTCTTTGTCAGTTATACCAAGTTTGAGTGTCTATTTATGCATAATTTCCTAAGAAATATATACCAGTAGTGACGCGTTTCTTTTGTCCACCCGAAATGCCTCTTCTCATATCATCTCCAACCATGATATCAGCACAAATATCTAATCCAAGAATCTGTTTGAAAATGGGACATTACTTTTAATATAACGGATTTTGGCACAAGCAAGAAAGTTGACACCTAAAAAGAAAAAAAAACAGAAGTTACAGACCTTGAGTACATAATCGGTAATTAAACTTGTCTCTAGGCCTTCCATTGCTGTGGCTTTCATAAATGCATCAATCTGAGGATCTGGCATTATACCCGCTTCTTTCTCTCTTCTCGACAACTCCACCAATAAGTCGTATCTGGTTCCAACACCCAAGCATCTTCCAGCAAAATCTAACGTTTCACGAACAGTCATCTCTCCATGATGAAGATCATGTTGGCTAATATAAGCACTTGTTCTTTGAGGAACAAATTCATGAAATTCATGCCCACAATACGTAATTTTTCCTGTCACCTGCAAAATATAACTCTCGATTCAGCTACAACAACATAGCTAGTGTAATCCCACAAGTGGGGTATGGGGAGGGTAAAGTAGAGCGTACATAGACCGTATCCCTAATAATATGGAAGGAACAGTACCTACAACAAAATAGTGCGATAATCGAAGTACAAGAGACACTAGATAGTAGTAGAAATCAAAGGATAAAAATACACAGGACAAAATACTGTGGCCACTAGCATGCTCTACTACCTACTAACCTTCTATCCTAATTTGTGTCCTTCGCAACCTCCTAAGTCTTATCTATGGTCATGTCCTCGATAAGTTGAAACTACATTGACATATAAGTAAACAATTTCTACGAAAGAGAAGTAGCGGCATGAACATACCCTCAGATCGTCTTCTCTCTTTCCTGCAAGTGCTTTCAACAATGTAGTTTTTCCTGAACCAGGAGGCCCTAGGAGTAATGTCATCCTGAAATCAACTCAGCATAAGTGATAAGTTAACAAGCTAAAGAACAAAGCAAAATATGAATTAAAAAGATCAAATCTTTGATGATTCAATCATATATGATTGAGTCGCGTAAACTTCTGAATGGGTATCCTACATCTAAACCAAATTCCTTCTGGCTTAAGAATCTCTTTTTGTTTGCTCTGAAACAATTCGGAGATTCTCTTGAAGAAATGCGCGGTTCTGCTTCTGGCAACGACATGCTTCGTCCCACTTAAGGGAAACAATATTAATCAACTACTACATTAGAAATGAACTCAAATATTTTTGTTGTGTACTAACTTTGTAATGTAAATCAACAAACAAAGGCAAGCTTTTAGGATGTAAGAAGACAACATACCTTGATGGTCTTATAATTCCACTCACATCTTCAAGAATTTTTACGACTTTTTTCTTGGATGGAGAAAGATTAATCAATCCGAGAACAGCCTGTTCATGTCATAAATTCAACTTAAGAACAAAGAATCATATATCTTCGAGAAAATCTCCTAATTATTCCGGAGCATTTAGAAAGAATGATTTATCTATGTTGCTCAGACTCTTCAAAAATGTTGATGCATGTGTGCCGGATCCTCCAAATGTAGTGCATTTTTGGAGGATTCAACACGAGCATGGCAACATGTTTTGGAGAATCTACTATGATTCTTTCTAATTTTTCCAAAACTAACAGACACGTGCCATCGAAGGACAGCCCCATACAATTTATCCTTGTTTTGGTGTTGCTCTTAGTTTTAGTCTATGCCGCTCTAACTCTTCAAAAATGTTGTCAGGTGCATGTTGGATCCTCCAAAACTAGTATACTTTTCGAGGATCCGACACGGATGAGACAACATTTTTGGAGTACGAGCAACATAACTTTTAGTACGACGAATACAATTTCGTGAGAAGGAGGAAAAACAGTTACCTCCATGGTATTCAAGGTGGAATTCAGCAGTGTAGGTAATGCTCTTGTCCCAACATATGCATCTCCTTCTATACTTAAGTTCTCAAATCTCACTTCAATCTTCGGGATCTCTATCCCTACCCTATTTCAGCGTAAAATTTTACATCAGTGTAGTATAACATGCAGCATATTCATCATACCTAAACTCTAAAATGATCAAAAACAGAAGAGTACTTATATGTGCATTGAGTTTAACTTCTGTACACTGACAGTATAAACGATTGTTATGATGTCACACCATTTAAAAGAATACATTTAACTATTCATAATAAGTGAAGAGTACTAATATTGTGCATCAAGTTTAACTTTTGTATACTGATAGTATAAACGATTTTTATTAGTAACGAGAACGAAAAAATCACCTGTCAGTCCTATTTCTGAGTCTTCTAAGAAACTTCTCATTATCATCTTCCACAACCTTAAGTATACTCTCCATGAGTACTTTCCTATCTTGATTACCAAGATTAGTCATGTCAACTTCATGATGCACCACCCTCCCATTGCCTATCACCTCCTTCATCATCCCTTTTCTCATTCTATCGTACGTTGGCAACCGATCTATAGCAGCCCATTTTAGCTCCTTCTCCTCCTCCTCTGCCATCTCTCGCCATCGCGTACTATAATTCTTCATGAAAAAATCATCTCTTTGCCCTCCAAGCACCTCCATAATACTTTGAGATGACCTCCAACTTGTTCCCCTACTATTACTACTTCTCAATCTTGCTAACTCATTCCCCACAAATGCACCTTCCATCATTTTCAACGCTTGCTCAATATTGTTATACCACTAATAGTAACACATCAAGAACAAGGAAAAGATCCAATCTTTTTGAAGAGTTCCCAAAGAATGATCAAGATTTTAACCAAATCGAAGTCAGTGTATTTTCACTAACAGGATTCAAAATATAAAGAAGTGAACTCACGAAGAAGCCAAGGGGATTCAACGTCTACTAATAATTCCAGACCTTATATATACAATGTAATTTTTTCGACAAAAAAAGGTTCAGAATGATCAAGATTTTGGAGAGTTGTTCATAAACCAATGATCAAATGAATTCTTGATCAAAGATTTATTGGAGGATCATATAAAAAATAGAAAACCAATATTTTAGATGTTACATACAAGATTATCAAGAGATGTTTAATTCAAGAATGTAACTTTTTAAGTTTCTTGAGATACTATAAAACATAAAAATATCTTATATTTATAAAACTTTTATTTTCTTCTTCATGGTGGACTAGGCAATATCTTCTTTATTACTTCCCCCAACCCCATATAGGATAGTGGGGTGGTGAGAAATGATGAGGTTGAAGATTAACCAAAAAAGTGAACCATTTTTCTGAAAAATTCTGGTCAAATTAGGAGAAGTGAGTGTTTTTTTTTCCTTTTTAAAACTGTTATTTTGCCATTTGAGATATTATGTTATGTAAAACTTACAAAGTCGAGTCCAAGATTTAATGCTATCGAATAGAGTAAATCGTTTTAATTACTGAGTTCTCAATTAGATATTTTATTGAATGAGTTTTCACAAAATCGTTTGAATTCGTAACGAATATTGTAGGTTTGATGTTGATGAACAATATGTATATTTTTAATTTTCCTAAAATTTGAGCAAAAACTATTAGCTTGCGACATGTAAGTCCTTGAGTTGACTTATAGCAAAATGATATTTAAAAAGTAAAAAAGCATTAAATTATATCAATGGTATAAAGAGTTATTTATACGTTCAATATACAATAATATACTCAGTGTTATTCCATATATTCGGTACATATATAATTTAAATAGGTGAGATTAAGATAAGAAAAGAGAGAATATTTGACTAAGTGGAGATTAATCTAACTTAGTTGACTTGTGAGAGAAAGGTTATGTTCCACTTTGAGTTATTTTTCTTTTATAATCATTAAGGTAATAAAGTTAATTGGTTGGAAAAACACCCACTAAACACATCTTACATAGTGTACTTCTACTTAACTTTTAAGTATTTTTTAGCAATAATCATGGTAGACCAAAGGTACAATTGTTTAGACACAGTACAATAGTTGCGATGCTCGTTTTTTGCAGTGGTAATGTCATTATCAGTATGTATTATAAAAATGATCATATATACTTGTGTGTTAATTTATAGATTTCATGTAAAACTGATCGTAGAACTAAAAGACTTTCTGTTTATTTTTACTTGTCATAAATTAATTCCTTTGTCAACTCGTTAAGTCGAGCACCAACAAGGGTTGTAGCGGGATAGATAAAATCCTTTCATTCTTAATCAGAGATTTCGAAAGTCTAGGTAGGATAAAAGGTTAAAGACTGAATAATCCATCACTATCCTTGGTCATTACAGACAAAAGGTTTCTAATACTTTAAAAAGCCAGAAAGAACATCTGATCTCATAACATACAGCTATTGGAAAAGCAAATTAGTCACCACTTGCACAACCTTGACATCCACAATGTACACACTCTATTACAGCAGCTTCCCTGAGATGCTTGGGGACACGACACGCACAAGTAGTCGCAAAGTTGTGATCCCGGGGCTGTATGCAGTGCAAGCAGCAGAGACGCTCGTATCCAGGCTGCAAGTTGAATCCCAGGAAACAGGAAAGAGTTAAATACAAGTGACCAAATACAAAGGCCGGTAAGATGGCGTTTAATGCCTGCAAAATAAGCTGTAAGACAAAACGTTTGTTTACCATCTCAGCGAGAAAGTATCTGATGGGTGATAAGAAGCAAAGGGTCAAACGCAGTTCAATAGAACGGTGCAGGTATTTTAAAAAGATCACGCCTCCTCTTCAAGAAAGAGATGAAGAATCATTTTCCTAGAATGCCTATGAATATGTATCCAGAGGCAAAACATGCTAAATCTTGGTAAGCTTCAAGTTTCTGAAATAAAATATGCCTCCTATCTTCCAAACCTTTCCATCCATTAACTAGCATCTAAGAACTAAGACTAAAACAATGTTTAATATGGATAATATGTTGAAAGATTTGTAACTATATGAATATTTCCCTAGACAGGATATTAAAGTCTAACAGATACAGATGAAGTCAGCAGATGAGGAAGAAAGAAAAGAAAAGAAAACCTTTTTTAGTTTTTCATTTTGTACTGTGCTTTTGGCCATTTTCTCTTGTTCTCTTATGGTCAAAAAGAACTAAAAAAATGAAGGGGTTTTGTACGCATCCCAAAGAAGTAAAGAGAGAAAACAGTAGCTATCACAAATTTTCACCCTCTTTACTTCTTTTTTCACTTTGGGCGGTTAAGTAGAACAGATTTTATAAGTTCTAAAGGAAGTTGTCTTCAATTACCTTTTTCCACTTTGCAATCAGGTTGCGATCTGCATAACCTTGTTCCAAACAGAATTCATACAGCTCTTTAGATATTTCATTCCTTCCGTAGTAAAGGTCATATACATATCTGCTCCTCTGATGTGCAACCTTGAATATGGGCCAGAGTGCTTCACACTTTCTTTTACCATCATTAGAGTCATTGCCAGCTACCAAAACTCAAAAAAACAGAAGTTAATGGTCCGGAAATTTCAGTCACAAATAGGCAAAATGGGATTGCTAAATTCCACCTAGCATCAAATTACTTACCTTCTCTCATTTTAGCATCCAGTTCAGCTAAGGTAGGCTCAATCAGCTCCCAACCCTCAGGGTATTTTATACGGTTTGTCTTAATTCTAGGCATTTTTCAGCTGCAAATAAAAAAATTAAGAGACTTATTTCATCTGTAAGTCAACATGAAGAGAAAAGTAGCAATACCCCTATAATTTATGTACCAACAACATAAAAAACATTTTTTTATAGGTAAATTAAGTTTCTTAATTGTCAATAAGCAGCACCAAGAAGGTGCTATGTCAGTACAAAATGAGTGAGGAATCATTCCCTGTAAGAGTGCAGGTCTATGAATTCCACCATATTGACAGGATCATCTATTACTACAAAAGTACATATTCTGGAAGAATTTGAAAGTTCCCAGTAAGGATAAGGTTTTGTCCTGAAACATCTATGCTTCCTTCCATTCTGGACTGCCCAAACAAAGAAAAAAAAATCATATTCCAAAGCATTCTCTGGCTCTTCTAAAACCTCTACCCCCACCCCACCCAAAGCTACTTAGTGCATCCACGCTTCATCCATATTGTCCCAAAACCATCCCCAAGCTGCTTAATGCATCCACAATTCACCCAAATCCTATTTGTTTTTTTCTTTTAACCAAGTACGGATTTATCTTATTCACATCAATAGGTATTCCATTAAGACAGTCTCTCTCTGCAGTAAAAAGCATCTATCGCACAGACTAATCCCTCACTTTGGCAAGTTGTCCTGTCTTAGACATTCCTCATGTAAAGCAATTTATTCAAAACAGAAACTTTAGCCAGCAGCATTTGCTTTCCAAACCATTTTCCATGGCAACTGGCCAATATCCCAGCATACTCTGCTTAAAACCATTCATAAAAAGCCTTAACTGAGAACTTTTCTTCCTTCATGCTGGCATTGGATCTGGTACTCTTGAGTAGGATCCGGTCCGGTCTGAAAATCAGACAGCTAACAGTTTCCATATTTCGATCCTCCAGATTTCTTCTATACTATAGGTTCCTCATCATCATTCAGGCAGTTGGCCAAGGGGCAAGATAACCTCACACCTCCTCGATCTGCAGTTGTCCAGCGCCTTATCCTAATCTTATCAAAATCGTATCTTTTACCATAGTGCAGTTTCAGTTGATCCGGTCCGGTCTGAAAATCAGACAGCTAACAGTTTCCATATTTCGATCCTCCAGATTTCTTCTATACTATAGGTTCCTCATCATCATTCAGGCAGTTGGCCAAGGGGCAAGATAACCTCACACCTCCTCGATCTGCAGTTGTCCAGCGCCTTATCCTAATCTTATCAAAATCGTATCTTTTACCATAGTGCAGTTTCAGTTGATTACTTCTGAAAACTCGTCCTAGGTTCCTACTCTGTTACATACAGCCACCATGACAAGCATGTCGAGCTTCTTATCTAATTGTCTATCCACATCATATTTTTCTTTTACCAAACCTTCCATAGCTCTTCCTTTTCTGCAGAATTACCACAGCCATTTGGAAAAAAGGCTCTTATTACGAAGCCTTAGGTTCTTCACTACTAATTCTCCACTAGTTTTGGCTTTAGTCAACTGTCAGTGTGGACCATTGGATCAAATATACCTTCTTTCTCTCACAGCATCTCTTTACATCTCAAGCAGTCCAGTTGTTTCTCAACTTCGGTAAGAATTTGAACAGCCGGAATATCTAATACACTATTTATCAATGTCACTCTTCCTCCAAAAGAAAGATATTACTTCTTTCAAGGTCCTAATTCCTCACCAGTTGATAACATCCGGCCAATCTGGCGGGACATATTCCACTGTAGTCCCCAATATGTGTAGTTGCCAGCTCATCTACTAAGTTTCTAGCATTCACCAAAAATATGCTACTCTTGGTCAAGTTAATGTGATACCCAGCAATAGCAACAGCAGCTGGGAGCATTATTATCTTAAATATTCGACTACCACTACTTCAGCACCACACAAAAGTGTGTATCATCTGCTAACAAGCAGGGCAATACTTCCACTATGCTTCTATTTACTTACCAATCCCAAAACCTTTTATCCACTCATATTTCACGGTCCTTATCATCACCAAGATGAGAGACCCCATCACCATAGACATAGAACAGTGCTATCATCTGCTGACAAGCAGGGCAGGATTATATCCTCTTAACTAAAGGCTAATTAGTATGAGATCTTTCAAGTCAACTGTCCATGTTCTTTGCTATTACAGCAATGAAGGTGGCACCAAAACTTTCCCCAAATGTTCCCTTCAAAAAATTTCCTACATTCCCCGGCATCTCTGAAATAATGACAAAGGGCCTTATCATGAACATTGCTTATTACAACTGCCTTCACTTTCTCTACCAAAAATAGATTCTTTTTTTTCTCTAAGGAATTTTGTAACATTATTTATACTCTGGTGTTAAGAATATCAGATCATCATCCTATCAATCTGGTTCCACTTGCTCCATTTTCCTACAATAGTCTCTCATAGATTCTAATGATCACTCTTAAATCTCTTTTAAATCTTCCACAGTTTCCTCGATAATCTCCTGTCTGTCTATATTTCTATACCTACTATGAGCATTGACCATATCATGAAAAAACTATACTAAGCAAACAGGGCTAAAAAACGGATTTTTCAGTTCTATAAAAACAGTGGATTTTTTCCAGAATTGCAACAACTATAGAGGTATCAAGTTGTTAAGCCACACTATGAAGGTTTGGGAGAGGTGATGGAGATGAAGGTGAGGAGGAACATGTTTATTTCCGAGAACCAGTTCGATTTCATGCCAGGACGTTCAATTACAAAAGCCATCACATTGTTCTCCCCAGACTCCACTTGTGAGATTACAATTACACTGAGTTGGTATAACGTTATTGTTGTAATTAAAACAGTTGAATCTCCCAAGACATAAGATAATTTTATTGAGGTGACAAAGCCCAACGAGTTCAAAAATCGCTACCACATTTGAATCCTTTTGTATAAATTCCTAGTTGCACCACTATCCATGTTCAATTAAGTTTTGTTCCACTACCATCACATGAGAAATTCTAACAACACAACATACTCAGTGTAGTCCCACAAAGTAGAGTCTAACGAGCTCGAAGAGTGTACACAGACCTTGAGGTATAGATATTATAAACAACAACATATTCAAAATATTCTCACAAAGTGGAGTCTGTGAAGGGCAAAATATACGCAAATCTTACTCTTACGTCTACGAGTTCGAGAGGTTGTTTCCTATAGACACCCGGTTCAATGAAGCATAATTACAAGAATCATAATTGAAATTATCATTGCACAGAAATCCACAAAAAGAATCATAATCGAGTAATAGAAACAGTTTTGTGCACATAGAAGATGTTCGAAAGTAGAGAAGGTGTTTACATACCTTCGCTTATGGACAGAAGTATCTTCGATCGCCGGCTCCGGCAAGCTACTGCTACAACTGCGGGAAGTATGCTTCTCGTTTTCTGTGTTCGGCGACGAAAGAGAAAATATAGGAACAAATTACATAGATATCCCCTTAAATTATAATAATTGTAGAATACTCCCTATTCTTTATTATAACAGACAATTGAGTACCTGTTCTTTTTCTTTTCCTTTTGGGATCCCAAGAAAAAAAAGTTACCAACTAATTTAAAATTATAGGATAAAGTGTAAACTTGAGAAATGAAAAAAAAAAGTAATGAATTCAACGAGATGATATACTCGATACTCCCTCCGTCCGGTATTGTTAGTCATAGTTTTTATTTTTAGAGTCAAACTATAAAAACATTGACTAATATTTTAAGATATATTTTTTAATGGAAAAATTACGCGGATAAGCAAACTTATACTATTTAATTACTCATTATAGCTATAGTTTGCAATAATTACTACTCGTGACTAACGTTATACATTAATTATATGAGGTGACTTTGAGTTTGTATAATTAGTCACGTTTGTATATGTATAATTTGCTAGGATATACAAATAAATATGTATAATATACAATTTTTTAGTCTATATACATATACAATTCACATCTCTCCCACTCTCTGCCCTCTCTCTCTCGCCTCTCTCTTTCCTCTCTCAATCTCGCTCGCCTCTCTCCTCCCTCTCCCAATCTCGCTGGCATTTATACAAATATATATGTATAATATACAGTTATATACAATTATATACATATACAATTCACCTCTCTCCACTCTCTACCCTCTCTCGCTCGCCTCTCTCATCCCTCTCTCGATCTCGCTCGCCTCTCTCATCCCTCTCTCGATCTCGCTCGTCTCTATCCTCCCTCTCCCAATCTCTCTTGCCATATATACAATTACATATGCATAATATACAATTATCTAACCAATATACATATACAATTCACCTTTCTCCCACTCTTTTCCCCTCTCTCTCGCCTCTCTCCTCTCTCTCCCAGTATCGCTCGCCTCTCTCCTCTATATAACATGTAGCTACAAATTGTAATTATCAAACTATAGCTATGGAGAGTAATTAATTATTTTTAAGTGGCTATATGTGAAAGTTTCCCTTTTTCAATCATATTAATCTGCAAAAAAATGCAATTTATTTTACCTTTCATATATTTTTAGAATATTTAATTTTTTGTTTAAAATATCAAATTGATGCGATCTCATTTAACTTTAAAAATTAGTTAAATTGACTTTTGAAAGCGTAACATGACAAACAAAACAAGACGGATGGAATATAATTTTATAAGTGAAATTTAGAAAGAGTGAAATATTCGTAAATCTTATGCCAATCTTTATGAATTAATGATGTTGTTTTCAATATTTGTATTCTCGATGATCAAACTATTCCAATTTCCAAATGTCAATCTAAAAACTCATGAGTTTGTTTATAGAAAGTTGTAAAGATCAACATTTTTAACGTTTATTTTTACCATAAAAAAATGTAATGTAATGAATAAGTGTGCTCCTTTTCTTAATTAAAGATGTCAATTTAGAGTTCTGAATATGAAATAAGAAATTGATAGAGAGTGTTTCCTCTCGTGGACGCTACACCAAATTTTTAACAAAAGCCCCTTTCTTCTAATGAGTCTTACACCATACAAATCTAAATTGATAAAATTTTATTATAAATATTGAAATTTTATATTATACTTAATAACAAATTATAATTTAACTCAAAGAATTAATCTATTTTATATTTTTTTAAATAGAAAATATTAGTTAGTTCCAAAATTATTTTGTCCCATGATGTCGAATTGAGTGGCAATAAAATAGGAAGTAACAATCTTGTAGCCTCGACTCAACAAATTCATTTCCATTTGCGTCTATTATTCTCTCTAACTCGTTGCTTTTCATCGAATTTCTCTCTAACTTTACAAGTAAGTTCATTTCTATATGTGAATTTGATTTTTTTATTGACCCTTTAATTGTTCTTTGATTCAATTTTTTGTTATTTACATGATTGATTAGATCTTGTTTACATTATTTTGTATGTGTGGCTTTGTTTTCATTGATGGGTATGTTTGATTTGATCGATTTGATTGATATGATAGATGGGATTTTTTTTTATTTTTTTTTCGTTTTGGATTTGATGTTTACCATGAGTGTGTTCAGTTTGTGCGTATCTCAATTAATTTCAGGGGTAGCCGCTACCTACTATAGTAGTGGCGGATCATGTTTTTTAATCAGGGGTTTGAAAAATGAAAATGTTAAAAATAATGCAGTACTTGATGTTGGGGTGCATTCTGAATATCTTAGATTGTTGAGCTAACCTTTAGTATGTTGTTTTAGGGGATTCACAGTTTTGAATATATACGAAGTAATTTTTTGACGAGGGGGGTTTGGGTGAATACCATCTAGTTCTGCCCTTGGCTACCTTGCATAAGTAGAGGTAGGTGATTCTGTCAATCAAGGCTTGAACGGATAGGAAGAAATCGCTTGAGACTTAATGTTTGCCAACCCCATTCATTGACCTCTAGGTGTTACCCTTGGGTGCTATAATGATGGTAGTTGATATTAAGCGCTGTCTTAGTCCTTCGTTAACAACGACAATGGAAAAAAGGTTCCTTGATAGGAAGTTCTTTTTTTTTTTGTGTGTGGGTGGGTGGGTGTGGGGGGGGGGGTTGGGGCTTTTGACAGTGGAATGTCGCGTTGGTTAGCTAAGTCACTCCAACAAGAGAATTTGTATCTGATTATCAATGCCAATAAAGGGAAATGGTATTTCTTTTTCTGTTAGCAACTAGCAAGTGATTTGCACTGTCATTTGATGCCTAAAAGCACATGTTAATGGAGCTAAATTGGCTCAAGGATTAGATATTTTGGACATGGTAGTGGAAGACGTCGAGCTTCATTTATGTGAAGTAAGTTTATGATGTAAGCGTGGCTGTTGCAGCTCCTGCTGATCTTACAGTTGTTAGAGATGATAATTGGACTTGTAGTGTTTTTTTTAATAGGAATTGGACGCATTGTGTGCTCGAAATGCTAACAGTTCTTCTGCTTGTTAGATATTGAAACCATGTGGTAGGAGAAATGCTGGTGAACACAGATCTGAAATCATCTGAGTATGTCTTGCTGAAAGCCGTTTCATTTTCCATTTTCCTTCTACAGTTCCCCTTTTCTTTATCAAGAAAAATAAATGCTGCTTAACATTATCTTTCGGCATTTATCAGCATGTAAATATTATTAGACACTCTGATTGTTGGCCTAAATATTATCAGCAAGCTTGGTAATAATGTCGGTATACTGGATATTTGTGTGGATATTTGTGAGACATGTTTCAAGATGCAAGATGTATCCAGTTTTGGCTGTTGTAATTTTTCTTGCTTGATCTGTTGATACTTGAACCTATCTGATGCAAGGATGGAGCTTACAATAGTCTATAGAGCCTAAACTTGGGTGCGAATTGCCCCCAAGTCGGTCTATCTTTGTGTGAAGTTATGGTTAGCTTATTCTATCTATGTTTGTTTCTCTTCTTTCTTTTGAATGGTCTTTTTAATCTTTGCGTGTGTTGTACTGGACAAATATTACCTTCATGACATTTCTTAATACGATAACTTTTTCACCATAAAAGGAAAAGCAGGTGGTAAATAAGACAGATTACACTTCTAACAAAGCGAAAAGGATGCATGCTAAAGAGCCTCTTCTATTTTTATTTACCATCCTATTTCAACACCCATGATAATTTATTTGTCGTGAGATTCTACATTTACAAGTATACTGAATGATGCAGGATGTCGGAAACACCCTTCTATCCCCGAGAAAAGCTTGCTGCGAAACAAAAGTATTTCCAGAGTGTTCACAAGTATACACACCTGAAAGGTCCCGTAGACAAGATTACCTCAGTTGCCATTCCACTTGCTTTGGCAACTACAGCTACCTTCATGATTGTGAGTTTCTATCATATTAAATCGTCCGAATCATTTCTTTGTTTCCTAGAATCAACTGTAAATCCATTCTTGTATGATGTTTCAGGCCAGGGGGATCTACAATATGTCTCATGGCATTGGCAAGAAGCAATAAAATGGTGACTTTTGCGCGATCATTCCTAGGGAACTCGAGCACAAAAGAGATTTTTCGAGTTATTTACATTGAAATTTTTGATGTTCTGAAGCTAATAATTGGTTAGATGCAGCAGACAATGCAGCCTGCACATTGAAAAGTTTGATGTTCTAAAGCTAATAATCAATTTTTTTTGTCCATCTATAACTGACACAATTGAGACATTACTCTATTTTTTGATGAAATGTTACTGTTTAACAATGAAAACAGAGTGGAACTATGTCCCCCCTTATTGTCAAAACTTGTGTGAGGGTCTACTATTTTCGATAAACGGTCGACTCAAGTGAAACATACAAGAAAATAAGTATGGAAACGATAAACGCTCGACTGAAGCGAAGCATACAAGAAAATAAGTATGGGAAGGAAATATAATAGTATAGGTGACATGTTAAAATAAAGGAGAAAGATAACAATAATAACAAATAATACAATAATACTTAAATAAATAAAAAAAAGCAGAGAATAAGATATTAGAAGAGTAATAATAGCAATATTGATATCGGAAATTGGACGTTACTTACTTTAAGGTCACGTTCTTGTAAGTTGTATGTATGTAATTTCCTATATAATCACCGCTTTATTCACTTTTATTTGTTCGCTTTACAAAATTATAAATTCTCATTTTTACTTGTCCACTTAAATATCTAAAAAAATTCATTTCCTTTTTTGCCCTTAACATTTATTATAATTCTGAATTATTTTCCAACTACTGGATATAATATGCAATTATTTTATTGGTCAAATATATAATTAATTTATTATTGAGATAATAGTCAAAAACACATTTATCAACAATTTTTTACAAAAAGAACAATAATAATTGAGGGTATTTTTGACCATTAAATCTTCCTATTTCTTTTTTTCGGAATTACAAAGATATACATATAAGTCCATTGTTCATTTCACAGCAAATCGCCGACGGCAAGCCGGAAAAGCTCTCCCGCCGGCGAAGTTCCTGAAAACTGCTCCGGTAGTTTCCTCTCTGCATAAGCTATTCCATCTACAATGAGGTCCAAGGACAAAATCTCCTACTTCTACGACGGTAAGAGTTTTCTCTTTTTCTCCTTTTTCACTTCACACTGGAGAAGTCGCAAACCCTAGGTGTTGTTCATTCTGTATGCGAGCGTTTATGTTGTTTATGTGAGCTGAATTTTTGTTGCAGGTGATGTAGGAAGCGTATACTTTGGACCGAATCATCCAATGAAGCCGCACAGGTTGTGTATGACTCATCATCTGGTTCTAGCTTATGGTCTTCACAGCAAGATGGAAGTTTATGTTTGTTACTCTATCCTTTTCTCTCTTTTGTGTTTGTGACGTTTTCCGTTTTTTAAGAGTTAATGGTAAAAAACACATTTTTTTAGTTTCATACCTCGAGTTATGAGGTACGGCCTAATAGTATCCTGTTTTTTCAAGTTTCATACTTAAATTATGAGGTGTGTGAATTTCCTACAAGAATTATCGCCAACTACTTATCTAAACACAACTCAGCTATCAGATGTCCCTTCGTGCCTGAAATATCACCATCATTCGGGTGTGTTTTGGGAACAATTAATAGTTGAGGTATTAATGTTAAATAGTTGGTGATAGTTCAAATATGAAACTTGAATTGAAGTGTGTTTTTGACCCTTCACTCTTTTTCTTTTACTTTACTATTTTTGGTTTACCTTTTTTGATTGAACTGTGTAGAGGCCTCACAAAGCATATCCAGTGGAGTTAGCGCAGTTTCATTCTGCTGATTATGTAGAATTCTTGAACAGAATAACTCCAGATACTCAGAACTTGTTCCCAAGTGAAATGGCAAGATGTAAGTGTTGAACATAATCTTATTTCTTTATCTCTTTTCCTTTGAAATATCATCTTTGAGCTGCATACTTATTGATATGAATCTAGCTTGTTCTAGTACTTGTCGTCTTCGATAAAACAAGGATGCCACCACCAACAGCTACACCTAAATCCGAAGCTAGTTAAATCCTCAGTATTCATGTTAATACACTTTGACTTGTCTCAATGAATATTGAAAAATTAGGTTCTTTAGCACAAAACTAGAGAATTTACGAACATGACTAGATCACCTATATGAATGTTTTCATGTGCTCTATTTAACTGTCTTAATGGATTTCTAGAGATTGAAAAGGAAGCCCGGGGGGGGGGGGATGCGGAGCATATAGAACAACAATTACCTCCAACCCAACTACTTCTTTTATTGGTAAATAAGTTTCATTGTTTGCAGCACTAAGAGAGTGCTAAATATTACAACAATGTACCGAAGTAATCCCTTCTACTAATTCTGGTACCTAATGATTATATCAGTTTGCCAACTTCACATATGTATTCTGAGTTACACCAAGTCGCCATCAAAAATGTATATTTTGATTTCATCCTAATTATTGTCAGCTTTTCCTTTGTACTGTCTCTAGTTTCTCTCCTTCCTTTTTTTTTTTTGTATATATCTTGGTTGTTTGGTCTTTTTCCGACTTTTTTTGTATGATGAATAGGTGTAGTTAACAACTCACTATAAGATCAAAATGGAAATTAATTTCGATATCATATATTTTCTAAAGAGTATGGTTTTTGGCATCATGTCTTTTTAGATGATTTGTTTGGATAATGTGATGTTGAACTATTGCTTATCTGTTTACTTATCAGATAATCTTGGAGAAGATTGCCCTGTATTCGACAACTTATTCGAGTTTTGTCAAATATATGCTGGTGGAACAATAGGTAAAATCGGCCTTTAACATGCTATTACTGTTGAAGTCTCAAATCACTTGCTAACAAAGATTTAGTGGCAGATGCTGCACGTAGATTGAATAATAAGCTTTGTGATATTGCAATAAATTGGGCTGGTGGCTTGCATCATGCCAAGAAGTGTGCGGCTTCAGGATTTTGCTACATCAATGACCTAGTTCTGGGGATATTGGAGCTTCTGAAGTATCATCCGCGGGTGCTCTATATTGATATTGATGTGCATCATGGTGATGGTGTAGAAGAGGCCTTTTATTTCACTGACAGGTGGAATTATTTTCTGTAGTTTTTCTCCAATTTTTGGTTTTCCCTTCTCTGTTTTATCTTTCTCTCCAATTTTTCATTTTTCCTTCTCTGTTTTTTCTTTCTCTAATGTCAAACCTGAGGATAAATTTTAAATCAATATGAAGGCTTAAAGTAGTAGCTAGCGAGTCTAGAGTGAGACTCCGAGAACCTGATGATCAGCTTTGCCAGTAAGAAATCTATAGTGAAATTCTTTATACTACTGTAGATGTGACCTCTCAGAAGCATCTTCGTCTTACCCTCGTATAATCTGTGTCATGCATAGGAATAAATTAAAGTGTCACATGTTCACTTGATTATGAAATTGCTTGTTTATTCAGTAGCTGTGACAATGATGCTTCCACCTTGGCACCAGTTGAATACTTCAATTTTTCAAAAAAAATTGGCTTCTAACCAGTTGATTTGTTTGCGTACTGCACAGTTGGAACATTTTTGTCTGGTATGATTTTTGCTGCTACTATGTTCTATAGCTTTGACATTTTTGTCAAAATGCTATAAGCCTTATATAAACCTTTTTGGTGTAGAAAGTGCACTTTTCCTCGTGATGTGTTTTGACTGAGGAGTGGGATAAATATTTACCAAAATTGGTGCAGTCCAAAATACTATTAGACAGTTGCTGGAATTTTAAGTTTCTAATATTAGATCTCTTTGCAGGGTAATGACCGTTAGTTTCCACAAGTATGGGGATAAGTTCTTTCCTGGAACTGGTGATATGAAGGTACTTCTATATTCACAGTTCATTCTTCTTTTTGTTCTCTAGATTTTTCTTTTTACGTCGAAAACCTATCTTGAGCTAATCTTTACGGGCTCACTTGAATATCATTGACTTCTATGTGCTATTTATTATTGTGACTGTACCTTATTCTACGATCCTCTTGGATATATAGAGATTAAGACCTAAGAAGCTTATTTATTCAAAATATAGAGGCGTAGGTACACTTCCTCCATACCCAATACATGTTGGGGAGGTATTAGGTACGTAGTGGGTTGGTTGAGCGTGCACATTGGTTCCTAATCTTTGTTATAAAAAAAAGAATCTTCCATCCCGAAGAGATTAACGAGTTTAGGGATTAAGACTTAGGAGAAGAATCTTTGAAATGTCAAAACTTGAAATGGCTAAAAGGATGTTATATCAAGCCCTTGGGGGTGTCTCTTAGTGAGAGAGTTGGAGTAACAACCTTAAGGACAAAGGTTTGAATCCCAACAATGGTGACAATAGATGATTTATTTCCATCTGCCGAAGTATTGATAGTTGTATTAGTGGAAGTTATCATGCATTCGATAGATGTCAAAGTGCATCAGACATCAATGTTGTAAAGTAAAATGTCATATCAAAATTTTAAAAATATATAACATGGTTAGTGTGTAAATTTGGATATCTTGTGTTTTCCTTCAAGAATAAAGGTGAAGTAATTTGTCGCCAAAGAAGTAAAGTGGCAAACGGAGTAGTTGCTCTAAAATATAGGGAAAAGGCTCATAAATACCCAACCTATGAGCAAAGGCTCATAAATACCCCTCTTCCACCTTTGGGTCTAAAAATATCCTCAAGGTTTATATGTGGACTCAAACATATCCCTCAACCTAACAGAAATATTCAGGTCAACTTTAACTCTTTAAAAAGCCACATGTCATGTCTAATTGGTGCCACGTTTTGATTCACAATAATTAAAACCCATCCAATTTTTAAAATCCAAACCCATGACTAACCCGTTTTAACCCTTATATTTCACCCACAGAATATAAGGTAGCTGTCATTAGAAACTAATATCAAGGCAAAGAGTTTGAAAAAGCTATTCAAATTTCAGAGAACTCAGCCATTTAGGAAATGAGTCAAAAAATTATGAGAATAATTGAAAAGGAAATTAGGTCATGTGTGTGTGTGATTGTACATTGTTGGTTGTCCTCTTGGATGTAAAGTAATTATTGATATCTTTACTATTGATCTTTTTTTTTTTTTTTGAGAAAAGGGTAACTTATATCTTTAGTACTAATCCAAGCTTTGAAAGCACAGAAACATTGATACTTCTCAAAAATCAAGATATGCAGCTTTGTGTACACCTTGTATGCAAGATCTTTTTCCTCCTCATTAAGGAGTCGTTTTGTTTAGAAGCAAGTTATGTATGGATTAGCAATGCATGGATTGTAGTGTAAGGTAATACATGAATTGGTGATACAAATGATTGTAATGTAGGTATTAGTATTGATAGTTATATAAAGGATGGTAATGCAGGATTTATAATACAAAGATTGCCTCTCAATTATTGGCTTTTTAATTGCTACTCCCAGCGTAGGGAAAAATTGAAGTACATTTGTACTGCAAGAGCATCTGAATTTCATTTTTGCTCTTGATAGTGTAAATTCATCCTTTCTGATGGAACTCCTGCCCCTTGCATATAGGGAAGGCCCATCTTATGAACACCTCTAGATTTGCTTACCGTGGTTTTATTCTGAAGGATACAGGGGAAAGAGATGGAAGATTCTACTCCATAAATGTGCCTCTCAAGGATGGAATAGATGATGGCAGTTTCACTAGACTCTTCAAAACTGTAAGTTTGTAAAGAAAGTTTCTATCATATTAGTTTTACTATGTTCTAATTTAGTTTAGTAGCATCTTACTTGCAACATGTCATTTCATAGATTATTTCAAAGGTTGTTGAAACATATTTACCTGGCGCAATAGTTCTGCAATGTGGGGCAGATTCGCTTGCTGGAGACCGTCTGGGCTGCTTCAACCTCTCCATTGATGGTGCTATTCTACTTGTATTTGGTTTCTTATTCTAAACACTTTCAGTATTGTGTTCAATCTCTAATATTCAGCTCTTGGTGAGATTGAATGCATTGGTTTGCCTTCTGGTGATTTTTAATCTATCTCTATCAATGAATGATTCTTACAGGACATGCTGAATGTGTAAGGTTTGTGAAGAAATTTAATTTGCCACTGCTGGTAGGTGTTTCTCAATTCAAATTCCATTTTTTGGTTCATAACAAGTTACCTGCA
This sequence comes from Solanum lycopersicoides, assembly GCA_022817965.1. Taxonomy (NCBI): domain Eukaryota; kingdom Viridiplantae; phylum Streptophyta; class Magnoliopsida; order Solanales; family Solanaceae; genus Solanum; species Solanum lycopersicoides. The sequence continues at coordinate 69,686,759 of CM040628.1, forward strand.
TCTGTTTTGACTGCATGGGACCTTTTACAGGTAACTGGAGGTGGGGGATACACAAAAGAGAATGTCGCCCGTTGTTGGGCTCTGGAAACTGGAGTTCTTTTAGACACAGAACTTCCTAATGGTATGATAAGCAGGCTTTTATTTTTGTGCAATGTTTTCACACTGCCTCATATGCTTGTTTCTTTAATGCCTCGAGACTGTCAGTGGCTTAGTCAGGATCCAAATGCATAAGGGAATTCCTGTTTATCTACCATGTGGGGAGGAAAGAAACGTCTGTACTCAGCTACAAATTTTATTTTGTACACGGCGAGAGGTTCCGTTTTTCTCTTAATGGGAGTTTTGGGTGTTGCTTTATATGGTTCTAACGAAAATGATCCCTTAAGTGGTTATGCAGAACAGGATGGCGCTGATATCTTTGGTTTAAGTTCTGGTTATTATTGTTCCAGTTGCTTTATGTTCAATATTAGGAAGAGTTCTTTTGGTCAGGTTCAAGATTTATGTTTAGGTATAAGTATGCAATTTAGAGAATGCCGTGAACTTCTCTTTTAAACCTGAGAACCTTATTTGCCTTAAAAGACAAATTACTAATAAGCAGAGTAGTATTAGAATAGTTTGGATTCGGACAGAACATTCGCAGCTTAAATTGGCTGTGAGCACAGGAAGTGAATTGCTGACAGAGTGCATAGAAGAATTTTTATTTCCAGGTTGAGCTAGATGGTGGACTGATGTTCACTGTAGCGAATTTGATGTTGAAGGTTAATTTGGTGAATTATATTATGAAACTCCATCTCCTTATTTTGGGTGCTAGTCATATAGCTGAGCTCAACCGTTTTGAGGGATAGTTCATTGGGATATTAATTGATTGAACATAATTCTAAGTATAGATCGGTTGCTTGATGTATTTGAGTTTTTGGTATCTGGCCCAGTTGCCTTAGTGCGACAGTTTTGTATTTACTATTCCCTCTTCCATTTTGTAGTATGTAACTGCTCTTGTTTTTTTGTTGGTGTAAGATATTCTAAGTGGGTAACTAAATAGAAAATGTGTTAGTTTCAACTGTTCACGTTAATATTAGGTGATTTTGGTCAAAGGCATGGCTAGATATTAACTTTGCAAGGTTTATATGGAAGCTGAAGTTCTTGGAACTCGACTCCTTCCTTTGAACTTCTTGAGCTGTTTCAACAATTGATTTTAACTTAGAAAAAGAAAAGATCAGCTATAATGTTTTTTTTTTTGAGAAGGAAAGATCAGATATAATGTTTTTCTTTGAGAAGGAAAGATCAGCTATAATGTTGTTATCTGAAATTTGCTTCATGGTTCACATTTTCTAGTAAGAAGTTCAAGTTATCTGCTTATATGATGTTATTTAAATGAGCTTAATGGTTTAGTTTTTTAGAAATAATTTTATTTCACACAATGAGTTTATAAATAATTGCAGAAATACCAGACAATGATTACATCAAATATTTTGCCCCTGATTATTCACTGAAGCTTCCTGGCGGACACATAGTAAGTTGAATCGTTTTGTTGCTTTTCTTTACTTACCTGCATGTCATCATCTTAGTCACTCAAGGTGTGGCGGACACATAGTAAGCTTCCTGATAATGTTACATCCATAAGATGACCGATTGCTTGATCCAGTGATGTCATGTTCTAATAAGCATTTTCAAATAAAAATGACAATAAATTGGCATCGTGATCTTGCTCTAATCACCTGTTTCATTGATTGAACAGGAGAACCTGAATAGCAAATCATACATTGGCACCATAAAAATGCAAGTGATGGAAAATCTCCGTTGCCTCCAGCATGCTCCGAGTGTACAGATGCAAGAGGTAAGTCAAGTGCATCTTTTGGAGTTTTCTGTTGCCAAGTAATCAAGAACACACATACAATATGTACATAATTGCATGCTATGTTTTATGTTTATATGTACTCGGATTGCTTAAGAACTGCACTTGTGATGCGCTTTGCCCCTTTAAGTGATTGCTTCTTTGACGCTTTATGTTGATTTTGAAAATACACAAGTATGTAAAATGCAGTTTCAGCTTTCTTCACATGCTACAATCATTCAGTACATTTACCATTGTGAGATGCTTCTCCAATGCATAAAGATCAACCTGCAATTTCAATGTGCCATAACTGTCATTAGAAGTGTATTTAACGCCTCTAGGCATGATTGTGATTGATGCCTGAAGGTAAGGTATCTGGGGAAGATAGTGACTTGTAAGTCTGAAATTTTTTCATATTTTTGTAGGTACCACCGGACTTTTATATTCCTGATTTTGATGAAGATGAACAAAATCCAGATGAGCGTGTGAATCGTAAGTAGAAATCTGACTATAATAAGCACACAACATGCTCAAATGTGGAACTACAGTGATCTTAACTCTAATTTACTTTCTTTCTGTTACACTGTCTTGAATTCACAGAGCATACCCAAGATAAGCATATCCAACGTGACGATGAGTATTATGAAGGCGAGCATGACAATGATAACCACACTGATGATGCCTAAACGCGGTCAATGTGTTTTGTGTAAATGTATATTCTTTTGGCTACTATAGAAAATGCAATGTACAACTAGTTTATTGCATTTAAATTCACCCTGAGGTAAAATACATTGGATGTGATGGGATTCTTACAGTAGTAAAGTTGCAACTTTAGTTTTGTTTGGTCTATCAACTGAGGCATATGTTTTACTGCCATTTTAGAGGTTGTCTTGAACTTAGGTAAACTGTATTATGGGGTGGCTAGTTGTGATCTGTGAATATAAACTACTTTTATGGCTTTATGAAGTCTGCAGTTTTTTCCATCTCTACTTTGCGCGGTTAATAAACAATAAATTACCCAGAAATAAAGTCACCACTAAAGTTGTCCCGTATTTGTATAAAGACATCTTAACTTTAGAAGTGTCCTATCACCCCATGGAACTATTTAATATATTTGTGAATGAGTCATTTTGACTCATTTCCTCATATGAGTTGTTACCACGCACATGAGGCGCGTGAGACAGTGAAACACGGCCATTAACAGTTATAAAGTTTCACGTGTTGTTTTATTTCTTTATTATTAATTATTTAATTAATTTATATCATCTTTCATAAAATTAAAGAGAAAAGAGCCATTGATAGCCCTAAAATCGATTTCGACTTTTTTTTCAAAGCAAGCTCAACGTTGGTGCTCTCTCTTTGACGAATTCATTCTTTTTCATTATCTTCACCCAAATTGAAAACCCAATAACCTTTTCTTCATCTTCTTCAACTTAGAAGATCCATTTACTTCATCTATTTTATCACTTTTTTTCTTGTCTATTGCTTTTCTTTGTTTCTTTTTCTACTTTAAACCTCCTTTTAAAAATAAAAAAAAAGAAATCTAATGTGAAGTCCATTATTCGATTGATGAGTGAGTACTATGAACTTCATTTTTATTCTTATTTTTTGTCTGATTATAGAACTCTTTTACTTTATTTTAGTAACTTGCGCGTTGAATTAATTTTTTTTAGGGATAATTAGTGGCCGAAATCGTGTTGTAATAAAAATGAAAATAAAGTTAATAAAAATTGAAAAAATGAAAATGAAAATGAAACTAAAAAAGAAAAAGAAAAAGAATTTAATGTGTGTCAAATAATTATTAGTGTGTGATTGCACTTTTTTTCTTGTAACTGAGGTTGGACGAAAAGTGGAATATTTATAACACTTTTAAATTATTCAATGGGAAAATAGGACACCCACAAAATTAAATTGTCATTTTGAAAATTTGAGACAACTTCGAGCAACACATAAAGATGCATGATCCATGTTGACATTGTAAGCCAATTAGAGTCTTGAACAATAAATTATAACTCGAAAAATGAATACTAACGTCCATCCAGAAGAGACTTTTCCTCCACTGGTAACATTAGAAGGCCAACTAAATCGATAATAATATAAGGAACAAGTTTAAATTGTGAATCAACTAGAGGAATGAATTGTAACATCCATCCTGCAGAGATTTTCCTGCCTTTGGTATCTTCGGAGTGCCGATTAGACTAACAGTGGTACATGAATCAAGTTGACACTGTAAACCAACAAGAGGAATGAATTGTAATCTCGATGTTTTCCTATGGTAACTTTAGAGGGCCAACTAGACTTATAATGGTACACTTGTTTTGATTACATGTGTTGCACGTATATTTTTAGTTGGTGTCAAAATCTTATATACAATTTCAATTGATATGTTAGATGATAAAAATAGATATTAAAGTATATCAAAAAATACAAGTTTCTAGCATAATGAATATTAATATTATATCTTAATCCCCTTACACTTACATTCAAAATAGATTTGTAAAGTTAAAATACAAATTAAGATAGTTTTTATACTATTAATATAATAATTACTTTATATTAAACATGCATACATGTTTCTCTATGATGTAAAAGAATACAATATTTCTTTAATATATTTTTTATAGAACATTTCACACAATTTTATATTAGATTTGAAATATATTTGCCTACCTATAATAATTTACATGTTTGTTTACCTGAAAAAGATAATGCAAAAGAAAAAACTCCTAATTGTGTTTAAATGCAAACCAATTGAATTGGTATTATATGTGGTATTACGTGGTTATTTGGACTTTCTCTAAGGGATATTGCTAGTGAAATTTGAGTTAATATCTCAAAAGTCACTTAACTCTAAGAATTTATCTGGTAAAGTCATTAAACTTTGTTCTGTATCAATAAAATCACTCAACTTAGATATTAATATCAATAAAATCACTCAACTTAAATATTTATATTAATAAAATCACTCAACTAAATTTTTTATATGAGAAATAATTTTTTTATGTTATGTAAATATATAGACTCCACAAATAAGTACAATTGAATTCGTACTTTTAAATTTCACTTGATTTTTACGTCTTGATCACAAATAAATACAATCGAATTTGTGTGTGTTTTTGGCAGTACACATTAATGTTTGGTTGGGCGAAAATTATATTCTGTTTAATCAATTTTCTAATTTTTTGTTTATATTAATAACTTACTGTAGAGAAATATTGAAATATTTGGACAAAAATTTAAAAAGAAAATATTGTGTATTTTTAAACTTTGGCCAAACATATCATATTAACATCGACAAGATTTTTTCAAAAAAATAATTACTTGATCAAATATCATCCAATATTATTATTATTTTTTAAAAAGAACTTTCTAAAATAAGTAGATAAAGTTAATTTCATCAACAAATAAATATTAACTAGTAGAGCATTAGTTGCACTGAACAAAGTTGGCATAATTTCAGTTTGAGTAAAATCGAGATTTTTTTTTAAAAATTAATAATTATGAGTTTGATTTTATTTATTTGTGGAGTGTACATTTATATGGGACAAAAAATTATTTGATATGTTTATAATTTTTAGAGAATAAATTTTATTGAGTGATTTTTTTGATATAAAAGTTTAAGTTGAGTGATTTTTGTGATACAAAACAAAATTTAATGACTTTATTAGATAAATTCTCTAAATTGAGTGACTTTTTAAGATATTAACTCAGTTTAATTTATTTAAACATTTATGGTATAGGCATTTTATTGAGTTAGGCAATGAATATTTATAAAAATGGTGAAAAAATGTAAAAGTATGATATTATGATTAATTATAATGTAACTTTTCATCTAAAGTATTTTCACTTGTAATATGATACATATTTTATTATTTAATGATTAATTAAATAATTTATAATATTATAATTTAGTTTAGGGGCAAATTGGAATTCAATTTTGCATTTTAAGGCTTCCTACATAAGGCATGTGTACTCCATAACGATGAATATGAATAATTAAAAATCACATAATTTCTTTTAAAATTGTGTTTGAGTTACAACAAAAATATAAAAGTAAAATGATAAATATTTATAGTATATAATTAACTCACAAGAAGAAATTCTTTTGTATTTAGTCATCCCTTATTATAATTTCGATATATAAATTTTACATTAAAAAAAAAATTAGCAAAAGCAAACATCTGACACACTACCTTAAGATTAACTTCCTTAAAATATTTCTCTTATCGTATAGAATAGAGTAAAAATATTAAAATCAAATTAATAGTTATACATTTCAGGAAGATAAAATGTTTTAACATTAATTAGTAGAAGATGAAACTCTCCTTCTCAGTAGAATACAATTAAGTAATTCAAATTTATAACTAAGGAAACTTAATTAGAAGAAAATAACTAAAGAATTAAAGTGCAACAAAATTGACAAATTTGTATTTGATAGTAATATATATTGATTTAGCCACAACTTTTCATATTCTTTCATTTAATTTAAGACTAAAAGAGGAAAAGCCCTTATTCATGTACTTATCTTAAATTCTCAAAATTCTAATCGACTCTTGTTCTTTCACATTTCCTTTTTAATTAAAAACTTACAGGTCAAAAAATAATTAAAAATAATATTATTTAATTAATTGAAAAAAATGAAAAACTTGATTCATGTACTTATTTAAAATTCTAGAAATCCTAATTGGCTCTTGTTCTTCTACATATTCTTTCTAAAAATAACTTACAATTCAAAAAATAATTAAAATACTATTATTTAATTAATTAGATGTTTAATTTAGTTTAGAGATAAAATGGTAATCCAACTTTTCATCTTTGGAGCTTCTCACTTTTAGTAAGACTACACATGCTTTGCACGTGAGTCCTGTGAAATATATGAATTACTGTCAAAATCACATTTTAATCACTATCGCAAGCTATTAAAAAAATACTATATAATTTGAACTAGATGAACAATCAATGTATTCAAATAACATCTTTATTGTATGTCAAATGATTAGACATTTGATGAACCTGCAAAATTTAGTTTGATAAATAAAATAATGAGTTACATTTTTAAGTTATTTGGTTCAAACATATGATATATTCGTATGTGCAAAAATGAATAACAAAAATAATTAATGTTTCTCATTTAAATGCACAATTAGAATTTTTTTACATATACCTTAAAATTGATATCTATACTTCAAGTCCAACACAAGGGTGTCAAAAATGAACAAACATAGGTGGCCCGCCTAGATATTTAAGGTTGGGCTCAAGATAATTTGAATTGGGTTCAATTTCAACTCATTCAAGCTTAACCCATTTGGAAGAATTCTCAATTGAGCCCAATTCAATCTCCAATTTCAACCCGTCTTAAAACTTTTTATTAAGATATATTCATATATTGAAGGTATGAATAATTATTTATATAACATCTTTTAGGATTTATCTATTCATTTGTTACTTTCTTAACAAAAAAATTCTTGAGCGGAAATTCAAATTGTGATTATAAAAGTTAAATAGCAGTATGTTAAACTATTGAGATTAATCAAGTCAAATTGGGCGGGGCAAGACCCAACTCGTTTTTAGCCCATTTGAGCCCAAAGTAAACTTGGGCGGGTTAAGACCCAACCCGATTTCTATTCAACCCGTTATAATATTTCTAATTTCAACCCAACCCGCTCATTTGACACCCTATCCAACACCCATACAATTATGAATGTTTCATGGAAGAAAAATTCTAAAATGGAGAAAGAAAGTAAGAACGAAAAGTTAAAAGATATTGCAAAGAAAGTCCTCATGCTCCGAAAGAAAACTTTGTTATTGTTAGAAACAACATATCAACATAAAATTGTTCATTGTTTAATACTACACATGTATTAAATTTACTCTCTTTTTTCCGCTGCTATTTTTTCTTCTTGATTACCAATTTTCAGCATTTTTTCGGTTATCCGCACTTGCAACTTTCACTCTCTCATCTCTTATCTCCTCATGTCGATTTCCTATTGTGAGCTTCTATCTTTGTAAGTTGATTCTTGTTTCTTAAATAGCATTAAGAAATCTTCCCTCCTCTTCGGAAACATCAGAAGGCCAGCTCAACTAATAATGATACATGAACAAGTTTACATTGTAAACCAGCTAGAGAAATGAATTGTAACCTCCACCAAGTGGGACTTTTGGCTTAAATATAGCAGATGCCACCAAGCAAGGACAGTGCTGGAAACCCACACTCTGAGAAGAAGCAAAAGAAATAAAATTAGTACAGGATAATCCACTGAAATGATGAGAAGAAACTGGGAGAGTGAAACAGAAATTGATACACCAAAACCAGCATGGAACTTGTGAACACAAAAACCAAAATTTTTAGGGATAGTTGTTTACACTATTAATGCCCTCAGAAATAGTAAACCTACATTATGGTGTGTTTGGTATGAAAGGGAAATGTTTTCCTGGTGGAAAATAAGTAATTTTCTTGCTTATTTTTGGTGTTTGGTAAGTAAGTGGAAGAGGAGAAAGATCAAGTTACCGGTCAGTAGCTAGTTATAAACCAGGAAATTTTGTGCTACCATGCCTTCTGTATATGTTCGGTGATGCAGAAAACGAAAAGAAGCAGCAATACAACATTAGTTGGGTCATAAGTGGATGTTAGAAGCACAAAGTAGAGGATCAGTGCCTGAGTGAAGGCACACTATGAGAACAGAACAGCTACATATGAGCCGTTTTCAATCATTCTAGAATGGCCCTTCATTTTCTTAAGGCAAGAACAGAACAGCCTAGATATTTTAGCAGGGTTCAAAGAGAGAATATATCCACTTTGGTCTAATCCCCTTGGATCAACCAGAAATCTTGGCCTAAACTGCTTTTCACCAGTCTCTGTAGGAAACTAAACCAATTGAGTAACTTATTTGCCGTTGAAGCAGACCCTTTGTTTATCAGGTTCATATAATGATGAGCTGGCAATAAAAGCCTCGAGATTTAGGCTAAATAGCATAAATGATGAAGAAAAGATGTATCAGGGAGGGTCGTTAGCTGTAGGAAAAATACTATCAGATTAGTATCACAAACACAGACATAAAAACAGACATCGACTTACTGGTATGCTTAGCAACACTCCATCCACATTGACCAAGACAGGTAAAGCTCTTCTTGCAGCGACAGGAATGGACTTCAATACGAGGAGAGCTCTTTCAGCTGATTTTTTTGTACAAGCAGAACACAAGTTTATGTTGCTCATTACTCGTGACTCCACTGAAAGGGAACGTTCTTCATGAACAATGCTTCTATCCTCTCTTTTTGATAACGTTGCTAGGTACAACCAATCAGCATCAATCATGTAACGGACCCTGACCATTTGATCGTGGCCAAGGACACAAGAATTGCAAAAGTTACATCTTTCTTCTCCAGTATCTTGGAGTTGATTAGAATTATTCATGAAATATGAAGGGTAAGTGTTTTGCTTGTGCAGATACCACCTCACTATAAATCTGTTCATGAAGTATCCAACTTTTTCACGATGAAGTACTTTGCTTGGAGCAGAAGCTGTGTATTCTACTTTGTGTTCCACCTTGTCTTTGAGCGCAATATTAGTTTTGGACTTGAAATTATTGCTTTCCTCTCTTTGCAGAGAAATAATGCTCTTGTAGGTAGATTCACTAAGAGTGCCTTCCCTTTTGGCTTCAGCTAAAACGGAATCGGAAGATGTTAGGTTCAAAAATTGCACTCCAAGCATACTTTGAGGGCACTGATCTGAGTATGACCTCCCATTTGCTACAATTTGCTCTACCTCTTTTGAAATAGTGCTGTTATATCCTTCGGTCGAGTATGGATTTGGCAACTCCAGTGTCAACTCAGCATCAGTAGAGCAGCAAATCAATACTTTAGCGCCTTTGGAGCCAGGAGCAGGACAAAGGTAACAACCGGATGCAGTAACAGCAGTCTGTAGGTGCCATAAGAGATATACATTCAACAATGTGCTATTGAAAATCATCAGTCTAATATCAAAAGAACAGAATTTCTTGCCCACAAAAGTTTATACCATTTGTGTGTGCAAAGGTCGAGTTAGATGGGATTATATTCACCTTGCATGGGGAAGTCCTAATGTAGTCTAATAACAATTTTGATGCACTGCCTCTGACAGGCCTTTGCTTTTGTGAAACAAACTACACCGAAAACAAGAGGCATGAGTAGGTATCTATCATTAGATACAGGTCAAGAAAAGCTTTCTGCAACAATATACCTTGCCTGGCAAAAAATTGATTATTGGCATAATACATAAATAGACACTTGGCCTCAGCTGGCAAGTAAGCACTCAAAACTTTGAGAGTGCACATCGAAACACCTCAACTTGGTCTCAATTAACAACTAAACACTCCAACTCGTTCCCAGTGTGTCTCATGGACACCCGATGCTGTCGTGCCACATAAATTTTGGAGGTGTCTAGATGATCGTTTTGTAAGTTGAAGCGTTCAACTGACAGAGTGAAGATGAGTTGAGGTGTCTAGATGTTCATTCTCAAAGTTGGAGAGTAATCCAGCTGAGTCCAAGTTTGAGTGTCTGTCTATGTATTATGCCTACATTAAAAGCTAAAAGTGGCAATACCTGCAATAACAAAGCAATAAACTTGGAGAGGACTATGTCCTTTAATTCTGAAGGACTGAGGATTCCTAAATCAATCACCGCATACCCTTCCTGCTTTCCAGAAGAAAAAAAATTAAGGGGAGAGACCGAGGATGAGAGAGAGAGAGAGCAGGAACATCAGGGTAAGACAAGGTACAGATATACAGAGTGTTTTTCTTCTCCAGATGAGAATCATTATTAAGGAAATATTACACGGATAAGTTCTAGTTAAAATACCTCTACCAACAGTACCAGTAGTCATTGAAGGATTCCTTTCTAAGTTTTTCTTCCAAATGATTAGTTCATCTATATCCATTAATTTTTTTCAGTAATACTTCACTGAATGTCAGCTATTTAATGATTGGACTTTAATCATTCACATTGTGACAATAAGAAAGTGCAAATACTCAAACAATGGGAATGCAAGGAACATGCCTAGAAGGCTAGAACTATGATGCCTAAAATGCTCTAGGACATCCATTCAGCTATCACGTTGGGGGGGAGTAGTAACATTTTCAAATTGGTAACTATGACTAACCCATAAGTCTAAAGAAAGAAAACAGAACATCGAAACAAGCTTCATTTAGGCATGGGAATACAAAAATAGGTTGAATTAATATGTTACGGATTCTGTTCTAGACAGGTGTCCCCCATTCCAAATAGAGACGAGCTTCATTTTGGCGTGGGAATACAAAAAATAAGGTTGAATTAAAATGTCACTGATTCTGTTCTAGACAGGTCAGACTGTCAACTGTATGAAAGGAAAAGGGTGCTAAACTACAAATTGACGACCAATACACCCCCCAAGAAAAGGCATGATTGAAAGCAAATGCAGATAGATGTCATTTCTCAAACATGTAGTACACCTGTTCTGAAGGCTATCCAGTATCAATAATGAAACAATGGATCATTGGTTAGAATGCATTCCCAACTAAACTGTAGAACTCACAGGCATGATAGTCACAGCTTGATGCATCAGGTTGGAACAAATTTTGTCAACATGCAACCTTGTTCTCCGACAAGCAGCGATAAGTGCTTGCAACTCAGATCTAAAGATAGCTACAGGAAAAGATATATATGACCAAGATACGGTAAATACAGGTTCAGTTAATAAGGTTCCTCCAAAACACTAGATGCATAATTAAGTCAAATGGACGAAAAGCTACTCACGTGATGCTAAGTCAGTCAATATCATCCTAATTCTATTACGAGCAAATAATGCACTTCTGTTTGTGGGATCTTCGACCCATTCCTGATTGGCAGCTAGACATATCTGCAATACAAGGTAATGCAACTTTAGAAGCTTCCAATGAACTAGGAAAAGGAATAACCATCTGAATCTTTTTAGCAAAATCTGCAGCCGTAGTTTAATCATTTTAAGATCCTGATGAAACGTTACCCTGAACACTCTACTTACAGATAGGAGAAGTCGTTCAGGTTCAAAGGCTACAAAGAAAATCCTCCAAACAGACAAACTGTAAAAAACAAACCTTGTACATATCTTCTTTAGGTAACTCCATGAGAGGTCTCACCAATAAAAGTCCATTGCTACTCGCTTCAGCACTTAAATCTGGACATGTAAGAAACAGCTCTGAAACAGATGCCATTCCAGCGAGTCCAAGCACGCCACTATTGCGAGATAACCTGAGAATGAATAGTTCCGCCTGTAGAGTAATCCTATTAGCAATTGCTAAAACTATCAACTATGGTGTCAAAAGAAATAATGTTCAACTTACATTTGCATGAGGCAACATCAATTGTATTCAAATATCATTAGCTCTTTTTAATGTATTGACAAAAACTAAACAAATTGCCATCTGATAAGTGCTAAGTGTTTAGAGACATAAAATACAAAAATACAAAGAGCAGATGCTATTATGACAATACCTGGTCATCTGCATGGTGTGCAGTCATCAACACACCAATTTGATGCCGGATGCAAGCACTTTGGAGAATTTCATACCTGAACACATGACGAGAGACAACTTATTTACTCACAATAATGACGACATTATTGACATCAGGATGAAGTATAACATATAGTCGGTCAAAAACCAGCATGACCAAATATGACAAGGCTCAGAAATAGCATTTCTTTGAAGATAATTTGAAACTCTGGTAATGACCTCTTCTGGCGAGCAGCTTCTTGCAAGTGACCCTGCTTTGGCTTGCCTTCTGACCATTCACAGCAAGCAATCTCACATTTGATTCCTATACAAGGCCTACATTATATCTCTATTAAAAAGGTGTTAAGCAATGTTGCTACATTCATGACAAAGAAGAAGTTAAAAGGATTATATACCCATGCTTGTGACTCGACGATGAACAAGGTGAGCCTCATCTTTACTCTCAGCACGAAGTCCATGATCAACTACCACTGCTAAAATCCCGTCAACAAACTCATTCTTTTGAGCAGCATTACCAAGGTTATTGGTTTTCCATGCAGCAGTTAAGACACAGAGGGCCATGCTATCAGGGCCACCAGAAACGCCCAGAACTATAAAGAAAGGTTAAGAAGAAAGCTCATTTCCGTGGTCACCACAAAACCACATTTCCATGAAAAAATTTACTTGGAATTTGATATTTTAATCTAATAGTCATTAAAGCAGAGAATAGCCAAACATGGAAATTTACTTGGATTTGATATTTTTTATCTGAAAAACCTACCAATCAAAGAGAAAAACAAATCATACAGCTGTAATTTTCTTCCTTGGGCAATTCTTTGTAAGGTACATTACATAACAAGAAAACTGAAAACCCATAAAACAAAAACTCATGCTTTTCAGATTTTTAAGTCAGGCAAATCAATAACAAAATGGACGAAAAGGCACTATAAAGCTGCTACCTTTTATCCACTTTCGGATAAAGAGATCCCTCTTGAAGGGGACTCCATTAACAAATATCAAACCTAAAGCCTCTGGCTAAAGATGGATGGGTACCTATCATCCCATGGAACACATAAAACAATTTCTCATGATATTGAGATTTCTAAGTTAAGCAAACCAATATACAAATGGACGGAAAAGGGTACTACAAAGTTGCAATCTTTTATCCACTTGGGGTAAAAAGCTCCCTGTTAAACACTGCTCCATTCCGCAAACTCGAATTAGAAACTTCTGATTAGGAATGGAGTAGTACTAATCATCCCATGAAACATGTAAAATAGTTTCTCATGATATTAAGATTTTTAACTCATGCAAACCACTTTTCAAATCGATGAAAAAAAGTACACTGAGACCTCCCCGTCATCATCTATAACAACATTTCATCATAACAACAAGTCTTTTTCTAAAACCAATATTTCAACAACATTCCCAGTGTAATCCCACGACTGGAGTCTGAGAAGGGTGGTCCATACAGAGCCTTACCTACGAAGGTAAAAAGACTGTTTCCAATAGACCCTCAGCTCACGTAACACATATCTAAACCAATTTTTTCATCTTATACAATATCTCCAACATGAACCTGGTAAAATGAATTCTCCATGAAGATGCAAGTATCAGCATTTCACTTAAACACCTAAAAAAATATCCGAATAAAGGACTATACTATAAAACTGCAATCTTTTTATCACTTTCAACTCTTCTTTCTTTGTACCACAAAGTAAAAAAAATAAATTAAAATACAATGAAGGGGTAAAACTTACCAATACGATGATGGGGTTTGAGACCCACCATAGCCATACGCTTTGCAAATGCCTCTGAGTGTACTGACATGTCAATTGTGCCATTTTCTTGGAAGTGACTGCAACAACTGCACAGAAACCGAGGAGGAGGTGAAAGAGAGAAACGGAGAGATGATGAAGAAGGGTAATAGAGCAATTTAGTTAATCTTGAAGTTTCAGAAATGGAATTTAGAAGAAAATGTGAAGAATTTTTGGTTTGTGTAGAAATCAAGAAGCCTCGCGCCATTGACAACAAAGCTTTCAACTTTTTTTTTGAGGTTTGAGAAGTTACACTTGATAGAATAATTGACTCTCCAAAACGACGTCATTTTGAGTTTTTAAATTTATTTTTTATTTTATTTTTTTTCAATTTGCTAACTCAACAGTAGAGTATTCGATTTTCAACTGCAGCTAGTGTTTTTATAAACTGAGGATTCCAAATTTTGTATTTTTTACTCATACAATTTTTTTATAAAAGTTTCAAGAAATTCATAAAAAAGCCCAAGTTATTTTTCTGCAAGATTTTACCTTTAAATCAGTAATAATAAAGTAAACATCTTCACAAATTATGTTCCAATAGGTAAGCAAATTCAATAACCCCTTTTTCTTGTCACCACATATATCTTTGTGTTAGTGCTCTCTTCTTCTTTTTCCTTCTGGAGAACACAGTATTTTTATCTTTAACTACTTTACTGAGCAAGCTCAAGAGTTTTTGTGTTGAAAAGTTAAGATCTTTGAGAAAGATGAGCTCTTTTTTGAAGTTTTCTTGGTTTCTAAATTGATAATATGGTTTCAGTTTTCTCAATCATTTTGCTGAGATGTTCAATTGAAAAGGGTCTTCTTGTTAAGGGGTGATGATTGATGACCCTTTGTAATTAGCTCAGTGAATATCTGTTTGTTTAGCAAAGTTGAGATCTTTGAGAAAGATGGGGTCTTTTCTTGGTTTCTAGTTTTCTCCTTCATTTTAATGAAATGTCAATTGGAAAGGGTCTTCTTGTTAACCCTTTGTAGTTAGCTCAGTTAATATCTCTTTGTTTTGCAAAGTTAAGATCTTTGAGAAAGATGGGGTCTTTTCTTATGTCTTATTGAAGCTTTCTTGATTTCCAGTTTTCTCCATCATTTAGCTGAAATGTCCATTAAAAGGGGTCTTCTTGTTAAGGGATGATGACCCTTTGTAGTTAGCTCAGTGAATATCTCTTTGTTTTGAAAAGTTAAGATCTTTGAGAAAAGTGGGATCTTTTCTTATGATTATTGGAACTTTTCTTGGTTTCTAAACTGATACTATGGTTTCAGTTTTCTCTATCATTTTGCTGAAATGATCTTCTTGATAAGGAATGACTGGTTCATGTTAGGGATTGTCCCCTTTTCTGTATTAAACTATGTCATTTCATGTAAATGTGTTGATTAAATCCAGAAATTATTACAATAGCTGCAAAGCTGAAGGTATCATCAATTTCAGATACTTACTGACAATGGGGGCTTCAGAAGCTGCCCTACAGCTTTTATCCGGTGAGCTTTCATGTCAAGTCCGAACAAGTTCAATCTTGGCGAAGTCAAACTCTTTACTTTGTTATGAACGTTGTTTTAAAGCTAGAAATTACGGTGACTGGAGGTATAAGCAGATAAAGGGTATAAAAAAGCTGCAAGATTGCTCGAGTTTACATGCTTTTCGTGGATTACATAGTGTTTTCAGCAGAGAAAAGCTTCGTAGTCAGTCCAATTTATTGATCTGCAATTGCCAACAACCTGAAAGAGTCAGTGAGACAATCGTTAAAGGTGGAAATGGGAAGTCGATGCACACTGTGTCTCCAAAGATTCCAAATCTTGCTCCAGATGAACAGAACATGAAGCAGGAAAATGGAGCTAGGCCTTTCAGTGAAGGTTTTAAAACTGCTGCCTCAGTTAATAGTAGGCCTAGAACCAATACGGAGTCTATTGAGGATGAAGCGTGGCATTTTTTGCGAGCTGCCATGGTTTATTACTGTGGCAGTCCAGTTGGAACTATAGCTGCCAATGATCCAAGTGAAGCAACTATGCTAAACTATGATCAAGTATTTATACGCGATTTTATACCTTCTGGGATAGCATTCCTTCTAAAAGGAGAATACGATATCGTGAGGAACTTTATACTTCACACGCTTCAGTTGCAGGTAAAATGACTCTAGCTATCTTAGCAACTACTTTATTCTGTGTTCAGCTTGATTGCTTTCATATTGAAATTCATGTCTGTTGTAATGCACATAACTTTGGGATTTCACTGGGTAAAGTCTGTGTACACTCTATCCTCCCCGGATCCCACCTCTGTGATTTCGTTGTGGGTATGTACAAGTTAGCTTTCTTAGCTCTTCCCTAGTTACCTGTGAGAGATGGCTCCATTTGAAATAGAAGTAATTCTCCAGTACAATGTGTAAGAAAAATGCTACTTGATATGCATGGTTTCTTCCCGTCTGTCATAGCCTTGGTGGACAGAGTTGTCTGGTACCTGTAGGTGGTGGGAGGGAAAGGTATCCCTTGGAATTAGTCGAGAAAACTGATCCAAACATTACGGTTTTCAATATAATAAATAAATATTTCACATGAACTCATTCATGAGATTCACTTTTCTTAACTCTGTGAAGTTGAAAAAGTTTTCACTTCCATTAGTTTTTCTCCTGTTAAGCATCTTCTTCTATTCCAAACAGAGTTGGGAGAAAACAATGGATTGCTATAGTCCAGGTCAAGGACTTATGCCTGCTAGCTTCAAAGTGCGTACAGTTCCACTTGATAATGACGAATCTGCAACAGAAGATGTACTTGATCCAGACTTCGGTGAGGCAGCAATTGGTCGAGTTGCTCCTGTTGATTCAGGTGATCTTTGGTAACTCTTGATGCATGTCTTTTGAATAGCAAATTTGATGTATATCTGATGATTTGTGACTCCATGAATTGATTCAAGGATTATGGTGGATTATTTTATTGCGAGCATATGGGAAATGTTCTGGAGATCTTTCTCTTCAGGAGAGGGTTGATGTCCAAACTGGAATGAAGATGATACTCAGGCTATGTCTTGCAGATGGTTTTGATATGTTTCCGACATTGTTGGTGACTGATGGTTCTTGCATGATAGATCGTCGCATGGGAATCCATGGCCATCCTCTGGAAATTCAGGTCTTTTCTTTTTCCTGCCTGCAACAAGCTTGTCAAATGGAAAAGTGAAATTATTCATGTTAAGATACTCACTGTTGGTTCTAAGTTAATCATATTAACAACAACAACATACTCAGTGAAATGTTACAACTGGGGTCTGGGGAGGGTAGAGTACTCAAACCTTATCCTTACCTTGTGGAGGTAGAGAGACTGTTTCCGAAGGATCCTCAGCTCAAGTGCTGCAAATGATAGTAGTTATGAAAAGGAAAAACGACAGTGAAGAAACCATAGAACTAATAAGCAGAGAATTCAGGAAACTCTTTTTTTTTTTGTATCATGACATTTCATGCTTTGCAGGCGTTATATTATTCAGCCTTACTTGGTGCACGGGAGATGCTTGCTCCAGAGGAGGCATCAACAGACCTTGTTAGAGCACTTAACAATCGATTGCTAGCATTGTCATTTCATATTAGGGAATACTACTGGATCGATGTGAAAAAATTGAACGAGATCTATAGATACAAAACGGAGGAGTATTCATACGATGCAATCAATAAGTTCAATATATATCCAGATCAAATTCCTCCCTGGCTGGTGGAATGGATGCCTAGTGAAGGGGGTTATCTTATCGGAAACCTGCAGCCAGCTCACATGGATTTTCGGTTCTTTTCACTTGGGAACGTTTGGTCTATCGTAAGCAGTCTTGCTAACATAGATCAGTCACATGCCATTTTAGATCTTATTGAAGCCAAATGGGAGGATTTAGTAGCTGATATGCCACTGAAGATATGTTATCCTGCTCTTGAGGGCCAGGAATGGCGCATTATTACTGGTGGTGATCCAAAAAACACGTATTGCCTTCACTTTTTTTGCTCTATTCTTGTATTGTATATTGTTTTCTATCTTTACCTTGCTGATGTTCTGAATACTTGGCAGGCCTTGGTCTTACCATAATGGAGGATCCTGGCCAACGTTGCTCTGGCAGGTACGTTTCATTCACAGAAATGGTCTAACATTGAGTAGAATCGAACATGTAAAGAGATCCATTTGACAGCAGAAAAGATGAGTTGATTATTGTGAATGTGAACTCTTTGCAGCTGACTGTGGCATGCATAAAAATGAAGAGGCCTGAAATAGCTGAAAAAGCAATTAAGATAGCGGAAAGACGCTTATCCAGAGATAGGTGGCCTGAATACTACGATACAAGGCGAGGAGGGTTCATTGGGAAACAAGCACGTCTGTTTCAGACATGGACTATTGCAGGATATCTAGTGGCAAAGCTGCTTATTGCCAATCCAGAGGCTGCAAAGATGGTAATCAATGTGGAGGATACAGAACTTTTAAGTGCTTTTTCAAGCATTCTGAGTTCAAATCCAAGACGAAAACGTTCACGGAAAGGAGTTAAACAGTCTTTCATCATATGAAAGTTTTATTTTTGTTACTTAAGCCTTAGTGTGTACTATTGACCTGAGATCAACTCAAATGGAATGATAATTGTCGGTGGAGATTCATATAGTCGACCCCCAAAATGCTCGAGATTGAAGCATACTTCGTATTGTTACCTAAAGCTTTTGTATAGTTACTATATATCTGCGCGATATACATACTAGTGTTGAAAATGCTGTAGCAGTATGCCATGTAAAGCATTTCAAGGGGATTCAACAACTTATATATAACCAAACGAACCAGTCTTTACCCTATTTGCACAATATAACTTTTTCAGCAAGAGGGATTCACTAGCTCTGGTCCTGCTTCCTACCACATAAGAAAATAGCATGAGCAAAGAAGAAAATGTCTCATGACCAAATATCAGCAGCAGAATTGGCAGGTGGCAGTGGATCATTTTTTCTTCGAGATATTTTTCGCGAAAGAGCAAAGAGGGAGGGAGGTGGGAAACAGGACAAAGTACATGGACTAATGTTAAGAAGGTTTCATCATTCACCTTTAAGTTTGTATTTCTACAGATCTTTGCTTAACTTGGGGTAAACAATAAACACATCAGTGCATACCATGGACTAGAACCAGACCGGCTATACAAGTCGCGGTAGTTCAAACAATGAGCAGTAGAATGCATGGTATATGCTTTGAATAACCAATTGCCTAATTGGCAGTAAGAATACTGGTGATAAAAGTACATCTATGAACCTAAATTTTGTTCTCTGTCATGATGCTTTCCAATAGTGAATCACAAGCATCTTCAAGCATATCTAGTACCTGCGAGCAAGATGTAGTGGAGTTGAGAATTAGATGCATGTTGCTAGCAATAAGCATCAACCGCAAGTTTAACAGCGAACAAAAGCAAACTGACTCATCCAAATGAATAGTGTTTACACATAATATATATAGATTGTAGCAGCAAAACACCATCTTAGTAAATTAATAAGGTCTTTTAAGACCTTCAGAAATGACCTCTTGCAGAAACTCTTCTCATTGTAAAGAGCTTTTGCTTTTTTAAGATGGGGCTTTTCTAGCATTTTCTGTGGAAATCATTCAACTGGAATTAAAAGATAATATGTGCTTGGCTTATTGAGAAGACCTTGGGAAACTACAAAGGTATCCAAATTTACATGCACTTCATGAAACATCAAATTATAAAATTTTCTTCTAGATATGAAGTCCTCTTACAACATACAAGGACTTGGTAAAAGTTGTCCAAAATACCTCCTTGGATTTTTCCAAAACCAAATATTCCAAAACGATCCTTGTCGATAGCCTAAATTTTAGGACTAGTTTTGTCCTATGTACTTTCTTGAAGATACCGATAAGACTATAACTATGGCTGATGAAAGACAAGCATCAGGATTCATATGTAGGACTTAGGGAGGGTTGAGGTCAGGATAACAGAGTTAATGAATGACTTCAGGGAGATTGAGGGACTGGAAAGGGTTAGGCCGTTAGGGTCTTAGGGAGTTAGAATAATGGAAAAACAAGAAGGTAAGAAGTGAAGGGAGAGTTAGCTATCAGGGCTATAGCTCAAGAGACCATTCCTTTTTTTACTCCGTGCGGCCTAAGCCAGAGGGAAGGAAATATGAGGTGAGAAGCTGGATAATTTTCTATTGAGTTAGGCTTTAATACATGTAAGCATGAGTAGGGTGGCTATTGTGTGTACCTTTCAAATGACGCTAGTTTTTCAAGATCAGTCTTCTAGTATAAGAAAAGGACAGCAGGCTGTGTTATAGATAACATATAAACTAAGCAGAATAAGTCATTCGCTCATAATTTCAAAGAACACGTAAACTAGACTTTTTTTCTTCATTATTCAAGTGTTGAGGACAAACTCAATGATCTCTCCAGTTCATCATCCATTCTTTCCATGAAAATGTGGTTAGCAATTGTGTATCAAGAGTACTGGGTCTTTAAACCATTATACTTCCGTATTATTTGACAGCTTGAGGCATTATATGGCATAGTATTGAGAATTAACTACTTAATTCAAGCCAACAGAACATAACCTATTGTGTTATAACTATCATAATGCTCCAACACTACATTAACAAAGTAAGCACACTGAGAATTGAGATTCTCCAGTATAGCTAGGAGGAATAAGCCTTCCGCCATCTAAAATGTGAAAATCAGGCAGCTTTTGGGTTATTCATCATGTCGTAACAAGATAGATGGATTATGAGATTATCAGACATTACCTTCTCAAAACCTTGAGCTCCACCGTAGTAAGGGTCTGGAACCTCAGTTTCTTCATGCTTCTTACAATAGGAACACATCAAGCGGACCTGAATGTTAAAAGCACTTTTAGGATAACAGAGTTAAGAACTACACTTAATAACCAGTACCAGTATAAGACTTATAGATTCAAAAACCTTTTCAGCTGCATCAGCTGGCAATGGCTCTCTATGGATCCACCTCTCCAGGGCCCCAAGAATATCAGCTGTGAGTAATAAAACAAATCAGTTCTTGATACAGTACATATGTCCAAACCATCAAGATTATACCAAGAAGTTGTGGGCTGAACATAAAGTAGGAAAATCAAGATAGACCCTTAACCATGAGGTCTCTAGTTCAAATTTCAGGAGAAGCAAAACTTGGTGGACAAAGTTACCAGATATATGTGTTGGTGGAAGGTACCTATGGAATTAGTCCGGGTATGCACAAACTGACGACACCACGGTTATTAAAAAAAGAAATGGGTCTAATTAAAAAAAAAACAAACAGAATATGACAGGATTCTGCAATAACCCACATTTGTTTTGCTCATCCATAGCAAGAATGAGATCAAAATCTTTGAAATCAGAAGCCCTAATTGGCCTAGATATAGACGTTATCGCAATTCCACGCCTTTTAGCAGCAGCCCTCATTCTTGGATCAGCTTCGTTTCCCTTTAAGACAAACAAAAACAACTCAACATTATAACATGATCAACTCCAAGAAATCCAAAACCATATAAAAAATAACAATTTTTACACACTTAAGTGTCAATGGCAATACCTCATGATAATCAATCCTAGGAGCAGAATTAATCTTAAATTACAAAATTAACAGACACCCAATTGAAAATCCATCATGAGAAATAATAGTACCAGCAGAATCAAACATACAAATTTTACAGACACTCAAATGGAAATACCTCATGATAATTAATATTACCAACAGAATCAATCATAAACTACAAATTTTACAGACACCAAATGGAAATACCTCATGATAATCAATAATACCAGCAGAATCAATCATAACTACAAATTTTACAGACCCCAAGTGGAAATACCTCATGATAAACAATACTACCAGCAGAATCAATCATCAACTACAAATTTTACAAACCAAATGGAAATACTCATGATAATCAGTACTACCAACAGAATAAATCATAAACTACAAATTTTACAGACACTCAAATGGAAATACCTCATGATAATCAATACTACCCGCCAGATCATCATAAACTACAAATTTTACGACTCCGAGTGGAAATACCTCATGTTAATCAATACTACCAGCAGAATCAATCATAATTTACAAATTCCAGAAACACCCAAGTGGAAATGCCTCATAAATCAATAGTACAGCAAAACCAATCATAACATACAAATTTTACAGACACCAAGTGGAAATACCTCATGATAATCAATACTATCAGCAGAATCAATCAACATAACATTTTTTCAGACAACCAGAGAAAATACCTCATGAATCATGATAATCAATACTACCAGCAGAATCAATCATAAACGGTGGGGGAAGGATAGTGTGTACGCAGCCTTATGAAGGTAAAGAGGCTGCTTCAATCTTAAAGAACAAATTTCACAGACACCCAAGTCGAAATACCTCATGATAATCAATACTACCAGCAGAATCAATCTTAAATTACAATTTTGCAGACAGCCAAGTCGAAATACCTCATGATAATCAATTCTACCAGCAGAATCAATCTTAAATTAAAATATTTGCAGGCACCCAAGTAGAAATACCCCTTGATAATTGATAGTGCCAGCAAAGTACAACAACATATCCAGTGTAATCAAGGTAAAGAGCTATTTCAATCTTAAATTACAAATTTTACAGACCCCCAAGTACAAAGACCTCATGATAATTAATAGTACCAGCAGAATCAATCATAAATTACAAATTTTACAGACTCCCAAGTGAAAATACCTCATGATAATCAATACGACCAACAGCACCAATCTTAAATTACAAATTTTACAGACACCCAATTGGAAATACCTCATGATAATCAATACTACCAGCAGAATCAATCAAAAATTTACAAATTTCTCATGATAATCAATACTACTAGCAGAATCAATCAAAAAGTTAAAAATTTTACAGACCCCCAAGTGAAAATACCTCATGATAATCAATACGACCAGTAGAATCAATCTTAAATTACAAATTTTACAGACACCCAAGTGGAAATACCTCATGATAATCAATACTACCAGCAGCACCTATCTTAAATTACAAATTTTACAGACACCCAAATAGAAATACCTCATGATAATCAAAAATACCAGCAGAATCAATCATAAAGTTACAAACTTTACAGACCCCTCAAGTGAAAATACCTCATGATAATCAATACAACCAGCAGCACCAATATTAAATTACAAATTTTACAGACACCCAAATTGGAAATACCTCATGATAATCAATACTACCAGCAGAATCAATCAAAAAGTTGCAAATTTACAGACCCCCAAGTGAAAATACCTCATGATAATCAATACTACCAACAGAATCAATCATAAACTACAAATTTTACAGACCCCCAATTGAAAATACCTCATGATAATTAATAGTACCAGCAGAATCAATCTTAAACTTTGAATCAAGCCCCCTTTTCTTCACCAAATCTGTAAAAACACCTTCAGCAGCTGGACTTCTGCATATATTTCCAAGACAAACAAAGAGAACAGAAAAAGGTTTTGTACTTGAATCCATTGTTGATTCCATTAAAGCTTTGATTTTTACACTTCTATAGCTTTCTTTAAGAAGAAATGGGTATTTAGAAGAAGGAATAAAAGTGAGAAATGGGAATTTGAGAGAGTGAGAAGCAGCATAGTGAGAGTGATGGCAGTTTGGTAATTTTGAAGGGGTTGGAATTGTCACTGTACTAAAGAGTAAGGACCTCATCACTCAAAACTTCAATGGTGGTTGGTTCTGGTAATGCAACAATAAAGCTAAAAAAGATATTTGAGAAATGAGAAATCATTTTAAAAGCGGAAAAGGGTCAAAATTACCCTCAAACTAATTGAAATAGAGCAAATATACCCTTCATTTCATTTTTGGCTCAAAAATACCCCTGCCGTTAACATAGGAGACCATAAATACCCTCCAACATAACAACCCTGTTAACCTCATGACATGGCATC
This sequence comes from Solanum lycopersicoides, assembly GCA_022817965.1. NCBI lineage: Eukaryota > Viridiplantae > Streptophyta > Magnoliopsida > Solanales > Solanaceae > Solanum > Solanum lycopersicoides. The sequence goes on from CM040628.1 coordinate 69,710,802, forward strand.
TGATGTGGAAAAAATAAGAAATGTGGCTCAACACGTAAGCGTCCTACGTGGAAAAAAAATCCACATGACTGCCAATTAAGCTACCCATGCCCATTAACTCTTTACCCACCCCACTAAATGGACCGACCCGTTCACATTCAGAGTCTTCATCATCTCCAAAACTAAACACAGATGCATCTGCTGCAATTGTTTATTTATGAATAATAGCTCTCTCAATTGTTTCACTCTTTGTTTCTTTTCTTTTTTAACTTAAAGACCCGTTTGGGCCATATTATTGAAACGGAAATATGTACAAAGTTACAGGAGAGCCAAAATATGTTTTTAAAAAAAAAGAGAACTAAAACAAACAAATAGCAGAATAAGGAAAGGGGGAAAAGTGAAGACGAAAACCCAACAGACACCGCAGGTTCGATGCCGGAAGTAATCTCCGTTAATATTGAAGGTAATCCTTCCTTTAAATAGCTATGAAACCAATGAATTTATCCGTGAAACACTTCTTTATCCTCGATTGATGCTTGTTCGTCAACCCATGAAAATTTTTGTGTTTCCGACCAATAAACTTTGTTTCTTCATTATCTACACCTCACGTCCATAAACTAGAGTGAATGAGTAGTCCTCGCTGAAGTGTATAACTTATTCTTGTATTTGCAGAACTGTTTCACTCTTGATCTCGCTTGCGCCATTTTTGGGTTGTTGTTTCTAAGAGAAAGTTGTTCAGCATTATGAGTTAGATTGACAATCTGCTCCTTTTGGAAGCCATAATCAACACCTGCAACAACCAAAATCTCTATTCTTTTACCCTTTAATTGGGAACGGGTCGGTCCATTCTGTGGGGTGGATAAAGGGTTAATAGGAATGGGTAGCTTAAGTGGCAGTCATGTGGATCTTTTTTCAACATAGGACGCTTACGTGTTGAGCCACATGTCTTTTTTTTCACATCAAATGCCACGTCATGAGGTTAACGGGGTTGTTAAGTTGAAGGGTATGTGTGGTCTCTTATGTTAACGGCAGGGGTATTTTTTAGCCAAAAATAAAATGGAGGGTATATTTGCTCTATTTCAAATAGTTTGAGGGTAATTTTGACCCTTTTCCGTTTTAAAAGGGTAAAATGATAAAATATCATCTAATTTAGATCATAAATATGAAACATAGCTATAATTATAGTTTATGTATTAGGCAAAAAAAAAGTTTGTATAATGTGGATATCAATTGTATTAACCATTAAAAAGTTATATTTCGATGACGAGTATTAATTGTATCAAACATATATCAGTTATATTATATAGTATCATATTAGTTGAATTTATGTAAAAAAATTGTATTATTAATATAAGAAAAAAGATTTTTTCAGGTGATCGGAGTTATATTTGTGCAACAGATATTAATTATATTAGACTTATATCAAATATTGTATCGACTGAAAACACTTTGAAAAAAAGTATAACATCATATGTGATATGTATCTAATAACACCCTAGATATAACTATATTTTGTTTTTAAATTTTTTTATCATATATATCTTAATATTTGTCATTTTGTAATTAGGGGAGGGGAAAAAACACAAGAAAAATTTATTCAAACTAATATTTGGATAAAAGAAAAATTATAATACAGAGTTATAAGGTTGATAGTGGTTGACTAATGACCAAATAGAAAATTTTGATTACTTCTTGGAGTCACTTTGCAATTCAATTTTTCTTTTTCTATTTTTTCCAAATAATTATGTTAAAAGTTTAAGTACAATTAATATAGCGAAAGCGCAATCAAAATATGATTATTTGAAGATAAAATTTGTAGAATCAATTCAGAATTGGTATCAAATCGAATATGATTTATTTTACATTACATATCTAAATCGTAGCAATCAGACCAACTTGTGTATATCTCAACTAATTTCACGAAGAATCTACTACCTCCAACCAGCACCTTTACTAGTTACATGATAAGTTCTCCCACTAAAGCTTGTACTTGAGTTTTTCTGTTCCAATTGGACATCAGAATATTCACTTTGATACATAATAGCAGAGTCAACAATTTTATGAAACATGATTACATTATATGTTCTTCATGTGTTGCACTTTGTAGAACATGTACACTATATATATATGTTACACTACTGCCTATTTTAGTTACATAGATCACACAATGTGTAAAATGTAAAACCAAACTCATCCTTTCTCATACCTGCAGACTAGTGTAATCTAAAACATGTGAAACTCAATATCCTCTCCTATGTTTCTCAACTCATTTTGACACTTGTCGCGTTCCTTATTTAGTCGGTTGGTGTCAGGGACAACGACATTTGTCAAGTCATAGGATCTAGGCATTTCTGGAGGTGTTGAGCATCGAATTAACGCCCAGTTAAGTCCCTCGAAGAATGGATGCTGCTTTATCTCTGCTGCCCCTCTCATAGCTCCTAACCTATTCTCGGGTTCCTTCTGTAACAACCTTCTGATTAAGTCTCTTGCATGAGAGCTAACTGTAGGACTAGCTGGAAACTTGAGGCACTGAGAAACCACATTGGCTAGTGTATCCTCATTTCCTGGCCCTTTGAAAGGAGTCCTTCCGTATAAAAGCTCGTACAGAAAGATACCGAAGGTCCACCAATCTACAGCACTGCCATGACCTTCACCTCTGATAATCTCCGGAGCTAGATACTCGTGGGTTCCTACAAATGAGTTGGATCGAGCGTTGGTTGGCTCCACAACAAGTTCTGTTAAAGGTGAGACTTGTGCAGCTAGGTCAGCCTTTACTTTACGTGTCTTTGCTTCTGTAGATAGAAACCTGGGGCCAAAGCAAGACACTTGCCACGATGGATGTAGGCAGAAGGGATCTATGCAGCTAGCTGAGCACGGACTAGACTTTTTTGGAAGCTCAATGATGGGAGAAGATGATTTCACCAAGGTAGGATTAACAGCACACCTAAGAGATAAATCAAAATCAGACAGCATGATATGACCATCTTCTCGGACCAACACATTCTCAGGTTTTAAGTCCCGGTAGACAACTCCAAGCAAGTGAAGATATTCCAATGCAAGAAGAACTTCAGCAACATAAAATCTGCACAAAAAAGTCCAAAAAAACATCCATAGGTTAAAATATTTAAGACTCATTTTGAACATTTCGTCTTAAAATGTGAAACAAAATCAAGGAATCATAAGATCTGAAGAGATGAAACACTCGAAAGTCGAAACAGAGGTTGCAAATCCCAACTCATTTCTCCCCCAATTAATTAACCAGAAAAGTCTCCTTATATAGTGTTGTTGTAAGAAGGGATGTAACTGAAATGGAAGCTCATTTACATTACTTCCATTTATTCACTACACTGCTTCAGCATTTGTTTTCTACATTTTCATCCTCCCCCTCTTTACGTTGAACTGAATCAACTGTTAGTACACAGCCGTCCTGTCACTAGCTGTCATTTAGCAATCTCTAGATATCGTCTTCTACTGAAAGAAGCATTTACCAGAAATTCAGAGTTATGCCAATCACACAAGATGAATGCTCAAGGAAGAAAAATGGAAAAACCAAAAAGGTAAAGATACAAAAGTGAAAATATTAAGGGAAGGAGCAGACAATGTTGGAACATGGAGGTTTCTGAATACTGCCACGCTGACCCTTCAAATTTTAAAGATGCAGAAACTCCCTCTTTCGAACTTAGTATTTTCATTAACCTTCCTTACAAAGTCGCAATTTGTATGAAGATCCAAATTATTTGGGAATATTATCTTCATTAAATAGCAGAAAAAGCAAATAGCTGTAACGCAAACTAACTACTTTGATATTTTGATTGGCACATTATTTTATAAAAGCAGTAAAGGTTTTTTTCTTTTTATATAAAAACAATTTTAAAGAGAAACAATTATTACAAGTTTTCAACCTCTTCAAAAACAAAGAAAATAGGTAAGTTTCCAATTTTGTCTTACTTTCTTGCCTGTGCGAGGTTATAAATATGGGTTAGAACAGCACATTAACACAACTGGAGTTCTTATCTATGAAATAAAAATAATTGTGACAGCAAAGTTCAAACTATCATTCATCAGTAAATTATCAGTATAAGTAATTTTGGTACATGGAATGAGATTCCTTTGGGCTGTGAACATAGACATTTTCTCAACATATTGGCTCCAACATGTTCTTTATTTCATTGCTCATTTATTTACCTTTGTTTTTGTAATCCATATTGACAATTCGGAAAAAAGAAATAATTTCAAAGATAAGTACACTATTTAGGAAAAATTACCTGGCAGCTTGTTCAGAGAAACTCTTGCTTGGTTGTTTTTGTCGCAGTACATGCAGATCACCACTTGCACTGGAACATTTTCAGGACTCTTATGCAAAGAATCCACCATACTCTCTCCGGAACGAGGGATATCTCCACCAAATTCTGTATACCTCCATCATCATTATGTTCAGGATCATTGGCCTCAACTATGACAGCTGTACAGTCTCTTCACAGCTCCTGTTTCTGATGTAGACAACCTGGACGCTTTTGGCAATTGCTTCTTCACAGCAGCCAGCTCTGATGCCTGAGAGATGCATAACCCTCTCAAGGCCTGCTTCAAACTTACAGGTTCAGAAATTCCTATGCCTGATGCACGAGAGGGGCTAGATCTCATTGGCCTCTTCATCGCACGTTTACTCGTCATATCTTTGACACCCCTAGTGGAATGCCTAATCTCTATCGCCTCAAACAGTTTATTAATATCATCTTCAATACAATACTTTTCTATATGCTTTACGTTATGATGTTTTTGTGCACCTTTATTCAGTTTAGATGAAGGATCATCTAGTAACTCTGTAATCTCACTACTACCAGGCAACCTAGCCATTATTCCTAAAGATATATATATAAGACTGAGAAAAACAAAGTTTAATGCGTCCGCCAGTAACTCTCTAACCCATTTCCAACAAAGCAATATGAAGAGGAAGAAAAACACAAATCAAACAGTACATCAGAAACTCTCCAAAATGGAGAGAAATCGTGTTTAACTCCAAAGAGGAACAAGATCGACCATACTGGGTACTTGCTTCTTGCTTCCTGCTTCCAGCATTCAACGCCTGATACAAGCAGCGAATGTCAGATATAGTGTAGATATTAATCGGACAAGTTAAAACATTGTAAGCGTCAATATTATTGATTGCCTTAAGTAATTTCCTCGCCATTATTATTGCTATTGTGATGCATTAACAAGCTGAATAAAAGCATCATGCAGTTCCCTGGATCGCAAGTCTGTAGAGTACATAATTAACCTTGTCTACCATGGTTCACCTATTAGAGCATGAACAGCCAGCTCTTGACAAGTTAAAAGCAAATACATGTTGATAAATTAGTTAGTTCAGATCTTACTAATGCTGGACAACATGTATGAAAGGAAAAACCTATCCCACTGGAACAACGAGATGACGCTCAACTACCTACTAATCTATCACCCTAATCCGCGACCAAAATAACTTCCTATCAAAGGTCATGTCTTCAGTAATCTATAGATGCGCCATGGCATCACCAAATAAACTTAATCAGCAATTAACAAAAAGCAGAAGAGATAAAAAAAAATCAAATACAACAGGACAAATTTGCAGCTTCTTGTAAATATTTAAAAAAAGAAGGAAAAACCAACCTAAACTTGTTATTATCCACCATAAGCAGCAACCTGAAAAAAAAATGATCAGAAATTGAAGAGAGCGCTCAAAACTTCATTGAAATGAAAACAAACAGGGCTCTTTCAACTCTATATGAATACAAAAAAGAGAAAGTTGAAGTTTTTTTGACAATCACGAAAACCCACACACGAGAAAGAGGGGTAAAACTGAATGAGAAAAGATTTATATGAGGTAGAAGCAGAAACCTGAAAAAGTGATCAAGAGCTCAAAACTCCATTGAAATGGAAACAAGTAAGGCTCCTTCAACAATATAAGCGTATAAAAAAAGAAAAAAAAATTGAAGTGGGTACAAGGAAAAAGTTGATTTTTTAAAGAAAAACACGAAAACCCACAAAGATAAAGTTGAAAAATAATGAAAACCCACAAATATAAAGTTGATAAAAATGAAAAATAACGAAAACCCACAAATGATTATTACAAAAAGAAAAAATTGCACAGGAGAAAGAGGGGCGAAACTGAGTGAAGAAAGAGATGCAGCTGTGTCATAAAAAGGGATACAGAGAGAGTGGGTAGAAGTAGAAACCTGAAAAAAAAAGATGATCAACAGGTCAAAACTCCATTGAAATGGAAACAAGTAATGTTCTTTGAACTGTATAAAATAGAGAAAATTGAAAATAACGAAAACCCAAAAGAGATTGTTACAATAACTTTGGAGATCACGAGAAAAGAAGGGTGAAATTGAATGAAGAAAGAGTTGAATTTTTGGGGGGAATTTCACGAGAAGTGACACTGTATTCTTTTTTTGCTTTTTCTTTGTATTGAAGAACTCAAAAATGGCGGACAAGAGAAACAAATCAACAATTAAGCGGTGTTCACTAAATTCGGATTAGCACCCAAAAAAAATAATTATAATAAAATATTTTCTAATAAAAATGATTTTATTAAATACGAAGGAGTATTTACTCTAACTAAAAAAAATAGGGAAATTTTCACATATAGAGTGTGTTTGGTATGAAGGAAAACATTTTCTGGAAAATGTTTTCCAATTTTCCCATGTTTGGTTGGGACAAAAGTTTTGGAAAATGTTTTTCAAATCAACTCATTTTCCTCAAAATTAAGGAAAATGACTTCCCTTCAAAAATTAAGGAAAACATTTTCCAAAAATCTCCTCCAATTTCAAATTACATTTTTTTTTAGGAAAAAACATCAATTTTAAAAAATATTTTCAATTTCAAAAATTTATTTTTCACCCGATCCCTGACCCCTCCCCCAACCGGCCAGCCCCCCCCCTCAACCCAAACCCTCCCCAAAAAATTAATTTTGCTTTTTAAAAATATTTTCAACTTAAATTTATTTTTAAACTCGTAACCCCCCCCCGGCAGCTCCCCCCCCAACCCCAAAATAATTAATTTTATTTTTAAAAATACTATCAACTTCAATTTTTATTTTTTCACTCCTACCCCCTCCCTCCGCCCCCACCCACTACCCCCCCCCACCCCCAAAAATAATAATTTTGATTTTAAAAAATATTTTCAATTTCATAAATTATTTTTTACTCTAGTAAAAATTAAAGATGTCTCTCAAAAACATTTTTCATTCATAAATCAAACACTAAAAATCATTTTCAGAAAATATTTTCTACTCACCAACCAAACATGAGAAAATAAGTCCAAAATCTACTTGTTTTCCAGGAAAACATTTTCTAGGAAAACATTTTCCATGGAAAATATTTTCCTTCATACCAAACACACCCATAGTCACTTAAAAATAATTGATTACCCTCCATAGTTATAGTTTGATAATTACAATTTGTAGCTACATGTTATATGGAGAAAAGAGATGAGCGAGACTGGGAGAGAGAGGAGAGAGGCGAGAGAGGGGGAAAAGAGTGGGAGAAAGGTAAATTGTATGTGTATATTGGTTAGATAATTATATATTATACATATGTATTTATATATATGGCAAGCGAGATCGAAAGAGGGAGGAGAAAGGCGAGAGAGAGGGGCAGAGAGTGGGAGAGAGGTGAATTGTATATGTATATAATTGTATATTATACATATGTATTTGTATATATGGCAAGCGAGATCGAGAGAGGGAGGATAAAGGCGAGAGAGAGGGGCAGAGAGTGGGAGAGAGGTGAATTGTATATGTATATAATTGTATATTATACATATGTATTTGTATATATGGCAAGCGAGATTGGGAGAGGGAGGAGAGAGGCGAGCGAGAGAGGGCAGAGAGTGGGAGAGAGGTGAATTGTATATGTATATAATTGTATATTATACATATGTATTTGTATAAATGGCAAGCGAGATTGGGAGAGGGAGGAGAGAGGCGAGCGAGAGAGGGCAGAGAGTGGGAGAGAGGTGAATTGTATATGTATATAATTGTATATTATACATATGTATTTGTATAAATGGCAAGCGAGATTGGGAGAGGGAGGAGAGAGTGGGAGAGAGGTGAATTGTATATGTATATAATTGTATATTATACATATGTATTTGTATAAATGGCAAGCGAGATTGGGAGAGGAAGGAGAGAGGCGAGCGAGAGAGGGCAGAGAGTGGGAGAGAGGTGAATTGTATATGTATATAGGTTAAATAATTGTATATTATACATCTATATTTGTATATTCTGGCGAATTATACATATACAAACGTGACTAATTATACAAATTCAAAGTCAGTCCACATAATTAATATATAATTTAGTCGAATAGCTATGATGAGTAATTTAATAGTTTACTTTGTTGCATACTTTTCCCAAAAAATTACTCCACTTGATTATAAGTCAAACCTCATTGTAATAACATTTTACAATCATAATTATTTTTTCTCAAAGAATGATTTTTTCATGTTGTATTTTGCTTCTCCTATAATAATATATTATCTATAATAAGGAAAAATTATCTAAGTATGGAACTTATTTTATCATTTTCTCTAAATTTTCTTATCACTCGAAGAAAATTATAAAATTCTCTACTCTTTTATTCTCGAATATATCAATTTACGGAATGCATTTGGGCGAACATGATATAATAAGACATTGAGTGATGTGTTCAAAATTGAGACGTAATGTATCTGGATGTTGAGTGATGTATTCGAAATTGAGACACAATATATCGGGACGTTGAGGAATGTATCCAAGACCAAATCATTATGTATCAAGACTTTTTAGAATAAATGAGGATTTCACCATATTTGAGAAATTTTTATAATTAAAAAAAATAGAAATAATACGTAATTAGCCCTTAAACTATGAATTTATGTAAAATTTCCTAATAATAATGATATCCATTATAATAAATGAATACTAAACTCTTTAAAATTTAACTTTCTAGAATATAATAATTGTCATACTCAAATATTATATTTTTTATAAATATCAAAAATATTGAAAATAAAATAGTAATAAGATCAACCAAAATGGATTATCTATATTATAATTAGAGTATGAAATCTAAGAAGCAATGATGAAAGACTTTTTTAATCTTTTGAAAATAAACTTCGCATTACACAAAATTATCATAAATTATTTCTTTCATGTTTTGAATTTTGAAATAATTTTTTACTTATTAAATTTGTTTTTCTTGCATTACAAAATTAGAGAATGTGATTGATTATGCTTTATTTATAATTATATTTATGTTACGGACTTATGGTGGTATTTGTAAATAATTATAAATTTTCTAATATTTTATAGTAGATATACATTGATACACATATTCTTAATAAATTGTATAATATGTGTATGCGTTTGTATAATATGGAATAAAAGTACTATAACATTTTAAGAAAATAATAATAGCTCTAATTTTTGAAAAATTATTCTAATGATATTTTTTCATCTGCTCAAATAATCTCTTAAGGTTAAGTAATTGCTTATATTTAACAATAATATCATCCATTTTTATCACATCAATTACCTCAATAACGTTATTCTTCTACTAATCAAATCATATTTGACATAAATAATTTACATATTCGAGCTCAAATCGTAAATTGTTAATTAAAATGTAAGCTTATTCTTTTGTTGTATAAAAAGAGACACAAAAATGAGAAATCGCGTCCACTTCAATTTTATAAATTTAATTTAAACTTTTAACCGATTTCATATCCACACCCTTTTCAGTATATATCAAACACGCTCCTTCCCAATCCATTGTCACCCGTATCTGTCTGGGCTCAGCCCCATTTTAAGATAACATAACTTGTTTTGTAAGCTATTTGGGCTTGACCACTCTTTTTTCACAAGTCAAATATATATAAAATAGCCCAAATTTTATATTTAGAAGGCTTCTTATATTTGTATCAAGTTCTTTTATGTGTTTTTTGTATTTTCTTGCTTAATAAATAGATAACATAATTAATATGATTGATTTTTCATCATATGTGTGTTTTAGGAGTATTGATATGTACATACAATTTTAGATAAATAATTTACTTAGTAGCAATTGAGTACGATAACGATGATTACGAGGAGAGGGGGGCTTCTCCACTATCTATTATCTCAAAGTCGCATCGCTAATTTGATGAGAAAGAAAAGTTTTTTCGATGTGAGCTCCTCAAGGATGACGATGAGTCGAGACGTCATTCTTTTTTACAATATTTGGTGAAAACAAACAAGATCATTATCATATATATTTCTACTGAAGCGAACTAATATATAAATTTTGAATGATAAGACCGCAAAACGAAGAAGATACGATAATGTATTTTTCAATGTACCAAAAATAATAACTTCTTTTGAATTAATTAATATAGATGAACAAATAATTACTGGTAGTTGGAAAACAATGCTAAGCTGAAAAAATAAGGTGTACATGATCCCTATTTATACAACTTTTAATTAAGAATAATAAGTAATACTCATTAATTAAATTTATAGTTGTGGTCCTCTATTATTGGTATATACCATTATTGTGAATTTGATATAACTTTAGGAGGCAAGTCAGAATTATATATATATATATATATATATATATATATATATATATATATATATATATATATATATATATATATATATATATACTAGGTAGATGAGTATTTTTTTTCTTTTTAGACTTTTCAAAATTGAATCGTAATCGATAAGTCAATCGTGAAATTAAATTATTAAGTTATTGGTATTAGGTTATCGAATTAACGGTTGGTGAATAAATTGATTTTTTATAGTTAACAATATATCGATGCGGGGTGAGTTACTTAATTTTCTTATCAAGCAAGCCGTTAATCCATTAAAAATTATCCTTGTTACATTTTTACCGTTAAGGGGTTGTTTGGTTAGTGGTTAGAGTTATGCAGGTATTAGTTATTTAGTTATACGTGTATTAGCTATGCAGGGTTTAGTTATGCATGTATTAGTTATGCAGGGTTTTGAGATTATAATACATGAATTATTAACTATTGAATATTAAACTTGTTGTAAATTATTAATATATATTATTTATAAAATAATAATACATGCTAATAAAATGTGAAATATATTGAATAATATATAATACTAATATTTGATTAACATATGTAGCATTAGTGATATATACAATCAATTTCTAATATTTAAAAAATAGTTATATTTGCATAAATCAATCAAAACGGTAAGTGCATAAAAAGAAATGAAAATAACATATATATAATAAGAAATAAAAACAACACATGTTGATAGGAAACAATAAAGTTTTCAATTAAAAAAATTAAAAGAAACAAAAACGATCTAAATATAAAAAAAAAAAACTTATATATTGAAAAACAATAAAGTTTTCAATTAAAAATAATAAAATAAATTAATAGGATAAATATGTAATTTATCACTTTAATACATGTATAACTAATACCCACATAATTTATTCCATCTTCTACCCTGCATAACTTTATACACAAAATTCCTCGTAAGTTACGTTGATATTAATTATGTAGGATTACAAAAATGCAACCAAACATGATACAAGTTATGATGACTTTTCTACCTAAACAAAAGTTTTTATCAAACACAGTATAACTTAATACATTATTTTATACATGAATAAAATGTAAGTTATACCGTAATCAAACGGCCTCTAAATGTTTATGCATATGCACCCTCAGAATTAAGAATTTCATTAAACATAACATAATTATCAACTTAAGTAGAGTATGAAATGATAGAGTCAACACTATTTAATAATTTACTAATTTAATATCGATAATATATTGATTGACTAATGTATTTTTACATTTAAAAAATTATATTTAATAAGCTAAATCATTAAGCATAAATGCATAATTATCCTCCCAATTCTTTGACCTACATTTTTTTTTAAAGTTATAAATTTGTGGGACATAATTACAAATTTGGAGTAGGACAAGATTGAATAAATATGGAAATATTTCACCGACTTATTTGGTTTATCGACACATTATTTGAATTATTCCTTTTTTTTTCAAAACATAGTTTGATTATATATTACAATGCATTTATTTTTAGCTTTTGAAATATTATTTTTTCTAAAAAAAAGATAAAAATTCAAGTAAATTGCATGTACACAAAGTTGATTAGAGGATAATCAAGCTATTAAAATGAGGGCTTTATATTTTTATCTACTGCTTAATATTTGTATTGAATTTTTTGATTAATTTAATTATGAGAGAAAATAAATTTTCTAGCAAGATATATTTTATTATTAGATTTGTACCTGGCAACTCTATTTAAAGAAGAATGAATCTAATTAGTTTTATACCTATAATTAGGGGAGTGCATTCGGTTTAAAGGTTTGATTTTATACTATTCGATTTGAGTTTTCGATTTTTGATTTTAAAGAAGTGTAACTCAATTCTAATCAAAATAAATTAAGTTTAGTTTGATTTTTCTCTTTTTGGTTTGAGTTTTTTCGATTTGGTTTCGGTTATGTCAATAACTCGAAACATAACAAAGTTATTTTGTAATTTTTTTAAAATAATATATATATATATATATATATATATATATATATATATATATATATATATATATATATGCACACACTTTTTAATATAAATCACAAGTAAACGTAAAATACAATACTTAAAAGTATATTATAGATGTCCAAACATAAAAAAATAAACTAAATCATAATAAAAATAACTAAAAAGGGACAAAAGTGATATATATATATATATATATATATATAAAATTTGATTTTTTGATTTTTATTTTTCTAAATCCGAAATCAAACCAAAAATCAAACAAAGTAAATTATAAATTAAAAACCAAACAATCCCCCAAAAAAAATCCAATTAGATTTCGATTTGATTTGATTTGATTTTTCGGATTAATCCAAATAATCCACACCCCGCTCTATAATAGATTAATAGATTATTTTTTCTTTTAAAAAATATTGAGCAAAAACAATAAAACATTCCGTTAAAATTCATTTTAAGCCATCAATCTTAGTAAGTCCATGTATGTCTAATCTTAGCTTTAATTTTTAATAATCGATTTTTCGAACTTCACCTTCAAATGTTACTATTTATTTTAAGTATCACTTGGCTCATATCTAAACACATTATATGAAATTGTCTATTTTGATGTAACGTTGAATATACACAATTATTACTACCAAAATAATTTAACCAACATCTCCAAACTTTTTATTTTATTTTATTTTATTCCTCGAACAACCATAAATGTAACAATTTCAAAATTCAAACTAAGGGGCTAATAAATTGTTCTCCATCATAGTCATTTTCGAATTTATTCCCATATTCTTTAACTCTTTCTTACTATCGTTTTCTCATTTAATATTTTCTCCTTTGATTTGAATAATTTGATGGTTGGATAAGAACACGACCAATCAAGATCACGATAATTCTTTTTAAAAAATTTACGATTAAATATTTAGTAAATCTTTTAAATAAAATATTGAGTCTGAGTAAACATTGTTAAAATTACATATACTCATAAATTCGAATGTAAATAGGCTTTTGATACAAGATATAAGTACGTGATAACCAAAAACTCGCCAATAGTGGATTGAGCTTTAGCATGAAGTATATTAGTAAATATGAGGAAATTATAAAATTGCAATAAATAGTAAATACTAAAATTTGCAAATTTATAATTTTAAAATACAATAAATTTATTTCAAAATCAGATGTCTCGTGTTTGATCTTTTGATATGAATAATAAATAATTGTCTTCCGCATGAATAATATTCTTATTTTGGGTGATTTTCAATTTTTTGCCTCTTAAATTAATAGTCTTTAATTTTTGCCCTTTAGGCTTTTTAGCACTTTGATTAATAAGAAAGTGGCCAAAAATATCTTTAGAAAAAAAATTTATCAGGCAAATAAAATTCTTAAAGACACAAAAAAATAAATGGCAAGGCACAACTTAATTCATCCATTATAAGACATACTTTTAGTTTAAGAACAACATGTCCTAGGAAGTTCACAACCCACAAGTTATTCATCTTAGTTCATATATAACTTACGTTGATAGAAGACATAAGTTTAGTTTTTGAACCAATTATATCTTAAAGATATAAAAAATTTTATGTACGAAACTTATGTCGGACAATGCATAAGTTCTCTCATATATTGTGCGACTTAGAAGATACTATACAATTTATGCCGAACAATAACAAAGTTCTTTAAACCTTGTCTTGCAAACTTTAATAATAATCAAAGCTACTTTGACTCATAAATTTTCATTAAATGCACAAAAAAATTAATTAAAGATCACTAAATAAGGGAATCCATGCAAATTCTTCGATTAAGGAAGATTGATCAGTTTGGACATACGATATGAAATTAAGTTGAATTTTATTTGGATATACAATTTCTTAAGATATTTTTTCCCCTTGAATATGAAAAACTTGAAGTTGTGAAAACTATATATATAAAAAATCAATTCTTGTTCAATCTTATCAAATGAACAAATCATAATTCATAAATAATAAGATATCACGAACACAGTCACCTTACTCGACCACAACCCGTACCAACTATCCCTTATTTGTGAACGCAAAGTTCAAGAGCAATTCTTCTCCACGAACACGTTGTGGTTCTCGTACACAAAGGTCAAAGAGCAATCCAAATGCGATCAGGGTTCTACGAACACAACACAAAGAACTAAGTCGCCACATTGATTTAGAATCCTAAATCATTTAGAAGAAAATAATATGAGATTTATATTGATTCCAAATCGCACATTCAAATGCTGACTCGAAATCACAACTTCATATCGCGTATCTAGAATAAGAAAATATTTTATGGGCCCAATTGTACCCAAAATCTACTACACAAACAACGGACTTTACGTGGCCCAATTCTACCTTTTTTCACGGCCCAAAGCGAATTTCTCTCCCCGAGGAAATAAAAATTTCACCTTAAAAAAGCTCTCTACGTCTCTTTATTCACTCACATTTTTTTTTTCTTCTTTCTTCTCCCAAAAAAAAACTCGAGCCAAAAAATGGAGCCATGGCTCGACGACTTAGCCGATGATCTTCAAAGCATCAGCTTCAACTCCACTACCACTACCGCCACTGACATTAACCGGTCGACTAGTTCCGGCTCCGAAGCCACATGGACGGCTACGGCTTCTTCTATCTCTTCCAGTTCTCTTCACCACCAAATCACTAAACCACGCGCCGCTACTCCTTCCGGTGATCCTTACTGGGACGCCATTACACGTGGTATTTCCACTTCTACTTCTTCGGCAATTTCTCTAACTGATCTCCGATTTCTCCATCGATTAGGATCCGGCGATATAGGTTCCGTTTTCCTAGCGGAAATCAAAGCTGCTCCGGTAACGGAGATTTCGAAATCTACGGCGGTATCGGCGTACTTTGCTGCGAAAGTTATGGATAAGAAGGAACTAGCGAGCCGTAATAAGGAAGGAAGAGCGAGGACTGAACGGGAAATACTTGAAATGTTAGATCATCCTTTCCTTCCGACGCTTTATGCTTCTATTGATTCACCGAAATGGTCGTGTTTATTAACGGAGTTTTGCCCCGGCGGTGATTTACACGTACTCCGGCAACGTCAACCGGCGAAACGCTTCCCTGAATCCGCTGTCAGGTACACTATTCTCTACTCTCATAGTACATTTAAACTATACACATCAATTGCAATCACTACTAATTTTGTAATTCGTGTTACCAAATTAGCTACAAAGTTCATAACTAATTTACTTTTTTTGATATTGATGTTGATAGTGACAAAACTAACATTTTCCCTAACCAAATCAAAAAAATAAGCTTTCTTTTGTTTTATTTTATGTGATATTTTTTATTTTTTGAGAGTAAATAATTTAATTTTGATTGAATATTTATGTATGAAATTTTTAAATTTTTAAAATGAAATGTATGTATTTATAAACTATCTAAAGAATATTATAAGTTTCAATAATTGATAAATCAAAATGTTAAAAGGATCTAATTTGCTGTCAAAAGATAAACTTATTTGAATATCAAAATTTGAATATCAAAATGAAAAAGTGTAATTTCTCGATCCTACCTGTTTAGTTTTGATCCTGTGGGGTCCACCAGGTGGTGTTGGAGCTCATAATTTGTCAGTATTATGGCTCCATCTAAGTTGGTCACTGTCATTTTCTTCTTCTTTTCACTGTGGCCACACTGGATCTATGGTGGACTTGTGCACACTGGATCATTGATTAAAATGGTAATTAATTAGGAAAGATTATTAGAAAATTATGATTAGTTTAATTTATTATTATAAGTTGTGATCCACACGTGCTTAGTATTATGACTTTTATACTTAAAAGTCAAAGTTTAACTTACTCCCTACATGAAATTAAGTTGTTCGAATCTTTAAAAATATTATTATTTTTGTGATAAATTATTTCAAAAAAGTGAATTTGAATTAATCGATTTTAAAAGCATATTGATTTAGGAAAAAAGAACTTGTGTGTTCTAATTGTTTTGGGATTTATTAATTATGGTTTAGTTGGAGTGATAGAGAATTTAATGATCATGATAGGAGTGGGCTATATTACTAATCAATCAATACATATTTCATTAATTTTTTTAATAGTTGACTTGATGAGGTGCATGTGAAAAAGGAAAGAGCTAATCACCTCTCTAGTCCTTTTTTTTTAAAAACAAAATATTTCATAGTAAGATTTTATAATATCAAAACCCATTATAAATATGCAGTTTGATACGTGAAATGAGATAAATAAAGAAATTTATAAATGAGATATTTCGCCTTTTATATGGGATACCATATAGTAATCTTACTATTTTAATATAAATTAACTAATACTTCTAATCAAACATGAATCTTTTACTTCCAACTCTTTTTAAAATATAAATTTTTTTGATTGATCGTACATTTCATTATAGTAGTATGATTTAGGATATTTTTTTTCCAATTTGATGCTACGTCCACCCGTTCACTAATATGCTTTTAGAGACTTTCACTAAATAGAGATAAAATCTTTTTATATACTTTACTCTCTTCACTGCTTCATCAATTGAATCTCTGATTGTTATTTGTTATCACAATTGAAAAGAAAGAATATAGAGCCACTAAAGTTTTGAGTAGTTGGGTAGATTTTAGGTTTTTCAGCAGATGTTTATTCATATTGAAATCTAATTAAATTTTAAATTTATGATAGTAAATTTTATATTCTTTTAAAAAAATAGAAGGCTTTTAATACAAATAATTATTTTTAATTAAACGATCACTCTACAATAATCATCATTGATATTATGTGGACTAATTCTAAAAGATTTTTACCTTCTTTCTTAAGAAAGATAGTCTTCGACGATTCTATATAAACATTAATGAAATCAAGATAGTTAATTCTTCAAATATTTAAATTATATTTTTGGTAATATCCTAGTATGAAATTCTATAAAATATGAGTCCAAAGTTAATTTGTCAAATAAACTTTTTAAAATGTGATAGCTTTTCCAGTTATCATTCCCAAAATTAAGGAATAGTCTTGCCTTATAACTTTTCCTTAATATAAGGGATTTGGAATTTCAATTTTGAAAACTATTTTTTTCGTAAAATATTTTATTTACCAAAGTGGTCCCATATTATATTGCAATAAATTGATCTATATGGGAGGCCCCTATATATATATATATATAACTATTCCTATAATTGACAAATATGCCATGTTGGTACACAAGTTATACAGATAATGACAACCTAGCTAGACCAAAAATAATAATATGACTAGAAGGAAACTAGTAGAAATGATTCAAATCTAATTTCTCTAGCTTTTACTTTAGAGAGTAGTTTTTGATTGAGCAGAAAATACTGTCCTCAAGATTATTACTTTTTTTTGACTTGACATTTCACTGCCTACATTTGGATTTTTATGATTTTGATGGACCTCTCTTTTGATCATATGATCCCTTGTGACACATGAAACAAAAAAGAAAAATCAGATAATTTTTTATATTTTTATAAAATGATTGTGTTTGGATCAGTTTGTACGCACTTCGATTAATTATACAGAATATTTGTTACCTTATATCGAGTAGATAGTAAGTGTCGAGTGATTTCTCTCTTTGTCAGTGGTAGAGCATGGTCATAGTCTGGAGTAATATTATTACTACGGCTCTTCCTTCTGTTTTTTTGGTTATCAGTATTATTTCTACTGTCGTTACTTTTAGCTTTTTACTTGTGCATTTTTCGCAAAAATGTTCTGAAACACGATTTCTCTTAAGTTGAGGGCTTGTGAGAAATCACCTTTCTACTCCCACAAAGGTTAAGGTAAGACAGCGTACTTTCCGTCCTTCCAAGACCCACTTATGAGATTATAATATATTATACCAACAAATATACCAGATAACTTTGTCGGTCAAACTTGTACTAATCAAAAGATCAACTATTCACACCTAAAATAGTAGACGGAAAATAATGTTCCAAAATAATTTATTTCTTTGTCAAAATGCAATACTACCTACTGAACTAATCAGAATTATTGGGGTACATAGTCTTCTCTTCTTGTTTCCCATGTTCATTGTTTTGCCTACAAAGTACAAGGATATATTTTGCCTATAAAGATATGCCCTGTTTGTGTAGGTCATACTTTTCAACTAATTTGTGGGTGTGTTTATTTTAATATACTTGTATTATCTTTTCAATTTGCTCAATTTCCCATGGTATTTTAAGTATAGTTGTCTACCTAGATAGTCGATATTTATCCTAGTGGGAGATAACATATACCTCGTGAAACTAGTTGATGGTTGTGCTCATATTAATTTGGATACCGCTATTATTATACTCAATTCATTTACTTTGTTTGTCTTTCTATTTTGTTATCGTTATTTTCGTTGTGTCTATTAGAAACAATCCTTTATATTCCATAAAGGCAGGGGTAAGGTACGCCTAGAAAACCTTTCTCAGACCGCACTTGTGAAAGTCCTTGATATTTTCTTCTTTTGTGGATATCCCACAAACTTTTTTTCCCCTCAATTTAATTAGTCTAGTACAAAATGTAATGATGTTGCACTTGTCGAAAGCAACCAAACGAAGAGCACAAAAAGAAGAAGAGGACAGTAAAGTTGCGCCATGATATAGGGACAATGTTTCAAGGACCTACTTTTTTAATCTTGCTACGTTGCATGGGGAAACAATTAGGGGGCCAGCACATATTCCACAAACTAAAGTATAGAGTAGTTTTGCTATCTATAAAGAAACATATTGGTCCCCTCCCCATATGATAAGAGTTGAAACAAACTTCTTTGTGCAGCGAAAATTGGGCCGCATCCTTCCTTAACTAGAGGTCTTGGACTCTCCTTGGTTTCGAACCTTAGCATGAAAAAAATCTTGCTTCGGAGCACTTTCTTCTTTAATCATTCTCGTGTGTCTCAGAATCAATACAAATATCGAATACCAGATAAAAAAGTGGGCGTTAAAAAGTTTTGAGTCATAAAGTTCTTGCTTCATTTAACTATGGTTCTTTTCTTTGTTCCCCTCAGATGCTTCCATTAGTCTTATCTTCTTGTGTTTAACATTTTATATTTCGAATCTCCTTAGTGAAAATCCTCATCTTACCACTTGCTAATCTCATGGTATCTACAGGTTCTATGTGTCGGAGGTGGTGGTAGCGTTGGAGTACATTCACATGATGGGAATAGTTTACCGCGACTTGAAACCTGAAAATGTTTTGGTCCGATCGGATGGTCATATCATGCTCACAGACTTTGATCTGTCGTTAAAATGTGACACCTCTACATCAACACCAGCTCAAGTGATTTCAAGCCAAAATACACCTAATGGTGGACCTCAACAAAATGAGTACAAAATTGAACCACCAAAGTTCACAGCTTCTTCATGTATCCTTCCAAACTGTATAGTACCTGCTGTTTCATGCTTCCACCCGAAAAGAAAGCGAAAGAAGAAGGCAGGACA
Organism: Solanum lycopersicoides; assembly: GCA_022817965.1. Classification (NCBI taxonomy): domain Eukaryota; kingdom Viridiplantae; phylum Streptophyta; class Magnoliopsida; order Solanales; family Solanaceae; genus Solanum; species Solanum lycopersicoides. The sequence continues at coordinate 69,730,758 of CM040628.1, forward strand.
TGCTGGTGGCCCTGAATTTGTAGCTGAACCAGTTGATGTTCGTTCAATGTCCTTCGTTGGAACTCACGAGTATTTGGCACCAGAAATTGTATCAGGTGAAGGTCATGGTAGTGCAGTAGATTGGTGGACACTAGGGATATTCATATTTGAGTTGCTATATGGAGTAACACCTTTTAAAGGTATAGACCATGAACTAACCCTAGCTAACATCGTTGCTCGAGCCCTCGAATTCCCTAAGGAACCATCAATGCCAGCCCCAGTTAAAGACCTGATATCACAACTCCTTACTAAGGATCCCGCGCGAAGAATGGGGTCAACTATGGGTGCTCCAGCAATCAAACACCATCCATTCTTCCAAGGAGTCAATTGGGCACTTTTAAGATGTACTTCACCACCATTCATTCCTCCTCCATTCAGTAAAGAATTTCTCTCTGATGGAAGTTGCCCTGATACCTCAGTTGAATACTACTAGCCTATATCACTCAGACTCTTCGGAAATGTTGTTGCACTCGTATCAGATCCTACTACTAACTAGTGTGAATAAAGACTCAAAAAAAGTCAAAAATTTTGGACCAGATAAGAATGGAAGATGAAGAAGTGATTTGTGGTGGACTTTTGTTGGATCTTAATGAATATTGACCCACCAATATGAATATGAGGCTATATGAATACAACAAAGACAGTAGTTTTTGTTGTTGTTTGCTAGCCAATACTCTATTGTACATTGCTATTATTAAAGGTGGACAAAGAAAGGAAGGTTCATTTTCTTAATCTTTTATAAGTCAATGCCTTTGTCTAAAACATTGGATCCTGACAAAATACATGTAGACAATTGTTACACAAGCAAAGGGCCTGGTTGTATGAAGGATTTGGTTGGGTGGTGGGTGGGTGGGTGGGTGGTGGAAGGTCAAGAATATGGGCCAGCTTCATGTTTTTGCTAATCTTGTTCTTTTCCTGTGGAAAAGCATGATGTTTCCATGTGATTTGTTTAATTATAAGGATCTTGTAAGGTTGTAGGTAGTAGCTAGTCATGGGTGGTGCCTTGTGAATTTTATAAATTACATAAAAATATTTTCCACATAAATTATTATCATGGTACCATTAGGCCTTCCTTTTCGTAGATTATTCTGATTGAATTTCAAATATCATCCTCACGCTCAAGAGTGCTGGACGTTGGACGCGTTCTCTACAATAACTTCCTAGTGAGGTGGTGGTAGTGAGGCAAGGATGTGTTCGCGATGCATCTAGCCTTTCATGTTTGTATTGTTGTCATTCTTTTTAGGCATGATACATAAATATGACTCTTAACTTGGTTTCAACGGATAATTATGCCCTCCAACTTCGAGTGTGCACAAGTAAATACTTAAACCTGCATAAAATTGAACAAGTAGACACGCGTGTCTTACCTGACATAATCCACGTAAGACACAAAATTGCCATGTAGGACGAATGAGTCAATTTGCTCAATTTTATAGAAGTTAAAGTGTCTACTTGTGTACACCTAAAGTTAAAAATCATAGTTGTCAACTGACGCCAAGTTAAGGGTCATGTTTCTGTTTTATATCTTTTTTTTATGTTATTGGTGTTCATGTTAATTTGCGAGCACTATTATATCGCGATAGATCGAAATTACTTATTATTATTTTTTATACTGTGGCAATTATTTTGGTAGGATTAGTTTTGTTTATTGATGGTGGTTGATGTGCTTTCTTGATTGTTTGATTTGGTAAATTGGTTTTGTCTGATGATTATGATCATTATATTGACTGTCATAAAGAAAGAGTTAATTATGGAGAAAAGTGTAATTATAATACTTAATAAAGTAAGGAGATAAAGTTCCTTTTAGACTAATTATGATCATTGTAGAATTCATTAGAGAACAAACAAAACATAATTTTGTAGCTTCTAATTGGAATCTTAAGCTGTCTGATTGGAAGTTATTATGACCATTAACTTTTGATAGTTTCGAATTTATTTTCTCGTTTCAAAGGAAGTGTCGTTTTAACTTTTATATTTGCTGAAAAAACTAATATGGTATGATTTTTCCATTAGATATAGTTAAAGGTGATTATTATTATTATTTGTTTGAACTTTTAAAACAATGCTTATTTTAAACTTTTTTTTAATTATTATTAAAATCGATATTTATTTTAAAACGGAGAAAATAATTAAAATTTCAAAATGGCCTACTACAATTAACCAAGTTGGGTCCATGCATGAGGGTTATTGTTTCCTACAAAAGGAATGAGACAAAATTGGAGAAAGGGATGAGTTTTCAACCACTCCCAAATAGTTCCCACATCAAATTCTTTCTTAGTATACGTATCGATAATTTTATCTATCAAAATTTAAAAGATATAGAGAAATTGTTTAGTAGTTTTTTTATTACGACATCTGGTTATCAAATATTTTGTTTTTGTTAAAATAATGATGTTTAAATCAATTTGTATATATTTTAACTGTTTTTGAGAAATATTTGAATTCGTTAAGTATAATTATCTTCTTTTTTTTTTTTAAATGTTCTTTTCATATTATTGTTTTCTTAGGATTAGTTTTGATATACCTTTCACACGACAACATCTATAATATATTCTCAATAATTTTATGTTTTTTATATTAGTTTTCTCAATGTAGATTAATTAATCAAATCTTATTAAAGATTATGTCTCTTTTCATATATTTTCTTTGTTTACTATTTATTATCGTTCAAGACTTATTTTGTTAGTTTTCACATTACGTCATGTCATTATGATCCCAATGCCGGCTACCTTCTATCAATATAGAGAATTGAATAACTTTATTCATCTAGATTTAAACAAATAAAGAGAAATCACCTAATATTTTTATTTAATTTAATATTAAGTTAAAAATAAATTAATATAGAGATTGATTTTAATATTTTAATATCTAAAATTTGATTTTCAACAAACGAATTGATTTATGTTTGAATTAGCTATGAAATTTTTTCAAACAAATCTTTATTATTATTTTGGCCTATTGTATGTTTTTGGATCTTTTATGTCATATCAACAGCTGTATACCTTAAAAATTTTAAATAAGAAAAAAAAATCTTATCGCAACTTTTAATTAACATTATCGTATTTTTCTTTATATTTTTTTTTTCTCAAACATGATCTAATATTATCGTCATTTTCATGAAATATATTTGTATTTAAATATAATTCAAATTTTATGATTTCTCAACATGAATACTTTGTATTTATTAGATTCTAGATTAATTATTTTTATATATTAAAAAAGATTAACACAAATTTAGATATGAATAATAAATATAATTAAGTTTATTGAATCAATAACTTCTAAAGTCTAGATCCACCCTGAGAATACGTTCAAATTAGGAGAAACTACATAGTTAGACATATTTCACTACATATCATATATGTTATTATTATCAATATATTCAAAATGTTACGTATTTTATCACTAACCAAAAGTTTCCTACCACATAACGAGGAAGATATACTTCGATACCACTGTCAAGAAGACCAAAATAGAGAGAGAAGCGAGTGAGATTTGTTATGTAACTCAGATACATGTGAATCACATGTGAATCCGCTTGGATATAGTATATCTTGAATAAATTACACCTTATTTTAACCTCATGTATCTCGGTATACATGTATCTTGACGTTTCTTGATACACAAGAATCTAATGAAATTCATAATATTACAAAGTACATTGTATCTAAATAATTAACTCATAATCTAGTGAAATGTATATAAGTTTCTTTAAAATTATTAGATAAAAATACTACACTAGATCAAACAATTTAATTATAACATCACAAATTAATAGGTGAATGTATATTATGTAATCATAGCCTAGTGATAAAAATTTATATGGAAGACACTTCCCCCCCCCCCCTCCTTTTTTATTTACTCAATTCATTTGTTTGTAATCTCATAAACAATTGACTAGTAAAATGAAGAGAATGTTGTACATTATAGGGGTGTAAAATTAATTCATAAAAATATGTTCCATCGAAGCCATATTTTAATTAATTTATTTTGACTCGCTCAATTCAGTCGTTTATAAATTAATTATTATACATTTCAAATTGACTCATGAGAACCTGTGTTATTTTTTAAAAGACAACTATGCTATACATAACAATAGAAAACAATAGAAAAGTGAGGGACAAAAACAAAGAAAGAAATTAAAACTTAATAAGAATTAGACAGGGTGGATTATGACTCATTTCAGTCCAACTCGTTTTAGTTCAAATAATTTTTGAGCGGTCATTAACATTCTTCATTTATCAACTCAGCTTATTTTTACGAATTTAATTAAGCTCAACTCGCTCATTGAACACTCTTAGTTGTATTTGTACAAATAATTCTCATAAAACTTAATTATATAGATCAATTACTATGACTATGGATTATGGGTCAACCAAATATTGGGCACTATTGGGCTTTAGCTAACTGGGCTAAGCATCTTTCAAAGCATGAAATTGGGCTTTTAATTGAATGTGGATACCCAACTCAAAGAGTATATTTATGACATTTTAACATTTCCAGTCAAATAGTTAAAAAAAGATTTAATCAAATTATTATTAATAGTTTGTAGCCATCCTCAATATATATTTTTGGGTTGTTTAATTGCTAGTTACAGTTATACATGTATTAGTATTACAAGAAAATAGTTATACATGCATTAGTTATTTCTTCTTTTACCTTACATAATAGATATATATGGAGATATCCTTGTAAGTTATACATATATTGGTAAAGCGGAACCGTAGATCAATAATCAAATATCATTATCCGTTTGTATATAGTTGCTAATATGCTACCAAACATGGTAGTAGATTAGTAGTATTCATGTTGATTTTAATACATGAATAACTTACGTCTAACAAGCAACCAATCGACCTCTAAAGGGTCATTAGAGACTAAGTGTCCATTTGGATAAGCTTGTTTTTAAGTGTTTTTTTTTACTTTTAAACACTTTTTTTTGTTTCGAAAGTGTTCAGAAAGGTTAAAAAGTGTTTTTAAGCACTCACTTTTAGGCTTAAAAAGTTTCAGAATATGTCAAAAGCCACTGGACATCCTCTACTTATTACTTTTAACTTATAATTGAATTGTAGAGACATTTTTCATATTTCAAATTAACTTAATTGTTTAATCTTCAATATTACTAGAATATTCTTCCATCTTTTATCTTTCATTTGAATTTTCTACGTGATGAGTTCAAGAAACACCCCAACAATTTAATGGAAGGAGTATAAAATATTAATATATACATTCTCTCATGACTTATACATGTATCAATTAAGCGAGTTTTAAAATTACAAATAAATATTTTATTAATTTTATACTCGAATAATTTACCTCCTATTCAACTTTTAAACATAACATTACTTATGCAAAAATAAATACATTACTCATATCTAAACCAACTATCAAATGACAGTATAACAAGTGTATATCAGTGTACAATAATGCACTTATAACAAAGCTAAATTTAAAATTTTACATAAAATAAATTTGGAACATGGCCAAAATTTAAAAGTCTTATTTGAAGTTCAGCAAAATTTTAGCAATTTCAAACCTATTTTTAAAAATAAAATGTCTTTTAATTCATCAAATTGCATTTTAAAAGCGTTTAGTGAATCTAAACTGATAAATCTTTATTATTTATGAATGCATGTTTCGTCATGTAGTATTTTAATTATCATTTGTTAATATTAGATTTGAGAAAGATTTAAGAATAAATTGATGATAACGCATTACACAATATTAAAGCAGTAAAATGAAATGAAATGAAACTCACGTTAAATATTTATGTTATGATATCAAATGGAATGAAAGCTCAATATGTTTATCCGAGTTGAAGTGCTATCGAAAACAACGTTAGTTTCATAAGATTACATATACATCATCCTTCTTAGACATCTCTTACGAAATCAAACTTTTAAATAAAATTTGAGAACTCAAGAATCACTAAAAGAATTATTTTCATTCTCTTTTTCACTTCAATCTACTTATCGAAATTCAAAATAACTTAAATTTATATTATTAATCAAATACAATATTTATTTTCGATATAATAATTTATATACTCACAATTTTCATAGCCAAACGCCCCGATTCGGAGCCTCGGGTTTTGAGTCAAATCGGCGGGCACTCATTTCTGTTTAACATTATAAGCTCACCACTTTTCAAAATTACAAAAAATTTCCTTTTCTCTTAGAAAGCGAATTTCTGCAGCAAATCGGAAGTGAGATTGGAAATCCGGCGACGGCGACGGGAGAGATGGAGGAAGCAGATCAGAATGAGAACGGAAATCCAGCGGCGGCGGCGGCGGCGGTGGAGGAGGAAACCGAAACGGTTATTGGACCGGGTCCAGCTCCTCGTGCTCGTGCTAAACGTCCTCTTCAATTTGAGCAAGCTTATCTCGATTCACTTCCTTCAGCTAACTTGTAAGTAGTACTACTATTATATATGGATATGTTTAACTTCACAGTGTTTGTTTTTAAGGGGCTTTTAGGGTTTATTATGTTATATGAGAATAGTGCTAATACTACGGGAATGAAGGATGAGGATAGAGACTGGAATGAAAGAAAATCATACTAAAGCTATACTATAACTGAGGAAATGAATGAAAAAATAAGGAAAAAGTGGATTCACAAGCAATCCAAGGCATATGACACTGTAGAAGTTCACGAAATCAACAAAGGAATATGACAACTATACTTTGAATTTTGACAATCAAGATTTGAAACCAAAATCATAATGTCACCAACCTAGTCCGTTACGTGACCTAGTCCTTTACTAGTGTTGATGTGTCACTTAGCTCAAGTATGGTGGATAGCTTTAGTGGAATGGTTGTGGTGTCTGGCAACTCTAAGGAAAGACTAAAGAGAAGCTTGGAAAGTTAACGAAATACATCTTTTATTGATTATCAAAGATGTATGCATTAAATGGCTTACAAGATACTAGACCAAGGGTTTTGATGTGTCGTATGTCAGTCTGTGTGAATGGCTGCTCATGCCTACTAAGTGTGGTCTTCGGTCTCCTACTATTTATAGGCTCCTAAGGTTTTGGAACATTCAAAGTTGGTGGAAACCCCACTAAATTTGGTGGGCTTTGGGCTACCTAATGTACCCAAGGGCAAGTCTTTCTAGGTATTTCTAGAATCTTCCTCAAATTGCTACCTTTCTTCGGCTGTCCTTTGGTCTCCTTTGTTTGTTCTTTATCGATCCCCTTTGATATTTTAAGGTTCTTGAGTCGTCTAGGATCCATGGGAACTTTCGCCACCTTTGGCAACATTCTTAAAACTTCGGTGCAACAATGTAGTGTGCTTAGTGGTCTTGGCATGTTTTTAACTTCACTTTATCGTGCTCTATTCTGCTTCTTCCAATTTATTAGGCACATTTCAATGTTGAGACATCTCCTAATATGTTCCATGTCACTCTTGCACGTATCTGCCTGGCCCGATTGTCGGTCGTAACCACAAGTTACACGACCATTGTTCAACATGTATTGTGTATGCTCCAGGCCTCTTTTTGTTGTCTTGCTCTGTTTAGGCACCTCGTGGCATGCACGGACAGTCGATGCTTTTGGCTGGGTGTGACAATAAACCCAATATTAATTAAAAAGAGATGAATTATAATTACCGTTAGAAAGTAAGGATGAATTATCATAATGACTCAACTTTTTCTTTGAATTGGATAATGACGCCTCAACTTTGAAAGGTTGTACATGGTCATGTTGGAAATATTACTAAACCATGTATTATTCGGTGCAGGTATGAAAAAAGTTACATGCACCGAGACGTGGTTACTCATGTTGCTGTTTCAGCAGCAGATTTTTTCATTAGTGGGAGTAGTGATGGTAAGAGAGGACATATTAATTCTTGATGTTTGCTTAAATCACCAAATTCTCTTCTTTATTGTCCAGGTCACCTGAAATTTTGGAAGAAAAAGCCTATTGGTATCGAGTTTGCAAAACATTTTAGATCTCATCTTGGACCAATTGAAGGCCTTGCAGTAAGTAGCCAAAGGCTCACTGGAAGCAGTATTCTCTATTCCGGTTTATTATCAGTATGCTTGAACAGAGCAATCCGCAACTTAACCTAAATTTCATTGCAGGTTAGCATTGATGGTATGCTTTGCTGTACAATTTCAAGTGATAAGTCTCTGAAAATATATGACGTAGTGAATTATGACATGATGTCCATGATTCGTCTTCCCTTCATACCTGGATGTGCTGAATGGGTATATAAACAAGGGGATGTCAAGGCTAAACTTGCCGTTAGTGATCGTAACTCCTCGTTGGTGCATATATATGATGCAAGAGCTGGTACAAATGATCCTATAACATCTAAAGAGGTATTCTCATTGACTTGACTCAATACTAAGGTTGATATGTCGTTTGTGCAGTTCATATTCTTCTTTGTTATGTTAATATGAAGTTTCTACCAGCAGTCGCATGAATCAAATTGCTAACACTTAAGTTTCCTTGTAATCAGGTACAGTTGTGCCCCATCAAAGTCATGAAATACAATCATGTCTTTGATACTGTGATATCAGCAGATGACAAAGGGATCATTGAGTACTGGAGTCCTGCCACACTTAAGTTCCCAGAGAATGTGTATGTGTTCAAGTTTTAAAAGTAATTTTCCTTGCATCTGGTCCCTTAACGGAGACAATAATCATTGATTTCAGGAAGCTCAAACCCCAATCTGAGTTTTAGAATGATTCGGATATTTGTATTACATCTCTGTGTATGGAATCCAAGAAATTTGTGTTTCCCTTTTCTCTATTGCCTTTTTTTGTTTTGGGGATGGGTTTTTTTCGGGGTTGGCGAAGAGTATCAATTTTGAATTCAGAAATATAGCCTTGTCAAAAAAGGCCATATATGGCATCTATTATTAGACCATCTCCGTTGTTATTTTAGTGTGTATTCACCTCAATAGAGTAGTATTAAATCTACTGCTTATGGTTTTTCTTATACGATCTATAAGAAGATAAGCATATGTTATTTAATTTATAGGTCCACTCACTTTCTTTGCCATATTCAAGAGTTTGTCTCTTGCTCCTAATTGTAATAGTCACCTCTCATGCTTTTCTTATCATGTTCTGCCTGCAGGGTGAATTTTAGATTGAAGAGTGATACTGATCTCTTTGAAATTGTGAAATGCAAAACTGCTGTTTCTTCTATAGAGGTATGACAGGAAAACCTTTGCTGGAAATTATGTGTACTTAGACCCTTTTACTTAACAACAATAACTACTACTCTTTGACTATGTACATGATTACATGTCAAGTTAGCTATAAGCAGTTTCAAATTTCTTGTTCTTACCAATTAGTGGACAGAGTCTTCAAAAACTTTTTATCCTTTTCTCTTTGTTTCCAGGTAAGCCCTGATGGTAAACAGTTCTCGGTAACTTCACCTGATCGCAGGATTCGTATATTTTGGTTCAAGACAGGTAAACTAAGACGTGTGTATGATGAATCTCTTGAGGTAAGAGATTACTCCTTTAAATAATCTATTGACTTGTGTATGTACAGATGTGGTTCTTGTCTTCTTCTGTTCCTTTTTATTTTTGGGTGATAATCGAAAAATTTCCATCTTTTAGGTGGCACAAGATCTCCAGAGGAGTGATGTTCCTTTATACCGACTTGAAGCTATTGACTTTGGACGAAGAATGGCTGTGGAAAAAGAAATTGAGAAAACAGAATGTGTACCACAACCTAATGCTGTTTTTGATGAAAGTTCCAACTTCATTATATATGCAACTCTCCTAGGAATTAAAGTAAGAAAATGTCCATTAAACTGTCAAGATGCATTTATATTTTCTGATTCTTGTACTTGTGCCTTACTGGAGTTATTCTAAGTTTCATGCTACTTCGATGTTCATTTTCTTATTTTGGGTTAATTTTTCTTATCTTCAGATTATAAATCTACACACCAACAAGGTATCTCGTATCCTGGGGAAGGTGGAGAGCAATGATAGATTTTTGCGAATTGCTTTGTACCAAGGTGATAGAAGTAGTAAAAAAGTAAGGAAAATCCCTGCTGCGGCAGCAAATGCAAATGAAAGCAAGGAGCCCTTGATAGATCCCAATCTACTTTGCTGTGCTTTCAAGAAACATAGAATCTATTTGTTCAGGTATCATATATGCTATATAGTACAGAGAATGAAAAGAAGGCTATCTTGAACTTTGTTGCTTTTCTATCCATTGGTCAATGATGAACTTGGACCTTCTTTACTGCACTGACCTGTTCAGTCTAGACCTTAGTGGCATGGTAAAGGAAACATGGTGACAGCTTTATCTAAACTAGTCAAACTAGGACGTGTGCATGATGAAAAATGAATTGTTCTGAGAGATGTTAAATATCGATTTTTCTACTAGAATTAAGCTTTAAAGTTGTCTGATAACTATCTTGAGCCGTGAAAAAATTGGAAAGTTCAGTTGGCTGCTGCGCTCTTCGACATTGGGTGATTTAAATTGATGTTCCATCCTTCTATGAAGTATATCAGCCCTCGCCCTCTTGTTATCTCTTCTGTTGAATAAAACCACATTTTCTTGTTTAAATTTCATTAACAGTCAGAGAGAACCTGAGGAACCTGATGATCCTACCAAGGGAAGAGATGTCTTCAATGAAAAGCCACCTCCTGATGAACTTTTGGCTGTATCTGACATTGGGAAGTCCGTTACTACATCCCTTCCAGATAATGTGGTAAGTTATGGTTTTACTTGGCATATATAAAATAAATAGAAAATTTCAGATAGGTTCCGTTTTGGATTAGCTTAAAAAAAATAGCTTTTAAGTCGAAAAGTAAAAAGTAGGGGGAGGCCTACTTTTGGTTTTTAACTTTTTTAGTCATTGTAAACTTATTTTAAGTTATTTTTAACCTTGTCAAACACTTCCCAACTTACTCTTTAAGTCATTTTTTACTTATTTTAAATTATTTTTATATTTGCCTAACATTTCCAGAAGTCAAAAATTGACTTAGAAGTAGGTTTGACCAACTTTTAAGCCAATCCAAACCTCTTGAACTGGATATCCTTGTCCATGAGTTTGTAGGAGCGGAACTGTATGTGAGTGACAATGATTGGTATCGAATTAGGAAAGGTTTTAAGTAAGATTAATTTTTGTGGTCCGTATAAATCAAGTCAGTTAGACCTGAATAAAGGACTTACCTTCTTCTACTTCTGTTTTCTGATTCCTGATCAATCAATGAATGAGATAACAGGATAGCATGCTATAAAACCGCTACCTCTAGAATGGTCTTCATAAGCTGGTACAAGATGTGCAAACCTATTATGCGCTCTTGGGCAACCTTTCTTAACTGAAAAATGACACTTTTTTTCTGCATTATTGTGGTATTCATAAAAGATTGTAGTTCTTCCTATGTTGTTCGGACTCTACAAAAATGTTGCCACACCCGTGACAGATCCTCCAAAAATTCACTACTTTTGGAGGATCCAACATGAACCTGGTGGGATTTTTTAAGAGTAAAAGCAACGTATGTTCTTCCATTAACACTTCGCGTAGTAGAGGCCCTTCCTTTTTATGTATTTGTACTAATCCTGAGATGGACAGAAATTTGCTGATTCATTTCTTTCTTTCTTTTGCTCTGACCTAGATCATGCATACCAGTATGGGTGACATTCATATGAAGCTATACCCTGAAGAGTGTCCAAAAACAGTGGAGAATTTTACAACACACTGCAGGAATGGATACTATGATAATTTGATATTTCATCGGGTCATCAGAGGCTTTATGGTTCAGACAGGAGATCCATTAGGAGATGGCACGGGTGGCCAATCTATTTGGGGAAGGGAGTTTGAAGATGAGTTCCATAAAAGGTATGTTAATGTATTGTTTTGCATATATCCATAAAAGCATAATTGTACATGCTTAACTTATTTCCTCTGCTCCCTCTTCCTAGATATGTGTCTTGTGAAGGGCCGTTGTTTTACTGATGCTGCTTATGTAGCTTTTTGGATTAATGAACGTGATGGTAGGCTGTGGGAACCGGAAATCTAGGCTCATAATAAAAGATTGTTCCATTTGAGTGTAAAATGTGTTTTAGGTTTAATCAACCTCTTTTTTCTTTGAACATCAGCCCATTTTTAAGTGTCTGCAGCAGTAAAAAGGAATAAAAAAAAAACAGTCAAATGGTGTAAGACAAATTAAGTATTCAATCCATGGAGTAAATGGATTTATAGTAATAGTACAGTGTAATTTTTTATCCGTGTTCTTAAGGTTGCTGAAGCTTTTGCAGCACCTAATATGCAATAGAAGATCGCCAGTGCATAGTTTAGAAATAAAAGTTAATGACTGGACAAAAATGAAATCTCTTTTGCTTGCCTTCCATATGCTGATGACCATGATTTCGTCAGTGTTTTGAATTTTTAAATTCAGTTGCAAATAATAAATTGCTTTTCTTCCTGGCAACAGCTGTGTAGCTATATCATGAATTTAACTAGATGACCCAGCGATTTCCTCCCTACCAATGAAAAGGATCTTTTGCATTTCTGTGCTTTTGATATTAACATACAATTCTACGGCTTATGATTATGAAAGTGACTGATTGAGTCTAATCAGAAGCTTGTACTCCATTCATGGAGCCACAAGTATACTTCTGGAACACATCATAATATTTAGCATGTGCTGTAGTCTTCTTCCTTGCTCGACTCTGGAGATTCATTTGCTTGCTTTGTAGACTCCGAGAAGATTTTTCCAGGGTCTAGGGAGTGGATAGCTTAGTCATTGCTTGAAATAACAGCTGACACAGCCTCATGACATCTAATTTTAACTTGATTTTCTAAATATAGCTGATAAACATGTTTTCTAGTTTATGCTCTGGGTTAAGTTCATCTAAACGATTATATTGGTCTGTGCAGTCTGCGACATGATAGACCCTTCACTGTCTCGATGGCTAATGCTGGGCCAAACACAAATGGCTCTCAATTCTTCATAACAACTGTTGCCACTCCATGGTTGGACAATAAGCACACGGTTTTTGGCAGAGTGGTGAAAGGAATGGATGTTGTACAGGTATTAGCTTATAAAGTTTCCCCTTCCTGTCTCTGCTATGGATTGATTACTGAATGAATAGACCACTCGGAGCTTTGTCCTCTTCAGCAGAATATCTCTAGTTGTTTATCCAGAAAGGAAGAAAGTTGGTGAATATGTTGTAGTTCAAATTGAAATGATAATTGCTGTAGTTTGTCTGATGTGATATTTAATGTATGGTTACTTCTTGGGAACTAATTAACCATTCCTTTTCTTTTGGATTATGACAGTCTTTAGAGAAAGTGAAGACCGACAAAGGTGACAAGCCATACCAGGATGTAAAAATATTGAATGTGACTGTTCCAAAGTCTTGAATGGGTTCTTGTTGTGGCTATGCTCCACTATTGGATGGTTTACATCTCTGCTTATTCTGGAGAATTGGAAGGAGTACTACGACTTATGTTGGAAAGTATTGCTATCCTCGTTGGACCCTGATCTGACATGTATCTGTGTAATCTATGACTTCTCAAAACCTGCTATACAACATAGATTCCTCAGTTTTAAGAAACTTTTCGTGCCTCTGGGAAGTAGAACTCGACTGCTATAAGTGAATGGGAGTTGCTGGCTGATGTAGTATTAGCTCATTGGCAAGGAGTGTACGATCAGCGTTTCCACTCCAGATTCATTAGTGAGACAGAACGGCCTAGCTTATTATCAATGTTCTTGTTGTGGACAGTAATTTATAGAGTTAGAGACCTAGTGTTGCACTGCAATACCAATAATTGATGTTGTTTTCACATAGTCTCGACTGAACTACAAGTGTAGACCTTTTTGACATCTTTTTAAGTCCTAGTTTTATATATTTGAATTGTAGCTGCAATGTTTTTAGTTTCTCTTTACTTAATTATTGTACAAGACCCTACTCTGAATTCAAATCATCAGGAATCTGTTTTTGCAACTTCTCATGTCTGTTTTTGCAACTTCTCACTGTGTGAATAGCTTTATGTGACCATATCGGAAAATGACTTCCAGGGATTACACAGGGTATTTTGTTGGTTGTAGATGACTTTTTCCAGTTGGATTAGATCCTAAGTTAACAGTGGATTATTACTCTCTCCGTTTTAAAAAAAAATAGCCTAGTTTAATTTAAAACGAGTTTAAAAAAAGAAAGAAGACTTTTTAATCTTGTGGTTCTAAATTAAAGTTATGTCAAATGTATCAAAATGTCCTTTAATCTTAAGGTCTTCAACATGTCATGTGAAAAATTAAAGTCAAAGTGTTGTCAAAAAAAGAAAGGGGTTATTCTTTTTTAAACAAACTAAAAAGAAAATAGGGACATTCTTTTTTAAACGGAGGGAGTAATGAGAGTATTACTGTAAGCGTTGAAACTGCTCAAGTCATAATTGTAAATTGAGAATTGCAGGTTCTGATGAGTTGGAAGTGGCAACAAATACATCAACAAAAAAGAAGCAATTCAAATCCAACAATACTAGTGATTTCCAATTGACTCAAGATGTTTACCAAGCAAAATATAGGTTCATTAACTAAACTAAAAGCGAAAACAGTAAGTTGACAAAAAGATTCCCAGAATAAACTCAACGGGAACTGGGGAACAAGACCGTTCATACAGAAACCAGTAAAACATTCCTCTAATCGAAGAGACTGAAGCCCATGTCCTGCAATATTGAAAAACCAGACAAACATGTTAGTAGATATACAAGAGAACATTATCCGCAGCAGAGAAACGCCAAGGCCTCCTAAAATTAAACGGAGAATCTTACGTCATCTGATTCCTCTTTCTCTTCCACCTTCTTTTCCTCTTTCTTCTCCTCGGCAGCTGGTGCTGCAGCACCACCACCAGATACAGCTACTGCAACTCCACCACCACCACCAGCGGGTACTGAAGCCAACTTCTCCCTCCCAGCAGCAATCAGCTCAGTGATGTCCTTGCCCTTGACTTGGGACAAGAGGAGTTCAATCCTGTCATCGTCAGCTTCAGCTCCAACTGCACCACACGTTTAAAAAAAGTTGAGAATGCAAAACTAAATCAAGTATACAGTAGTATACAACACTGATCATAATGCTTATTTATCCATGAAATACAAATCAACGACACGGTTATCCTATCCTATGTAAGGTAAGTAAGCATAATAGAGTAATCAAGTCTCACATGGATACCTTAGGAAGGGATTATATGACATAGTCCATCCTACCCTCCCAAGGTAAGATTGTGTACACACCACTCTACCCAGACCGCACTCGTGAAATTCTATAGGATGTGTTGTTATCAGAGAACATAACATAAAATTAACAGTACATCGAATATAGAAAGGTGAGGCCTCTGAGTATCAAACAAACTAAATCTACTCTAAAGTTTAACAGATAGGTGCTTAATATTACTTTGCTCGAATATTACTCGCTCTTTCTCCAGGAATCACAATTTCTTTTATAGCAGTTCGGAAAACTATAATTAATACTACAATAACCCGCATTACTCCATTAGGCGCACGTAAAACATCTCTAAGTACATCCATAAACAAACCAAACACATGTGTCAAAAAGTTCCAAGGATCCAGTACAATAAACTAACACAAAGAAAACAGCACCACATTCAGAAATGTCAAAATGTCATGCTCTAAATCAATAAAAATAAAAGAAACTATAAACAAGAAAAGATGACTTCTTCATCTTGGCGTTGCAACCATTCATTTGACACTTATACATCAATAAATCAGTAACCAACAACATAACCAGCATAATGTAATCCCACAAGTCCGGTCTAGGGAGGTTGGTGTGTACCGCAAAAACCTTAACCTATCTTATATAGGCCATAAAATTCAACGAAAGATGAGTTATCTAATCATGACTCGAGTGTTAATATCCTCTTTCACTACCTACAAACCACACTCGTGGAATTACACGCAACCAAAACAATTTATGAACTAAGTTCTATGCATAGTGTCCGAAAAAGGGCTTGACTACAAGGGTCTATTATACGTAACCTTAAGCAGCTGGTTATATCATATTCATATTCACATTCACATTCATAAGAATCATTTTCAAACCACCACACATCAACTAATATACAAAATATATATATATATATATACAAGGAAATTCAAAAAAAAAATAAAAAATACCAGAAGCAAGGATCTTCTTCAAATCTGCAGCAGATGGGGAGGTGTTACCACCCAACACAGCCAACAAGTAAGAAGCGATAACCTTCATTTTCTTAACTACAAATACAAACAAAACTAATAATAATTACACATAAACACAAAAAATATACAACAAAAATCAATAAGAGATCAAATCAGATCAAGGAATTTACTTTGTGTGAGATTTGTAAGCTTTAATGGCGTAGGGCTGCTGCTGCTTCCGACTTAACAGAGAAAGAGTAAAATGTGTGGTGAATGCTATGAATATATAGTTAGGGCTTTTTGCCCTTTCTTATGCAGAGATTAAATCTGAACCGTTAAATTACTTATATCGAGTATTTTGCTATTTGCACCTTTAAGTTATGGTTTATTTCTTTAGTTTGCACCATATACTTTTTTTTTTTTTTTTTTTATCATTTGCTCCTTGATGTATTCACTTGATTAATATCGCGTTTAATTATGGATAATTTTTATTTTTTTTGGAATTGTATTTTGAAATTATCTTGAATATAAAATTTAAATACTTATTAGTGTAATTTCATCGTATTTTGAAATTTAAGAATTGCTTGTAAAATTCATTAGAAGGATAATTTTTTTACTATAATGATAACAAAAAAAATAAAGATTATTGTCTATATAATGAGAAAGTTTATGTGTGCACACTATTGATACTCCCTTCTTTCAATCAGAAAATATACTTTTGTTACTTATTGAAAAGATTTTTACAAATTTAACCGTAGAGTTAAGAAAGAAAGAGATAATAAAAAAGCAAAAGATCGAGAAATGGTAGAAGAAAAAAAGAAACAAAAGAAATTATGGCTTGTGGTTATCGACGCTAAGTAGCAAAGTAAGAAAATTGAAAAGAAATGAAATTGTAATATAAAATCTTCTCATTTTGAGTGTTTCGTGTTCTATTTATGTTTTGAACGAAATATAAATCAATCGACTATATATATTAATCGTATCGATATATTTCTTAATGTACTCGAGAGATTTGAGTGAGATTATGAAACTAAGAGATACAAAACTTGTTGTTTTATAGAAAAAATGTAGATATGCTCTAATGTATGCACCCTGTGATTATGCATGAGATCATGCGTGTGATTGAGTGCTTGATGCACGACATGTTGAGCATGTGAGGAGCGTGTATTACACGACCTATGATACATTTCACCATTTAGAATTGGGAACTAAATTTTGAGAATTTGAGCAGTGATTTTGTTCACATTTTGAAAAAAAAATAATTAATACTTGATTTCGAGTTTATACTTAGATTTTTTCATGCAATTTTATTGATTTGGACATTTGAAAGGACTTCAAATGAAAAGCTAAGCATATTGAACTCATGAGTTATAAGTAATTCAACCATGAATTTTGTTTTAAGAATTGATCATATTAATTTGATTTCAATTTGGACTATATATGAAACCAAATAAATACATTATTTGACAATGTTGAGTGTTTAATTGGATAAAAATTAAGTCTTTTCAAACATTAAAACGTACTTGAATTGAAGACAATTAAAGTTTAAATTCAAACGAAGTAATTTCTTTTAATTTGTCTTGTTTGACATGTGATAAGTACTTAACATATATATTAAGTGTAACTTTCAAAAAAATATATTTCACTTTAAAATAATTGAAGAGAGACGGGGGAGGAGGAGGGGGGTGTCATACAATTATCACAAAATCATAAGTAATAATTGAGAATACTAACTAAGTTTGAAGGGATTCTATGTATTTTCTCCAAATCATTTTAAATATATTATTATCAGAGGAAAAATACAATTAAAACAAAGTCATTTCCTATCCGTTTAATATGATATTTTTCTTATGAAAATAATCTTTATAATTTTATTTAAAAAAAATAACTTTATTTCCGTTCATGTGTCATTCTTTAAAAGGGCATTCATCATTTCTTTTAATCTTGTAAGTTTTGAATTTCAATGGTATAATGACACTCACTTATGAAAATGACACTATTGTTTAAAATTTAAAATTCAGAAGCACAATTATATACCAGTTTAGTTTAAAATTATTTAAAATATTTATGATATCCTTCATTTCAAGCCTAACAAAATCAGAACATAAATAAATATAAAATAAAAGAAGTCGGAAAATATGAGATTTAATTATGTAATTCATTATAAATATTAATTTAATTACATGATATTTTTACATTGAAAATCATAAAAATAACACAAGAAATACGCAACAACATTTAAGACATTTGTATAATTTTTTTCTTTTCTTTTTAGATTAATACGTTTTGTAACTGCTCAAAATAATATTAATCAATACATATATAAGTCTGTGCACTAAATAAAAATATTAGCATAATGTAATTCCACAAGTGGAATATGGGAGGATAAAGTATACATAAGGCTTATCTTATTTTGAGTGGTAGAAAAACTATTTTAGATCGATCCCTGACTCAAAAAATATATATATTAAAATAGACGAACAAGATTATAAGGAGAGTGATAAAATCATGAAAACACAGTATAAAGCATAATAATGAATTATGAAAAAAAAGAGAATAGTAGCTATTGGAAAAATATATTGGACTGAAATTACAAATTGATAAATAACTTATTACAAATACTGTGTCGTGGTAAGTCACTACCTTAAAAGCGATTTCGATTCGTTTCTAGTGCAAATCATTTTAGTAATCGCTTTTCAAGGTTCCACAACTACTCTCAAACACGTGTACTCGTGGCTGAAAATTCAGAGGTTATCCAAAATCAATTGTCCAGGAAATATTCTGAGAATGAGCTAAGAAGAAAGGGGGAAAGGTTTTCCTCTTTTTTATTTTATTTATGATGTAGTGTGTCTTAGATTTACTTAAGTCATTTTTTATATAGGATTGCAAGAGAATGAGTTGCAAATATGATAGTTAATTTTTGAAAAAAGGATTGTATTGCATTAAAGTTCATTACATCATTTTAATAAAAAAAAAAAACTCTTTTTTTTGGAACAAATATTACTTTTCCTTTGAAACATATTTTGCATTTGTATCTTAGCATTACACCCAGTTAATAACATTTAGAATAATTAACTCAAAAATATAATTAATTCAACAGTAACTACAATAAAATAATGTACAACTCAAAGTATAGGAGACAATAAATAGTAGTAAAAATTGAAAGACACTAAACTATATGAGAAATGCTTAGACTATCGGCATGGAAGGATAAGCAAGACAACGCTCGATTACCTACTAACCTTTTACCATAAGTTGTATTTTTCACAATCTCTCATCCAAAATTGTTAAGCTACAACTACGCCATTTTTTGTCTAATAACCTCTACCTAATACTTCTTCGGTTTACTCTTATATTTCTGAAAACCATCATAGTCAACCTCTCAAATCTCCGCACTAGAACTCCATGCATCTCTTGATCTTCACTTATCCAAAATCTTCTCAACTTCACATCTTATATTTTTCCTCCATCGCTCCTATATCTTATTTCGAATATCTTTATTTCTCGTCCTATCTCTCTTAATATGCCCTCTCATCCATCGGAACATACTCATTTCCGCAAATGAGGATATAATAAATAGTGGCAACATTGTCATTTCACATTTTAAATAGGAGTAATAATAAAGAAAATAATAGAAAAAAAAAGCGCGGGAAAGAGAGTCCCCCCCACCCCTCTAACCCCCCCACCCCCTTAGCTCCTCTGTAAAGTGGAAAGATTTTTCCCTCTTTCAGGCCCTAGTAGACTGTGAAATCAAAAAATCTAAACTTTATCTCGAAACTTCCGATCTCATTCACCGGAGTTACCATCGGAAAAAAGTATGAACGCCGCTGAAAATAGCCGGCGCTGGGACCGGCGAGACTCTAGGTTTTCAAAGAAGCAGAAACTCATACTTAACTCCGAAGAACAGCTCGAATCGAAGCTAGGATTCGATGTTTTCACTGAAGGAGATAAACGACTCGGCTGGCTTCTTACTCTTGCCTCTGTACTACTACTACTACTACGACACCTCATATTATATATATTTTTTTGAATTTTTAGTTAAAAGGTGAATTTTGAGTTTTTTTGGTTTGTTTTGGTTTAATGTTGTAGTCGTCATGGGAGAATCAGGAGACTCGCAAAGTGTACAGTTGTGTCGATCTTTATTTTGTTTGTCAGGTAAAAGTTCATACTGATGGAATATAGCTGTCCTTTTGTTTGTATGTTTATTCATTTGAAAAGACACAACATGTTAGTTTCCGTGAGTTATTGATGGGATATTCTTAGTGGAAATGACATGTTTATTGATCCGATAAGAGAAATATCGAAATGACAATTAGGTGAGCTATTGATTGAATATTCTTAGTGGAATTGTTGTTTGTTGATTCGATAAGAGAAAATATGGATATGTTAGTTTAGATGAGTTGTTGATTGGATATTTTTAGTGGAAGTGTTGTTTATTGATCCGGTAAGAGGAAATATTGATATGTTAATTTATGTGAGTTATTGGTTAGATATTCTTAGTGGAATGTTGTTTATTGACTCGGTAAGAGAAAGTATTAAAATGTTAATTTCGGTGAGTTTTTACGCTTGAACTTTCTGGTTGAAGGATGGTTCAACATTCAAAGCAAAGTACAAATTCAGGCCATATTTTTACGTGGCAACAAAGGTCAGTCCCTTAAATTCCTTTTGTACTCCAAGCAAAGAAAGTTTTTCTTTTTCCAAATTTTATATATTTGCTGATTGTTGTGCATTTGTTCAACAGGATAAAATGGAAATGGATGTCGACTCATATCTGAGAAGGCGATATGAATCTCAAATCGCAGATATTGAAGTTTTAGAGAAAGAGGATCTTGATCTTGTAAGTCTGTTAACATCAAATTTAGGATTTGTTTGTTTCATGACTGCTTTCATAAAAGTTCCATGTTAATGGGAGTTTAGAGTGTGTATGAGTAGGATCCTACTATGAAACCCCATAAAAAGAGCTATTGGATGTGTAAAGTGTGCCTAGAAATTCAGCAAGCACGTGGCTTGATTCTGCATCACATCACTTCCCATTTCATGTTATTACTAAAATATTTATCTGTGGGTCCTCATTGTTTGAATGCTATGCACAAGAGAAAGTAGGTCATATGTCTAATCATGAGGTGGCAGAGTGTGAAAGAGAATTGGATTTAAAGATGTCTGTGGGTCTTGGGAAGAAGAAACATTGTGAAAAACATGTTGTTTTTGTTTATTCACCTTTCATGCGTGTGAAACATGCTCAAACTATTAGACATCAATGTCACTGATATAATCCTGTTAACTAGGCTATATTAGACCTCTTTTTGAAGTTTCATCATGTATTTTGGTATCTATTCATAAGTTGTAAGTAACACCTAGGTGATAGAAAATCTTCTCGTCATTTCGTTTGCTGCTTTTTTCATTTACTCGGTATAAGGAAATATCTTTACCAAAGGAATTTGTTGAACAATGACAAAAGTCTAAATTGGTGATTAATAAAATGAGTGTACTCCTTATAAGGCTTAGACAATTCTTCTTTCTTTTGAGCTAGCTTTTGGGGTGTGAATTAGGCCTAAGACCTAATTTAACATGGTATAAGAGCAGGACCCTTCTCACCCAAGGTTGGGTGGCCCAATAAAAAATTGCCCATGCACTAGATGCTAAGCACTGGGCTTGAGGTGGAGTGTTGAAGAACGACAAAAATCTTACATTGGTGATTAGTGAGATGAGTGGACTCCTTATAAGGCTTGGACAATCCTCCTTCCTTTGAGCTAGCTTTTCGGGTGTGAGTTAGGCCTAAGACCTAATTTAATGAAACCATTTATGTTGTCTATGGTGAAATGTGCATAAAAACAACTTCTATCTTAATGTTTGCAAGTTATCTTTGTAACAATTATTAAAGAGATAACTTTGCAAAAAGAATTAATGGAACCAAGTATGTTGTAGGTTAAGTAGAAGACTAAATGTATGCACTGCAAGTTTATTCAACATCGAAGAGTGAATTTTTTAAGGTGAATTTTGATACCTAGGCTCATTTTCCCAAGAGAATGGAATAGATGAAGATGTGAAATAGAATTAAAATGGGATGGTAGAAGGAAATGCTATGAAAGATCGACGTGCGACCATACAAGATTAGACAGTATTAAACATGAAGACATTTGATGATAGAATGAGAGAATGTCACTTGAGATATTTGTTTATGTCATGTGTCAAGCCCCATATGCATCAGTCCATCAGTCCATAGGGGCGAGAAAGGTGTTACAAGGGCGGTAGAGCTAAAATCAAATGGAATGGAATCACACCGAAAGACCTACAATCTCTTTTTTTTGAGGACTGTAGAAAGACCTACAATCTCTTAGAACCTATGCACACTTAGCGAGAGATAGGGCACAATGAAAGACGAGATCTATTCAGGCGATACCAATTAGTTGCAAATATGATTTTATCATGTTGCCTCACTGCTGCTTCATACCTACACTGTATATTTTTTATGCCATCAAGATCTCTTTCTGATATTTATTTCTTCTTTTTCAGAAAAACCATCTGTCTGGCCTACACAGATCATATTTAAAGATATCATTTGACACTGTCCAACAGTTGATGGACGTGAAGCGTGATCTAACACACATTGTTGAGAGAAATCAAACGAAGTTTGATACTATAGAAGCATATGAATCTATACTGACGGGGAAAAGGTAGTCTCTGATATTTTGAAATAATATCAATAACCATAGTCCATCCATTAAGTATTTAGTGAAGTTCACATATCTTTAGATGATCATCAGTTATTTTGACATTGTTTAATTTCCTTATCAATTTATACCAATCCTTTCATTTAAGATTCATTATGGGGTACGTCCATCTTGAGTGATTGTTTCCTGACATGCAGCAAGCAGCGAAGTCAAGATTTTATAGATTATATCACTGATCTACGTGAATATGATGTTCCCTACCATGTTCGCTTTGCCATTGACATTGGTAATGTCCTTTTCAATGCTAAGATTTTTGAAGTCTCTAAATTTTTGAATTAACTGTTTATGATCTTTGATCTTAACGTTGAAATTTACATTTATAGATGTTAGATGTGGTCAGTGGTATGATGTGAGTGTATCTAGCTCCGGTGTTATGTTGGAGAAGAGGACTGATCTCTTGCAGCGAGCTGAAGTTCATGTTTGTGCCTTTGATATTGAAACCACAAAGCTTCCTCTTAAATTTCCTGATGCCGAATATGATTCCATAATGATGATCTCATACATGGTTGATGGCCAAGGCTATCTCATTATTAACAGAGAGGTGCTTTATCTGTAGCATTTGTGTTTCTTACTCTTACTTTCTAATCTGAACTAGGTTTTGTTGAATTCCTTCTCCTATCTGTTATAAAAATATGATAAATTAGTGTTAGGCTTCATGATCTACATGATTTCTTCAGGTCTTCTTCACTGTGTTTTCCCATTTAGGGTCTTCGTATAGATTATGTAGCTGGTTGTTGTTAGTGAGACTCCTCCTTGAAGCGAATTCTTTAGCAATACATCTACAAACAAGGATCCATTTAATTTGTTTTTGGGAAAGTAAATTAATTATTTTTCTATGCAATTATAACCAATTTTTTCTGAATTTCCAGTGTGTTGGGGAAGATATTGAGGATATAGAGTATACCCCAAAACCAGAATATGAAGGGCATTTTAAAGTGACAAATGTGAAAAATGAGGTAATGTTTTTTCTGAAATTTTATACACTCTATTTCTTCACCATTGAGACATTCACTCTTCTACAACATTATTTTGTTGCAGGAAGGGCTCCTTAGGCACTGGTTCGCACACATGCAAGTGGCGAAGCCTGGTATCTATGTAACATATAACGGTGACTTCTTTGATTGGCCATTTGTTGAGACAAGAGCTACTCATTATGGCTTGAGCCTGAAGGATGTATGTAGCTCCTTACTTTTAAGAGCGTTTGTGTTTGTAATCTCAAGTAGTTTATGATTCAGCATCTCGTGGATGGTTTTCCAGAGCAGTGCTACTTTGCCATTTTTTTTTCCTGACAATGTCCAAATAATAAAGATTTCCTGATGCACCCAATTCATTATCTAGCTCTGCTCTCTGTCCATTTCCAACTTCATAATTGTGTAATTTCTCTGTGTCTTGGGACAAAAATATACAAGTTGTTTCTCTTGCTAAGGTGTTTGATAAGGTCCTTTTGGCTCAGCATACCCATACTGCCCAAAATATTTTGTTTTTCGATTTTTCACTGTAACTCTTGCAGGATTGCTGTAATTCCTACAAACATGTAGTTTCACAAAGGTTGTCTGTTTCTGTTGAGTTGTAATCTCAATAATAATTTGTAAAATCATCATTTTCGAAATTAGTATCATCTTCTTTTTCTTCGTTTTATGTTTTTGTAGTTTCTCATTTCTGCCTAAAACCCATGTTACACACTTAGGGATGGTTAGGTAGAGTATTAAAATAATGATCATAGAGTGTATTAGTATTTAGTAATGCTTGCTATGCATAGATTATTTCTTATGCATTGTATTGTTTGGTTTGGTGTATTGAAAATAGTATGCATTGTATAAAAGTATTTATTTATAAAAATATCCTTCGCAATTATGGAGGAAAAGATGTAAAAGTGCTTTTGAGGGGTAATTGGGCCTTTAACCATGCTAATGCATGCATTAAATCCTTTTGCTTTACTAATACCTAGAAATTCATGGTATTAGTAATACACTCTGCAATACACAGTAGATTATATAACTAATGCAAGCATTAGTTATACATAACATAAAAAAGTGTACCAAACAAGGGACCACTGTCTACTAATACACAGAGCTAATGCATGCATTATTTTTGCTAATACACTCAATGACCCTTTATTGTTCTCCATTTTGCACTGCAGGAGCTTGGGTTTTCCTGTGACAAGAATCAAGGGGAATGTCGTGCTAAATTTGCTTGCCATCTGGACTGTTTTGCTTGGGTCAAACGTGATAGTTATCTTCCTCAAGGAAGCCAAGGTCTGAAGGTGCAACTCGTAACCTCTTTTTCTTTTCTTATTGCTTATGCTCTTTATTCTTGTTTTACCTGATTTTAACCTTTTGCTGAAGCCTTCATGTATTCCAGTATGATCTTTCTTGTCTTCACAGTGTGAAATTCACATTAGTTCTCTACTTTTATTAATTGTTCCAGTTGATTACGTAATATCAATATTTTATGTTTTCTGTGGACGCCACACGTCTTTTGCCTAAGAGCTCATATCTGTTGAAAGTGTGTTCTCTTCTTTCCGGACCCCTTAGCAGCTTAGCCTGGATTGAAACTTGTATGCTTGTAAAAGATATTTATCAAACTGGATGGTGGTAGTTCCTTTACATTCAGATTACATTTTTTTTGCATCTTGGAGCTCCCATGTGCTGTGTATGGCTCAAAATCAAATGTTCAGATCCTAATGATTTTGGGTGGATAATTGTAGAGTTATTTTTCCTCATAGAAAAGCTTCCCACTCACTTAAGATTCTACAAAATTTCATAGGTAACTGTTGTACTTTTTTTTTAAAAATTTGAAAATAAAGAGTTCCAAAGAGCTCACATAATCAACCTAAGAATGTAAAGAAAGAAATATGGCTCTCTTAAAGTAGTAGAAAAATGAGAAGTGAATGAGTTCCCCTTATGTTTAGAATTATGACCAGATACGTTGGCTCAAGAGATTTTTCATTTGTGGTAAATGAAGAAGTTATATCTCTTCTCAGTTTCTTGGCTTATTTATAATTTCGACCTATTTAGACTGAACTTTCTGTCATAAAGTATATCAGACTCTTCACTATGGCATCTGATGTAACTATTGCCTTATTCCTCTCCAACTCAGGCTGTAACGAAGGCCAAGTTGGGTTATGATCCTCTAGAAGTCAATCCTGAGGATATGGTTCGCTTTGCAAAGGAAAAACCACAGGTATGAGTTATTTCAAACTGGTATATCTTAGTAAGTTCACCATGAATTTCAAAGATGATATTATATATAGAAGTGTTAGACATGATTGATAACTTGTTCTTTTGACCCAAAGGAAGCCACATTGCAGATTGCACAGACCAAAACTCATGCTTTACAATTTTATGATGAAAATTTGTGTTTATAGCTTTCCATTATCTAAGGATTTCACAATCATCATTTAGTGTCATATGACTACGAGTATCTTGAGGGGATCCAAGATTTGTGTAGCCTTAGCTGGCAAGTCATTTTCTTCCCCTGCTGCATGAGCACATGTCTCTTTGAAATTCTTTCTAGTCGAAAGACTGTCCTTTCCATTAAAAGGGATGTTTTTCTTCTGAGCCATCATCGTTACTTTGTAATTTCTGCCTCTTTTTGCATATTACATGCTAAAATTTGAGGATTAGTTTCTCTTACTGCATGTGGTAGCTAAGTTCCCTTCTCTAATTTGAGGGCTGTGATCCATTTATCTACTCAAAAGCATTTTGGAATCTTATTAGCTTTCTCATCACTCTTTTAGTACCCTTTTTTTTGTGGATCAAGTAAGGTTTTCATTGATAAAAACAAGGCCAACTTGGTTTACCTTTGTATATGGGAGCTTTCATTCCCATTGTTAATAATATCATTTACCTTGTAAAAAACAAGAGATATTCCAAAAAAGGAGAAACCTACAAAATATGGGTCTCTCCAAAAGACGCTCAATCCTCTATAAAATCAGGAACTACATGGGTACACCAAAAGATAATAAGATGGATCGAGACTACTTCTCAGTTGAAGTTGAACAAAGCTCTTATCCACCTCTTCAAAAGCTCTCCTATTTCTCTCTTTCCAAATGACCACATTAGAGCAAGATGAGTAACATTCCACGCCTTGTGCCTTCTTCTCCTAGCTCCACTTTTCCAGCTGAACATCAACTCCTTCATGAGTCTTGGCATTATCCAAGTGACGCCAAACCATGTAAATATATGGCTCCCACAACCTCGTGGCTAATCTGCAATGTTTCAAAATATGATCCGTGTACTCACTAGCCTCCTTACATATGAAACACTAACTCATGTAGAAAACCTTTCACTTCCTAAGGTTCTTTGTCATCAAAATCACCCCTCCAGTAGCAAACCACATGAAGCACACCTTCCTCGACTGTCAGCACCTTTGGTATCCATACTGCCCCATATAGAAAACTATCCTCCACCTCACCAAAAGCTTCTCATTGAAAACCTGACAAAAGAACACTGTGTTATTCCCCGACACCCAACTCAAGCATCGGGTCTGTTGACTGACTTACATTGCTTTTGGTGTAAATCTAGTATTCTTTGAAGCTCAGTCACCTCCCGATCATGGAAATTCCTCCTGCACCTCAAATCCCAAAAAGTCCCATCCCCTCGAGTCCCCTTTACTTGATGAATATAATTCCGTTTGGCAGGAGATCCTATACAATACTGGAAATTCATCCTTAAGCACCAAACCTCCACACTACCTTTGCCCCCCAAACTAAATCTTCTCCCATCCCCAACCCTAAAAGTAATGTTATCATCGAAAGCGTTTCATCCCTTTTGTTATATTCCTCCACACACCACTCCCGAAAGGTATAATGATCACATTTGTTCTCCATCCCCTTCCATTACTCCATATTTTTTCCCTATCACCTCTCTCCATAAAGTTTCTCCTCCACAAACATTAACCCGTAAGTGCTTCGTTAAAAGTCTTCAATCTGTAACCCAAGTCCTCCCCACTGTTTAGATGATGTTGCAGCCTCCCATCTATGAATCTACTATAACAGTTAAGATTCATAGCCAGAAAATGGAAAGAATTACCTTGGATCAAAGTGCCACACAAAGTGGCATACTTTACATGGGTACTAGCCAATGAAGCAGTTTTGACATTGGATAATGTGGCCAAGAGAGGAATCTCTCTATGCAACAGATGTTCCTTGTGTGGGAAGGCTAATGAGACAGTGAGACATATCTTCTTGCAACTTTACTGGGCAGTTGTGGCAGATTTCCCTTAATCTCAGAGGCATATCTTGGTGTATGCCTAGCAAGATTGATGAGACTTTATTCAGTTAGGAGATGGCTGGAGTTGGGGCTACAAACAGAGAAAGATGGAGAATGATCCCTGCTAGTATGTGGTGGACTATATGGAGGGAGAGAAACGAGAGATGTTTTGAGAATAGGAACAACAACCTGCAGGAAGTTAAGCTTAAGTGTATTTTGTTGTTCTGCTTTGGTGTACAAATGTCTACTCCAATGAGACTGAGTCAATCATAGATGTTTTAGGATCCATTTAGATTTGGTTCAGTTTTTTGGATAGATTATACTTTCTTTCTGCTTTTGTAAATATGGTTTTTCATTACTACCTAAGTACTATTTGAAATACAAATGTTACCAGTTTCAAAAAAAAAAAGAATTAACTTGGTAGGTTCCTAGTGTGAAGATTACAACAACATACCCAGTGTAATCCCACAAGTGGTCTGGGGAGAATAATATGGATTGTTTTCGGTACACCTTTGGCTCAAAAGAAGTTGGATGAAATAACAGGATGAACAAAGCAAAGAAGCAACAGGCAATAGAAAATATTGAAGAATAAGATACTACGTGAAAAAATTTCTGCCTCCTAGTATGAGGATTCTTGTTTGATTTTACCAATTTCTTTTGGGGTATTCATCCATGGAATTACGGCCAAGCAGCCAAGAGCAGAGCTCTTTTAACAACTGTGTTCCCTGATTTCCATTCTCTCTAATATCCCCTCTGTCCCAGTTTCTATGGTGGTGTTTGGATTTCGAGTGTCAAATGAGTTTTTCTTCTGACCATGGTTTTTCTCATATGCCTATTAAATATTTAAATTGTTAATTGTTGTGACTTATCGTATTTTACCTAGTTTTATAAGATGTAATTTTTTTTACAAAATACTTGTATATTCTATGTCCGAATTTACGATTAAAATCCGAACCGTGTCATATAAAATTGGGACTTAGTGAGTACTATGTTTTCCCCTCAAACAACTGTGATTTGCTGAAGAAATTTTTCTTTGACTTCATATGGCTTTTAAATATTTTCAAATTGTTAATTGCTGTGACGTATAATATTATTTTTACATAGTTTTTAGAAAATGGAAATTTTGTTTCAAAAAATTTAAAGATTCTATGTCCGAGTTCATGATCAAAATCAAGATGCTTGACTCTCAAAATCTGAGCTGCGACACATAAATTGGGACAAAGGGAGTATTATATTTTCCCCTCAAACAACCGTGATTATCTGAATTGTTATTCATGGTGAGTAGAGTACTAATCTTATTTTGGTTTCTAAGTTGTGTATGAGTGCTACTTTGGTAAAGAAAATACATTCATCGTCTTTTCATTGATTCACTGGAGGAAAACCAGTCTGGAATTCTGGATAACCTAACTTTTGTGTGTTTAAATGATTTTGCAGATGATGGCTTCATATTCTGTTTCAGATGCTGTTTCAACATACTACTTGTACATGACTTACGTTCATCCCTTCATTTTCTCCCTTGCAACCATAATACCCATGCCGCCAGATGAAGTCTTACGCAAAGGAAGTGGGACTTTGTGTGAAATGCTTCTTATGGTTCAGGTAGGTGTCTTTAGAAGCTCCTTTTTTCTTTCTGGTTCTCAGGAAGTTCCTTGTTTATGGATTTTAGTTTTATGGTTGGTGCCTCTTCAGTGTTTTGATTCTGTTTGGCTTGGAAAAGAGGACAAAGGAAATCTCCACTGATGTTTTCCACTTTTCTTCTGTATGCTAACTGCCTTATTTGTTTTTCTTCTGCGTTTCTCCTACGTACAGGCTTATAAGGCAAATGTTATCTGTCCAAACAAGCACCAGTCTGATCCAGAGAAGTTTTATGGTAGTCAACTCCTTGACAGTGAGACATACATTGGTGGTCATGTGGAATGCCTAGAAAGTGGTGTATTCAGATCTGACATCCCAACCAGTTTTAAACTCGATCCCTCTGCCTATGAGGTTAACAATCTTATAAAGCTTTCTCTTCTTCCAGATTAGACGAATTTATGTAATACTACTTCATGAGTTATTTTCTTCTAGTTACTCTATTTTTTCACCATTTTAAACTATCACTAGAATCACTTCTTATAACAATCTATCTAAAATTATTTCTGTTGACCCATGAAATGAAGTAGGTAATCTATTTTAAGAAAAAGGGAATAGACGTCTTGTTTCTCCTCAAGCCATCTAGTTGGTAATACTATATACTTTTTGGACTAGCATGAAAGTTTGGCCAAATACATGGATGACTGTTGGTTATATTTTTATGAATAATCGACTTTGAAGAGGAAAATATATTTGGTTTTCAACTGTCTTATCACAAACGTAACAAAATTTCATACAACAACAAAAAACCCATTGTAAAGGATGTTTGAAGAGTGAAGAAGTGGCCCGGAGACGGAGTTCAAAGGCCTTATGGCTCAAGGAGGGGGCCATGAATACTAAGTTTTTCCACCAGAATGCTAATGCCCACAAGAGATACAATCACATTGATCAGTTGGAGCTACAAGGAGAGACTTTATCTGAATCAAACAGAATCAAGTAAGAATTCATGTCTTTTTACAAGAAGCTGTTCACAGACACTGAAAACTGGAGGCAATCTGAAAATGTTAGCAACCATCCTACCATCAGTCAATCACAGAGGATGAGAAAGAGGCATCGCCAGCAGTCTTTGAAGAGCAAGAAGTTTTTGAGTGTCTGAAGACGCGTGCTATAGACAGTCCCTGACGGATTTACAATGGGGTTCTACCTAAAGTGCTGGGAGGTTATTAAGTTAAGACATAATGAAGGCTTTTCATAATTTTCACTCAAGTGGTATATTTGGAATAAAGCTTTAATGCAACCTACATTGCACTGATTCCTAAGAAGACAGGAGCAAAGGAGCTTAAAGATTCAGGCCCATCAGCTTGATTGGTAGCTTTTACAAGCTGATCTCAGAGTGGTGGATAAGCTGGAAGCAGAAGATGATTGTTTGCTTCCAATGAGGCTTTGCATAAGAAACATATATTGCAGAGAGACAGGCCTCTTTTTGAAGTGCAGCTTGCGTTAGACAAACCTCTTTTTTCAGCTATACATTCAAAATAGACTGCTTTAGAGGGTGCTCTTGTTCTCTAAAGCATTTTCCAAAGGCAATTGAACTCCCAAATCTCTTCTTGCTGCTGTAGATGAATGTAGTAATTCAGTGAAGTGTCCATTTTTAGCTTGCTGTATTGCTCTTATGTACAGTAACTACATCCTAAATTGTGTAAAGACTCGCCTTTTGAGATCTTTGGTGTCTATTACAGTTAGCTTTTGATATTTTCTAGGCTCTTCTGTTCCATTGTATCAGTTACTAACATGAAGATTCTCAACACAGCTATTGATCAGCAACCTTGATAGAGATCTGCAGTATTCTATTGTAGTTGAGGGGAAGATGGACTTGGAATCTGTCACAAATTATGATGAAGTGAAGAATGCCATCATGGAAAAGGTAGTGCATCCTTCGTTTCATTTGTTGATAATGTCAGCTGTGTTGAGGCATTTGTCTGTCACATGAGAGAGATTTGACAAGTATTCCGCTGGCACCCATGGCCATATCTGACAGGAGTCGAATTTATTGTTTTGGAAGTTTCTGATTTCCTTGTCATTTTTTTTCTTATTTAGACTTTCTTTCTTATTGCGTAACTTAATAGTTTGAGAAAATCTTTAGATGTTTGCAGAACTTTTTCTCCTCTCTGACCATCTTAACCATATATTTACAGCTAATGAGCTTACGAGATGATCCTTTAAGGGAAGAATGCCCCCTCATATATCATCTTGATGTAGCTGCCATGTATCCAAATATCATACTTACAAATAGGCTTCAGGTATGTCAGCTTTCGCAGTCCATTTCTTGAAGAATGTTCTTCTCTGACATGTTAGTATGTCTGGCTTTTTTGTTACTCTTTCTTCCCAGATTGAATGTGTTCTTTTCCCTGTTCTGAATAGTTTAAAGTAATTGAAAATCCAGTTTTCTGTTTTAGACGGAAGAAACCATGGGCAGAAAAGTTAATTTTTTGTACATTACAAAATTGACAAGGTAAATCGTTAATAGACTAGGATAAAATAGTCTGCCATTTCAAGTTTAAAAATGTCCTAGAGGAAGGATGGCGGTCAGTTTAGATCAGAGGAGTAGTTTTTTACAAGTTGCTTACTACCTACCAAACAACAAGACTATATCTTTAACATCTTCATTTGTGGGGCTGCACAGAGAAGGTAGCACAGTATTTTGACTATTAAAGCAGTATTATGTATGCACAGATAACTGTGCTGATGTGGGACAGGGTTAACTTGAAATTTTCAAACTAGATCCCAGCAGCTTGGTTAGACAGGTGAAAATTGGAAAGCGAGGAAAAAACAATAAAAGACTAGTGATACACGATGCTAGAGGTTGAAGACTTGTGGGGTTTTATTCTCTGCCTGTCTTGTGTGACTTTTAAACCTGTTTCTTTTTCTTGTTGCATTCTGCTTTAAAGTCAGCAGGTTAATCCTTAACGATTAACTTCTTGTAATTGAGGATAGTCATTGCACGCTACCTTGT
Source organism: Solanum lycopersicoides (assembly GCA_022817965.1). Classification (NCBI taxonomy): domain Eukaryota; kingdom Viridiplantae; phylum Streptophyta; class Magnoliopsida; order Solanales; family Solanaceae; genus Solanum; species Solanum lycopersicoides. Next base: position 69,763,427 of record CM040628.1, read on the forward strand.
CTAAAGGACCTGCATAGAACTTGAAATTTTGTAAATCTTGGGATGAAGATAATATCACATGTTAATCATTAGAAGATGAATTTCTATGGGCGTTCTGGGAACACCAGACTTCGAATGAATAGAGTTAATCTTGAGAATATATTTGTATAGAAATCTTGGGCACCCTTTGGGGTGGCCCAGTGGTTTGGGCTTGGGACTTCCATGTTGGAGGTCTCAAGTTCGAAACCCCTTGCCAGCGAAAGCAAGGGGTTTGCCTTCTGGGTCGAGCTCGTGGCTACAATGTGCTTACAAGATTTCTCATTGAAAGGGCGGTTGCCGCTCTCTGCATCAGCCAATGATTTCTCCATTACAATAAGAAACCCAACAATCCTTTTATCAACTTTAACAGAGGGATTATATTATTAACAGACCTTCTGCAGGGTAAGGTTGCATACACATTACCCTCTCAAATCCCTCATTGTGATACACTGGGAATGTTGTTATTTGTTGTTGTTGTTGTTGTTGTTGTTTGAGTGTATTGTTAGGAGCTCTCTTGGATGGTTATTACATATTGTTGCAGAGTGTTTCTGTGCCCTTCAACTTCTTTTTACTTTTTTCAATGCTTCTGCTGGAGCATTGAATGCTGCTGGTGGGACTGGTGGAAACGATGGTGGTGAGTCCCATTAATGTAAGAATCCCAACAGCCCTTTTATCATCGGGCTTGCATAGTGCGGGTTACCTGTCCTATGTGGTTTGCGAGCTATTGCTTAGGAGCAGGGGTTTTCCCCTGTGCGCACCCAAAGGGTTGCGGCTGCAGGTTCCCCTGTCATCAAAAAAAAAAAAGGATCTTGGGCCTAACTCAACCCCCAAAGTTGGCTCAAGAGGTGAGGATTGCCCAAATTAATGAGGCACCCAGCCCTTAAAAATGGTTAATGTGGGACTCTTCATCCCTCACGCACAGGCTGGATATGTGATGCATTAGCAATTTAATGTGGGCCCAATACCATGTAAAGAAATGGATCTTGGGCCTAACTCAATGCCAAAAGCTAGCTCAAAAGGTGATGATTACCCAAACTATATTAATGAGACCACACATCCCTTTATATGACCAATGTGGGAGTCTTCGGTCTTCACAATAATATTCAGTCCGTAAGAGATTCTGGGGGAGACAAGGCAGAAGAAGGTACAAGTTGTAGAAGGTTCAATCGGAGACAAGTTAGAAGATTGAGAATCAATTAAATAGTAAATTCTCGGGGTCTATGTAACACTAAACCAATCATATCCGAAGGGGATTAGAATGATATTTCTAATTTTTCAACCGCTATACCCTCGAATTATACTTATCTATTGTCCTGGAAGTCCATGCTGTGAATATTGGTTGACTTTGCTGCTGTTTAAGTGCAGCCTCTAGGGCATGACCATTAATAAATTAATTCTAATTCTAATTTACGAGTAGTTACCAGCCTAAAAAATAATAATTCTAATTTACGAGTATCATCAATATATTTTGTATTGTGTCATTTCAAGAAGCAGCCTAAGAAAAATAAGAAAACAATTCGGCAGTTATTTTTAGATGCTTGCAATGGGCTTTATGTGGATCTTTTATGGCTGACACCCAATTGCTTTAAAACATGATGTGCTGAACAGCTGACAAATATTGATTTTTACTTCTGCTGTCTTATTGAGGAGGTGCTTCATGTTGGGTGCATTATGTGTATGTAACATTTTATGGGCCCGTTTGGCCATAGATTTCCCAAATAATATTTGGGAAAAATTTGGCAAATAATGTTTGTCCGTATAATTTGCCATTATTTGGCAAATATTTTTGGCAAATATCCCAAATTTCCAAATACTAGTTTTTTCTAGTATTTGGGTCAAATCTCATTATTTGCGATCTTTTGAAAATTGAAATTTTACCACAAACTTTTATCTTTTACAAAAACACCCACTATAGTAGTTGTTTGCGTTGTATTACAGAATTTTTTACGTGAACACCAAAGTATTGAGTGAATATTAAATGATGATACGGTTATTGATGAAAATAATGAAAAATTGGCTCAAGGTAACAAAGTCACGTGCTTTGTCTACTTCACGATATATGGAATGATGCTTGTTGCACTCATTCCAAACTATCACATTGCTCTAGTGTCATGGACACTATTTGTTATTGTTGCAACGAACATCCAATTGACTTGTAATACAAACTTATAGTTAGTTTTGATAGTTTTTAAAACTTATGGGTATAAATCATATTTTTCTAAAAAGGTGAAATATATTTTCCAAATACTATGGCCAAACACATGGTGAAATTTCACCCAAATTTTCACTCAAATAATATTTGCCAATAATATTTGGAAATTTATGGCCAAACACTAGCTATATTTGGTAGCCTTTTGAATTTAACTGTAATTACTTGATTCCATCAGCCACCATCAATAGTATCAGATGAGATATGCACTGCATGCGATTTTAATCGTCCTGGCAAAAAGTGTCTCCGGAAGCTTGAATGGGTTTGGCGCGGTGAAATGTACATGGCAAAAAGGAGGTATATTTTCTAGTCATTTAGTACAAAATTGGCAACTTCAGATAGATTGCTACTGAAACTTGATATTTTGTTTATACCAAACATCAGTGATTATTACCACATAAAGAGACAACTCGAATCTGAACTTGTTGAAGTAGGAGATGGTCAACGATCAAAGTCTTTTCTTGATTTGCCTAAAGCAGAACAACAAGTAAAGCTCAAGGACCGTTTAAAGAAATACTGTCAAAAGGTAAGTTGCTAACTTTGCTATGCCATCTTCCTTTAACTTCTTTTTCTAGGACAACTGAACAGTCCCTTTTAACTATTTTAAGGCATATAAAAGAGTTCTTGAAAAGCCGGTCACAGAAGTTCGAGAAGCAGGGATCTGCATGCGAGAAAATCCTTTTTATGTTGACACTGTACGGAGGTAAGAGAAGCTTATGGATCATTTGTTTATCTCTAGTATTTTTAATAGCTGTACTATGTCAACAATATCAGTTTGGAGCTTTTCAGCTGTTCCCCAAGTTTGCTCATATGAATTTTTGCTTTCTGTTAAAAGTTTCCGAGATAGGAGGTATGAATACAAAGGGCTCAATAAAGTTTGGAAAGGTAAGCTGTCTGAAGCAAAGGCTAGTGGAAATTCCATAAAGATTCAAGAAGCACAGGTGCCTTTATAATGTGTCTTTCTATTGATTACACTCATTCTGTCTTTGATAAGTAGAGAGAATGCTATATGTCACTAATTGTTCTACTTTTTAATTGATTTTCACAGGACATGGTAGTTGTGTATGATTCATTGCAGCTGGCTCATAAATGCATTTTGAACTCCTTTTATGGTTATGTCATGCGCAAGTATGTTTATTTGCTTTCACTATTTCCGGCACACTGCCCTGTCCTTGTTCTATGCCTTCAAGCAGTGTAACTGCAGTCTCTTTTTCTCTCCTTCAGGGGTGCAAGATGGTACTCAATGGAGATGGCTGGAGTTGTCACATATACTGGTGCAAAAATCATTCAGAATGCTCGATTGTTGGTTGAAAAAATTGGAAAGCCCCTCGAATTAGACACAGATGGTATTTGGTGTGCATTACCAGGCTCTTTCCCTGAGAATTATACCTTCAAGACAAAGTATGCTTTGGTTCTTAAGAAACATTGTTTCTTTAAGTGTTATTGCTGTTGCCCTTTCTTCTGCTCTTGTAATCTGTGCTGCATGATATTTATTTTCTGAGATGATTTCTGTTTTGTAGAGGTTTGTCCTTTATATTAAGAATGGTATTTTTTCTGCTGTTATACTGGATATCATGATGATTATGGATGTGTATTTCAGAGATCCAAAGAAGAAGCTGACAATCTCTTATCCTTGTGTAATGCTGAATGTTGATGTGGCAAGAAACAATACCAATGATCAGTACCAGGTTGGAGGGGACGCGAGTCCTGTACTCTGCTTGTTTCACTTTCAGATGGTTTTTGCAAGACTATTAGTCTATCATTTTTGTAACCTTAAATAAACTAGAAACATTGTTTTCTACTGCATAAAGAAACTATTTCCTCTTCCATTTTCAGACGCTCAAGGACCCCATCAATAAGACATATACAATACACAGTGAATGCTCAATTGAGTTTGAAGTGGATGGACCATATAAGGTGAAACACAAACACCTACGCACACATCTATAAGCAACTTTTGTGTTCGTTGTGTTGTCCCTTTTAATAACTTTGTGCTGTTTAATAAGGCATGATAACTATGTTGATTATTTTTTTATTTTTTTCTGCAAGTAGGCAATGATTCTTCCCGCTTCCAAGGAAGAAGGTATTCTAATAAAGAAGCGCTATGCAGTTTTCAATGATGATGGTACGCTTGCCGAACTAAAAGGTTTTGAAATTAAACGTAGAGGTGAGCTAAAGCTCATCAAAGTATTTCAGGTACTCACTTCATTTGTTTAATACACTATTTATTCTTTTCTTTCAACTAAAAGATATTTTTCTCCTATTTACTTTCTGAGAGACATGGTCTGTGAGGGTTCATTTAGCTTATCCCAACTTGTTTGGGACTGAACTGTAGTTGTTGTGCTTTCTGGAAACATCTCCTCCCCTTCATGTTGTTTAGGTTGCTGATTCCAGCTGTTTCCTGATTCCAGCTTGTTTTATTGTTACGTCACATCTGTCAAATTCTAAGACCTTTTACTATATAAGGGGACAACAATTTGCTCCTGTTTTTAAGATTCAGAACACTTGGACTAGACCTCTTTAAATGATACCGCCAGTCCACCAGTACATTTAAAGAAACCTCATCCAAAGTGTATTTTTGTTCTTTCTGAATTTAGAGCAACTTTAAGTTATAAAATGGGTCACTAATAATTGTTCAGTGTTTAGCAAAAATGGAGTAGTAATATGCAGATTAGTAGGCTGTGCCTTTCAGGGCTCAGTTACTCTTATGCAAGATGTTATCTAACAGTTTGAGAATGGTAACAGTTAATCTATATATCCACTGGTACACTACATCAAAATATGTAGTCCAGTTTATGAGACAAATATCTAGGTAGTTCAACTTATGAATCCCATACTAGTGTACTGTTTTCTGAAACGACGTTTACTGTACACATCTGTAGGGGGAATATATGGTTATCTCGATATGGAGTAGTTCATATTGAACTTTTTGACCCTGGTTTATATCAGCTACCAGTAATATAATGTGTACACCCAATGTATTTCCTTCCATAGTGGACTTAATATGTTGTTATGACAAATCTTATTACATCTTTTGTGGGAATTTTCTATTCTAGGCCCAAAAGGGATTCTAATTTCTGATTCTTATATAGAAGTCGTTATACATTGTTGGCTAAATCAGTGACTTTAGATGTTGAGAAAAGTAATTGAAAGAGAACTAGTTTGACTTAATTAGGATGCAAGTTAGATTATCTGGGAATATAAGATGCATTCTTTCTACCTTACTATAAACTCATGTCTGCTGGTTGCTTACATCTAAATTCAGATGATTCTTTCACATTGTCTTGTAGGTTAATATCCTTCGGCATTAGCCTTCCCATTGCTTAGTATTAGATGGATTTACTGGCTGATCTGAAAAAAAAACTATTATTTAGGAGGTTTTGAGAGAGCCTGATGCGGAAGATACCTCTGTCTTGCCCCCTTATGTTTTTGATTTATCATGGAAGATTGACATGATGTGCATCTTAGAAATTGAGAATTCTATCATCTATAAATAGATGTTTGCTTCTTTAGTGGTTATGGTCCTGACTTGAATTATTGCATCTTGCTTCACCTGCAACCTTTGAGTTGGTCCTAGCTAATGACTGAGAAAGGAACATCTGGTTATTTTGGATGCACATACGAATGTCTTATAATGCACAGTTTTTTTGATTTCTCCTTTATAACAAAGTTAGGTATGAATACTATATATAGATGATCCTGTAGCGATTGTAGACTTCTTAGGATCCTTGTAAGACGAGATAGGACCTAGAGATAGATTTTCTTTTTTTTTGGGTTGCTGAGCCTACTCAGTTGTAAGTAGCTCTGTGATGTAAATTTTTGGGACCCAGCCTTGGTGCTGAAGATTTATACAAAAACTTGTTACCTTTGTCAAAAAATAAATAAAAAATTAAGACCATTTCATCATTACTGTTGCTCATATTTTATTCTGGACAAAAGAAGCTGCTACTCTTGCCATTATATCCAGCTGGCATTTTTTGAACTGGCCAACAGTTTATTCCTTTCTATTCTGTTATACTTTACTGTACTGTGTGAGAGTTGTAGCCGCATTCTTGCCTCTAAACAGCTATAGTTCAATCTTGAAGAGTTGCACAACTCTAATCCTGTGAGATTTTTCTTTGGTATTCCATCAATTAGCATATTTTGATTATCTAATCTACTATGGCCCATTCAACTCAATCTAAAATAGTATGGTCAATGAGGATCCAACATCTGACTTACTGAAATTTTAGTGGTTACTTGTTTTATCTACTTTATGTTGTCATACAAATTGATTCTTCAGTGAACATATTCGCAGGCTGAGCTTTTTGATAAGTTCCTCCATGGATCAACCTTAAAGGAATGCTATTCAGCAGTTGCTGCTGTGGCAGATCGGTGGCTTGACCTGCTTGATGTAAGTGAAGAGTTATATTAGCAAACTGCTGTGAAGTTCTTAATTTTAAGCATGCAATGTATAATAACTTATGCAAGTGCGATCAAAAGTGGCATTTGTAAAAATCTTTTATAGTTGCAGTTATAAGTCTGTTGTTTCTCCAGAATCAAGGCCAAGATATTGCAGACAGTGAGTTGCTTGGATATATATCTGAATCAAGCACAATGAGCAAGTCCCTAGCCGATTATGGTGAGCAAAAGTCATGTGCAGTAACTACAGCTAAACGGCTTGCTGATTTTCTAGGGGATGCAATGGTCAAAGAGAAAGGATTGCTTTGTCAATATATTGTTGCATGTGAGCCAAAGGTATACCTGTTTCGGCTTGATTTGATAGTTCCCATCTGTATTTAGAGTTTTGATCAAGAACTTTTTTTTGATCTACTCAATAAATATATTTCCATGGCTATTTTTTTAGAGTTGGCTTTTACTTTAGCCATAATATTGTGAAGGGAAATGGACACATCCAAGAAATTGGTCTGAAAGATGAGGGAAACTAGAAAGGGCTGCTTCAAATGCTCTTTGATAGAGATGGATTAATTTGCTCTTAGCTGCATAATTCTTATCTCATTTGCATGAAGTCCCGTTAAGATGTCTCTAACTTGCAAAATAGTTCTTTTTGGACAAGTTGTGGTCAATTCTGAGAATTATAATTCTCATCTTGGCCAGGAAACATGCTATGCTATGCCCCTCCCAAAACCCCTATAAGTTCTTGCCCTCAGTGTTCCACTAGACACAAATATCCAGTTTTTGCTTCTTTCAGTATTGATCTATAATTTTTTCATGTTTCTTCCTTTGACATCATGAACCGATTGATTTCATTTACTGCAACTGTTGTTATCTGAAGCTATACTAGTTTATCATAAGTGTGAAAGTCGTACTAAGGGCCAAATTACCCCATTTACAACAACATGCCTAGTGAAATCCCACAAGTGGGGTCTGGGGAGGGTAGAGTGTGCGCAGATCTTCCCACTACCTCGTGGAGGTAGAGAGATTGTTTCCAATAGACCCTCGGCTCAAGTGCATCAATTTCAGGTATAAAGAAGAAGAAAACAGTGACAAAACATAACAACTAATAGGAGAAGCAGTACAGAGCCGAGAAGAAAAGAATATGAACAACAACAGAATAGTGCAGTAGCCGAAACATAATAAACAGATGAAGATAGATATCTAAAACTAGAACTAACAAGAATAGAGCCACTACCTACTTAACTTCTACCCTAATACGCGACCTCCATCTTCTCCTATATAAGGTCATGTGCTCGTTAATCTTAATCACTTCTCCCCAATGCTTTTTCAGCCTTATGTACATGCCGTTTTTGCTACTTCACTTGCTTACAGACCTTCCTCAGCTTTATTGTGAGCTCCTCTATTGTGCATCATTCACAAACTAGATGTTGCAATACATACTATTCTTGCCCATTTTCTTTTCATAGAATAATTCATTTGGGTAGCCCCTCAGATTGTGATGTTTCCACACTTGATATAAGTTTGTTCCATGTGAATATTGGGGGAAAAAGGAAGAAAATTTAAGCTAGAACCAGTGAAGGTTAAGTTAATATGATTGGTTATCCTAAAATCTAAAGCAAGTCAACCACTTATTTCTACTCTGCAAGTTCACATTCAGGTTATGGAGTATAATTTTTAACCTTAAAAGCCTAAAATGGGTTATGCCAGGCAAGGTTTCTGAAGTTCTGAGAAGTTGGGCGGAAGTAGGAGTAATAGCTAAAAATAGGTGTAGCTGGAAACTTTTCCTGGCATTCATCTGGTGGACAAGTGTGGAAGGAGAGGAATTCCAGATGCTATGAAGGTGTAGAAAATGAAGTGCAGAAGATCAAACATAACTTTATCTTGCTGCTCTGTTTTTGGTGTAACCAGATATGTTCTAACGAGTCTGTCTATTATTGATGTACTTGATTCATTATAGATAGAGATAGAAGTGTTCTAGAGTCTCATTTGTAAATATGGTTTCAGTAATACCTAAGTACTGTTTATCAAAATAAATACAAAAATCTGAAGAAATTATGGAAGGCCAGTTGTTTTCTTTTGAAGACATTCCTATCTTTTTTGCTTAAAAAGGTACTTTCAAGACGCATGCAGTTGCCTCTCAGATTAAGGGTGAACTAGCATTGAAGAGATAGAGAATTTAATTTTTTACTCTGATGTTTCTTTCTTCCCATAATTTTGGCTACTGTCTTTCTGCAGTTAATTTTACAATTGTCTTATCATGCAGGGAACCCCAGTAAGTGAACGTGCTATTCCTGTTGCAATATTTGAAACTAATGCTGGTAAGTTGTTGCATTAATTTGCTATAATTTGCCCTTTACCTTACATAAAGAGCATTAGTTGCTTATACACTTGGCTCTTCAGAGATCATGAGGTACTATGTCAAAAAGTGGTGCAAAATATCATCGGAAATCGGAATACGCTCCATTATTGATTGGTCTTATTACAAGCAACGACTTAGTTCAGCAATCCAAAAGATTATCACAATTCCTGCTGCAATGCAGAAGGTACAGCTAGCTGTCTAATTTTATGGAAGATGCAGTAATTTGCAAATTCCTGTACATGATTCTGGTGCTTTCAGGTTTCAAACCCTGTCCCAAGGGTGGTTCATCCTGATTGGCTGCATAAGAAGGTTCGTGAAAAAGAAGACAAATTTCGCCAACGAAAATTGAATGATATCTTCAGTTCAGTGAACAAAGATGACACAGTGGCCAGTAAACATTCTAAAAATCAGCAAAATTTTGAAGACCTGGAAGACTTTAGACACAGTGGTAAATCGTCTATATTTGGTCCAAGGCCTGTTGTTCATCGTCATGGAGTCAACAAAGAACATCTAGTGAACACTAGTGATCGATTGGACAGTCAACAGCAAAATGGTCAAGCTAGCAGTCCATCCAAGATGTTACCATCACAAGAAATTGCTGATGTGGAAGATATTGACAGGAATGTAGATTATCATGGATGGCTACAACAAAAAAAGAGAAAATGGAAAGAGATTCGTGAAGAGAGGAAACGCCAAAGGTATGCTTATCTCTAATTCTCCATAAGAGGAATAATTTGCAATATATTTATTACAAACACAACTATCCAAAGATCAAACATAGAAAGTAAGACAACTTCTATATGTTATCACTCTCATGATGTGTCATTTGTCAAACATGTGCTGAAGATAGCTAAGGTTGCAGCCCAATAATCAGAGTTACTAGACTATTCTGAAGAAGAGATCAGAGTGAGGATACTATACAATTCCATTTGACCTTGTTAATGGAATTGGATCTATTTTCAAAACATCTACCATTCCTTTCCTTCCAAACTGACCACCATATACATGATGGTATTAACCTCCATCATCTCCTCTGACTCTTGCTGCTTCCTCTCCTTACCCAGCTCTTTAACAACTCTGATGTATGTTCTGGCATCGTCCAATTCAGGTTTGAAATGCTAAGGAATAAATTCCAGACTTGCTTGGTAAAGTTACAATGCAAAAAAGGTGATTGTTTGTTTCTCCTGTCAAATTGCACAAAAAGCATCTGGAAAACATTTGTTTACCCTTCTTCTGTAAAACTTCCTGTGTTAAACAAGACCTCTTCATCACTAGCCAGGTAAAACATTTCACTTTTGTAGGAATGTCCCCCTTCCAAAAATAGTTCCATTGATGCTTTGGTCTCCTGCCATCAGTTGGGTACCTCTTTTGTAGGCACTGCTAACTAAGTTAAGACCATCATTTTTGTGCCTCCATAGCATCCTGTCTGTGGCATTTGTGTCCATTCTCATTCCACCTAACTTCCCTAGTAACTCTGCAACCCTTTCCACCTCCCAATCATTGAGAAATCTTCTGAAAACTAAATTCCATCCCTGTTCTGTCCAACAATAACTTACATTAGCATCAGGATTCTCACAGATTTGAAAGAGATCTGGGAAGAGATCCCTAAGAGAGGATTGTTCTATCCATATATCCTTCCAAAATCTAGTTTTACTGCTATTTCCCACCTTGATAACAAATCTGCCTCCATTTTGGGCCACAGGTTTCTGATTCTTCTCCATACTCCCACCCCATAAGGTTCAACTGTGTTCTCTGTACAAGGGCTTAATTCACCATACTTAGCTTCAATCACCTCTTTCCAGAGAGCACATCCCTCCTCAGTGTACCTCCCACAACCACTTTTTCAGCAGACTTCCATTTTGCAATCTCAAGTTTCTAATTCCCAGCCCCCCCTTATCTTTGCTAAGAAGTACTCCAGTTAACTAAAGTATAGCTACCTTGCCATAGAAAGTTTCTCCTTAACTTGTCCAATTGTTCTTCTACTTTTGCTGGAATTGGAAATAAGAACATCACAGGGGTAAAGAGTCAAGAACAAAGTTTATAAAAATCAACCTTCCCCCTCTAGAAAGATATTGAGCCTTCCATCTCGATAGCTTCCTTTCAGTCTTCTCCAGGACTGTCCCATATTTCCAAGCACTGGGCATGATGTGGGGTGTAAAAGCATAACAAAAGTCTCACATCAGTAGTTAATGAGATGAGTGGACTCCTTATAAGGTTTGGACAATCCTCCTCCATTTGAGCTAGCTTTTGGTGTGTGAGGTAGGCCTAAGACCTAATTTCAACAAGTTTTAATGCACGTCTCAATCCACTTCAACCATCTACCTCTGAATCCCATCTGGTTAAGAATGTTTAAAAGGAATGACCAATTTACATGGTCATTAGCTTTTTGTATGTCCAGCTTGCACATTAAGCCCATACTTCCTTTATTCTGGAATCAATACATTCGCTGACTATGAGTGCAACATCCATCATTTGCCTCCCCTTCACAAAAGCCATATGATGTTTGTTGATCAGTTTGTCCACCACTTTTTTTAGTCTTTTAGCCAAACACCTAGCAATGTGTTTGTAGACGCCCCCTACTAAGCTGATTGGTCTAAAATCCTTTAGGTTGGACGTTCCAGCTTTCTTTGGAATTAATGCAATGAAAGTTGCATTAAAACTTTTTTCAAAGACTTGGTTGGAGTGAAAAAACTGAAAAGTTTTTATTATATCTTTCTTCATTAAATTCCAAAAAAATTGAATAACACCATTGGAAACCCATCCAGTCCAGGTGCTTTCTCTTTTGCACATAAGTTTAAGCTTTCAAAAGTATTGGGCTGCAACCTTAGCTTTCTTCAACACATGTTTGACAATTACAACTAATAAGTAGAACAATGAAGAGTAGTGAGATAATAAATAGTCACTAGAGAAGGCACTCATGGGCTAAGGACATGTTTGACCATAGATTTTCCCAAAAATATTTGGAAAAGAACTTGGAAAATATTGTTTGGCCATACAACTTGCCATTATTTGGCAAATATTTCTGGTAAACAATCCAAATTCTCAAATACTAGAAAACACTAGTATTTGGGAACTTTTAAAAATTTAAAAATTACTCCGTTTTTATATTTTATAAAAAAATACCCATCATTTATAATTTTGAACAATTTTAGTCCTAGTTCATAGTACAAATACAGTTTTTGTCCGAGTTTGCTCTACGGAGTCACTTCCAATTACAAGTAGTAATAGTAGTTTTTTTGTAGATATATCATTGGTATTTTCCTTTGTTTTTTTCCTCGTTTTTTCAGTTTCATATTCTCTGTGTTCGGTTTCATGAATTTTCACGGAACATGCTTATTATAAAATGATAATACAAACTTATGGATATTTTTTATAGGTTTTGGAAGTTATGGGTATAAAACATGTTTCTTTAAAAAGTCAAATATATCTCCCAAAATCTATGGACAAACGTATGGTGAAACTTCACCCAAAAATGACTTGTCAAAAATATTTGGTGATCGGTGGCCAAATGCTACTCAAGGGTATGACACATTGGTTAATAAAGTGGGTTGAACTATGAGTCTCGGGTTCATATCTCATCGGAGACAAAAACACTGGGTGATTTCGTCCCAGCTGTCCAAGCCTGGTAGACAAAGTTACTACCTATGCTGGTGGGAGATAGCAAGTACCTTGTGGAATCAATCGATGTGCACGCAAGGTGGCCCTAAGACCATGATTATAAGAGTTACTAGAATAGATGTGATGACAAGAATCCAATAGCCAGACAAAAAAGAAAGGAAGTAGTAAAGAATTTGACGGGCATAGAAAGTGCAGGTGCAGAATTTTGACAAACTCCCTGAAAATTACAGTGAGAGCTGAGGTTATTTCTTCATAGTGCTTGGTACCATAAGAACATACCATCATACTACCTGTGACCAAATTTATATGACTTAATTTCCTTTTTAGTCAGTCCCAAAAAGAATGACACGTTTCTATATTAAGTAACAATTTAACTTTAAATGTCCATTTTACCCTTAATGAAATAATTTATAGCCACACAAATATCTATCCTTGTTTTAAACACAAGTTTCAAAAGTCTTATTTTCTCTCTTAAACCCCGTGTCAAGTCAAACTAACTCATATAAAATGGGACGGAGGGAGTAACAGAGTGCTAATATAACAAAATAACTACATCTATTTTTGGGTGGAGGAAACCTCTGCAAATATGAAGGAAGAATGACCTCTATTTATGGGTAGAGGAAACCTGTTACCTATATCATTCATATCATCTGAGTTTTCACCGGTCACACCTACTGCAGCTACCTCTTATCCAAATAATAAGGAATATCACATTGCTGTATAACTTTTATTATGTTTGTTTTGGGTTTTTAATAAATATCTCCTACTTGAATACTTTTGCACAGATAAATCAAATCAGGCACAACAGATACTCAAATCCAAATATCTATTTCTAAATCAAATCAGGCACAACAGATACTCACATCCAAATATCTCAGCATCTCTTTTTCAATTGAACTCTCTGTGGTGCATCGTGGCTTGTTCTTCTTCTGATGTTATTGTATTTGTTAGGTTGGATACGTCGAGGACAGTAAACCATGTTAATGGCAGTACTGACGTGTTTCATAGCATGGCAAACCGCAAACGCCAGGGTAAAACTGGGGTTAATTCCTACTTTGAGCGACATGAGTTAGCCCTCACACGAAATCACTGGCAGGTGATGTTGCTCATATGGTTTTAATGAGTATTCTGCTGAATCCATTTCTTTCATTGGTTCTTATGTAATTCGTCTTTCCTTCAGATAGTTCAGCTTGAACCGACTTCACAACATGGACAATTTTTTGCATGGGTAGTTGTGGAAGGAGTCATGCACAAAATTTCAGTAACTATCCCCAGAGTGTTTTACCTCAACTCCAAAGCTCCTATAACTGAGGAATTTCCTGGAAGGCGTGTCAACAAGATTCTTCCTCATGGACGCCATAGCTACAATTTAATTGAGGTACATTGATCATTATCAGTTCTGATCATACTTTAATGTGTTTGGCTGCGAAGGTTTTAGGTTCCGTCATTGCACAATTTCTATTTCTTATTAGGTCACTATTGATGAGGATCAATTCAAGTCAGAAAGCAAAAAGCTAGCAGCTCACCTTGCTGACCCAGAAGTGGAGGTCAGTATTTCTTCCGCCTAAAGTTCTGTATTGTTCATAAACCTGAACATGCTTGGTGCATGCGCTTCACTCAAAAATGGCAATTGCAAGTGTAATCAGAACTTTACTTTTGATGTCAAGTTCTTTTATAAGATCTGTCAACGTGTTTGCCTTCCGTTCTCTTTTTAAAAAGTTGAATCAATTTGTATTGTAAGTGTACTGTTAGTAATGGTTTTAATTGTCCAATTGCACATACATGTCTTCTCTGTTAGGTTGTTCTTGAATTTCCCATTCATGATGTTTCTTTTGCCATTCTATAATCAAAATCTTTAATCTGTAGCTTGAGATTTTGATGACATAGTTTTACTTTATAATTGTTTGATATTTGTCTTGAACTTTATTAAGAGGATTTGCTGAAAAATGGAATATCATGAATTGACAATAATAAGAGTGTGGGTGTAGATCCAACTCAAATTATTTAGACAAATTTTAGATTGATAAATTTGAAACTTCATAATTTTTTCTTGAATCTCCTTAAAATGTCTAAGTGCAACTGTGCAAGGCATGAAGGCAGCCAGATTACATGACCTGTAGAATGGATTAAGAAAAGTAAGGGGCAATATATTAATGTGTAAGCTAAGACAACATTCCTTAAAGGCTATATCCAACTATGATTGTACTGTATACTGTGCCAGGTATGAAAGCTAAGAAAGACAACATTCCTTCCTTAGCTCTTCACACTCACTGTTAGTACTTACCCCTTTTGGATCTGCTTTCACCAGCAATCTTTTTGTTGGTTTAGATCAATAAATTACTTGTATTATCAATCAAAAAAGAACTCTCTCAAATATGGTTTTAATTGGTACAATATGTCCTACATTTATTTCCCAGTACCATTTTATTTCTGTAAAATTAGTTTTAAATAATGCACTAAAAAGTGAAGTCCTCCATTACTATGTACTTAGTTTGTGAATTCTATATGCCAACAAAATTGTAAGAAAAAAGATCCAACAAAATTTTAGTTTAGGAAATTTTCATTACTAGTAATATAATTTAAGTTGTTAATAGGTGAGGACAATGAATAACAGTAGCACAATACTTTATGAATCTAATATGAGACAGCTTTTCATGATCAAAAGATTCTCTCAACATAAAATGATGGATCTTCCCCTTGTTTATAGCAATCATTATACCTGAGAAGTAATTCATAGCTGTGGAGGATTAACTTCCAGTTTCATCATAGAGAACCCGCTGGGGTTCGGTAAAATTGATATTTTTCCAGTGCACTCCAGTCATTCAGTGTGTGATATTTCTAGACTGCATGATTGTGGTCTCATATATTTACTGAAAAAGAACTTGTCTCTTTAACTCTTACTCTTCTTGTTGAATGTTAAATGTCTTACGAGATTCTTTGATCAGGGAATATATGAAACAAAGGTTCCATTAGAGTTCAGTGCTATTCTTCAGATGGGTTGTGTTTGTAAAGTTGATAAAGCAACTAAGAAAAGGAATCCACAAGATGGTTGGAGTTTGAGTGAGCTGCATATGAAAACAACAACTGAGTGCCCGTATTTGGATCAGTCAATAGCTTTCTTCTACTTATATCATAGGTAAGTTAGGACCCCTTTGATTCTATTATATACCTGCTAAAAATTACAGAAAGATTTCCATTTCAAGTTTGATATTTTATGTTCTATGATGATTCATGATATATTATGTTTAGTTCAATGTTCATGTTAATACTTGTCCTAAAGAGGAAACATGTTGGTGGGTGACACTGTATTACTATTACGAGGATTGATATAACAGTTTGTTTCATCAAATCAATTTTTTGAATATATTCGTACAATCTTACTTGACTATAAAAGGTTCTCGCCATGTATTAAAAGATCCTCTTTGCATGAACCATGCTCGACTGTTGGGTACTATATAGACATGACACCTGTCAATTACCACGTAAAACCCGTTCACTTGCCAAACCTGGTTCCTTCTAAGAGTCACAGCAAACAAATTTGAAGTGCTTGCTAATATTCTAGAAATAACTCAGAAGTTCCAAAACCATTGATGATCTAATTTGTCGTGTTAAATCTACTTGCTATCCAATGTTCTTGCCTTCCTCTGCTGGCTTGTACTACATCCATTAATTTACTTGGTATCCAAAGTTCTTGCCTTACTCTGCTGTCCAGTACTACATCATAAGCCTTCCATGTGTTGCATTCGTTTGTCAGGAATCCTTATGTTTACTTCCATCAGGGGAATTTGCCTTGATATCTGTTCAATTACATACAAGTTGGCCAACCAATCTCTCTAGTAATTGATTTTGTATTCAAGGTAGGTTATTTCGTCCTAGCCTCCCAATTTATTCGTCCTAACAACATATGAAGCCTAATATCCTTGCAAGCTTTGGATTCTTTCCTATATTTGACGGGGAAAGAGGTTACCAAGCAAGTGAAACTGTACTCGCCTCATGCTACGTAAATGGCTTGGATATTGCTTGCTGTTTAGCTCTTTGGATTGTTTCTTAGATTGATTATTCCCATTTTTTAGTGAGATCATATTGGATTTTAGGGGATGGGGACTTCCAACTTCAATCTTGAAAATAGTGTTGAATTGGTCTGTCTTTGGTGCAGAGGTAGGCAGGTAGCAGAATGCCCTTAATGCTGAAGAATACAATCTTACCAGTTATCAATTTTTTTAATCTAAACAGACGCGTTTTTACATTTGTGGTCTAAAAAAGAACCCTTAATTTTCCCAAAAACCTGTAGTTCGTTAAATCAAATGCACCAAGTCAGCCTCAATATTTTACTTTGAATAATCAATTTTTGAATTTTTTCATGTGTAAGCAAACATATCAATCATCACTTGCATTGATTAAGCAGTTTGTTAGAACAATATTAATTGTTTAACTTCTATTGGGGGCATGTTACTTCTGAAATCCTGCATCGATTTTCGCACACAATCTTGTTTCTTCTTGATTTAGTCACACAAGTTGTTTAAGTTCACATTACAGATTTTGCGAGTTATTAAGACTTAATATGTAATATCTGGATTATATTTCAGTGTGTCGGATGTACGAGCCATTTTTGTGGGACATTTTCCTGCGTCCAAGATGATACATGTTGTGGTTGTTAATCCATTTCAAAACAAGGAATTATCACAAAACGTTCTCGAAAGACATTTTTATGAAGCTTGCCAAACATTGTCTGGGCAGCCTATCACACAAAAGGAAGGTATTAGTTTCAAGGTAAGGTCATTGTTTCCTCAAAATAGCATTAACAGTTTGGCTATGCTCTCATTCTTATCCTCTTTGTGTTTTGTCTCTTGTTTTAGTTGGATTATGTCGGGTACATCAAGGATGCTGAGAGGATTCTACAGAGAGCAGTTAATGAGCATAGGTTATTTTTCATTATCTTAATCTTTGTCATTCTATTTGTTCTTAATATGCCCTCTTGTCAATCATTAAGTTTGAAATTTATTTGTTACCTTTTCAGTCTGGTGGCTGATAGTATACTATTTCTTTAGCCTAAACAACATTCCGTAGGTTCACCTCAAATCCTTAGTGGCCTGCTGGTACACTTGTTGTACATTATATCTTACTATTCATATGTCAGGAAATGTTGATGCACAATATTATCTTTGTTAAGAAAATGGGACCTTGGGCCTAATTTAAATTCAAGAGTTAACTCATGGGTGAGGATTGCCAAAACAGCCAACCATTCTCTCAACTAATGGGGGATACTAACACCTCCCGAATACTCAGGGCTGGTCATCTAAAGTGTGAATAACATAATATGGGTGGGTGAGCAACAGGCAGAGACAATTAACCATCTGTTTCTTCATTGCAAGGTAGTTAGACAACTGTGGCACTTATTTACCATATTCAGGGGCAAAAACTGGACCATGCCACAAAGGGCAAGTCAGGCTATAGAAAGCTGGAACAATGAAGGCAGTGGTAGTACAGACCAAAGCAGATGGAGAATTGTCCCAGCAGTGATTTGGTGGACCATATGGAAGGAGAGAAATATGAGATGTTTTGAGAGTGTTAGTAGTCCTTTACACAGGATTAAAATGAACTGCACAATCACTTTTTGCTATTGGTACAGTTTGGAGTATGTAGATGATCCTATAGCGGTTAGAGATATCCTAGGTCCTTTGTAAGATTAAGTAAGATCTAGTTTAGTTTTTGTTTTAAGTACACGCAACTGTATGTAGCTCCATGATGTAAATCCTTTAGTGCTGAAGATTAATACACGAAACTGTTACCTTTGTCAAAAAAAATAATATGAGTGGGGGTGGGGGGACATTGGGTCAACCTTGAATAGGGATGCTTGTGGCTCTGATGACATCTTAAGAAATTGGACGTTTGGCCCAACTCAACAACAAAAGCTAGTTTAGAGGAGAGTATTGCCTTAAACAATATAATAAGATAATGATCCATTTCCTCAACCAATATGTGATACTCAGACAGTTCTAAGCTACTTATCTGGGAGGAATGAATTATTTCTCCTTGAATTTTGAACATATTTAATCTGATGAACCCTGTTATTTGCTAATACATGCATTATACTATCACCCGAATCCTAATTCTTCATTGGTAGACATGTTTATCTATGTTGCTAGGATTGAGTGTGGGTATCCAATTGGACCATTCCGACTGTGGACCTAGAGGTTGTCAGTTTTGCTGAATGCCTCTCAAAGTGAGAGTCTTTCCATTATATATAGAGAATAAATATTACAAATCCCTAAAGATCCGTTATTCCTATCCCTAAAGATCAGCTATTCTATCTCTACAAATCTGCTATTCAATCCCTCCAAATCCGCTATTCTATCACAATATTTATTCCTTTGATTCTACAACAAATCTATATGATCATGCTAATTTATATCACTATCTAATTACATTAATATATACAATTATTTAGATTTTCATCATGCTAACATCCCCCCTCAAATTTATGCCGGTGGATCAAGAAGCATCAATTTGCCTACTAGAAACTGATGGCGTTGTCGTGCCATAGATTTTGTAAACGCATCAGCTATTTGAAGATCACTGGACACATGTGGGAGAGTAATGACTCCTTTATCTACAGCTTCTCGTATATAATGACAATCTACTTCAATGTGTTTGGTCCTCTCATGAAAAACTGGATTAGTAGCAATCTGAATAGCACTTGTATTATCAGCATGGAGAGGAGTAGGGTGAGATTGGAAATCCAATCTCAGCAAGTAATCCACGAAGCCATACAACCTCGGAGCATGCAGTAGACATGGATCGATATTCAGCCTCTGTTGAAGATTTTGACATACGATCTTGCTTTTTACTCTTCCACGATATCAATGACTCTCCAAGAAACATGCACCAACCAGTGACTGAACGACGAGTATCAGGACATCCCGCCCAATCAGAATCACTAAAAGCATTAAGACGAATAGGAGAACCACTTGGAAAGAATAATCCACGAGTAGATGTTCCTAGAAGATACCGAATGATGCGACGAACAACCACCAAGTGGAGATGACGGGGAGCTTGCATAAATTGGCTAACTTGTTGCACTGCAAAAGAGATATCAGGCCGAGTAATAGTAAGGTAATTTAGACTCCCAACTAATTGTCGAAACATAGTTGGATCAGGAAGAAGATCGCCTTCCTCACGACGATACTTCACATTCAATTCCAATGGAGTATCTACAGAAGAGGAATCTTGAAGACCAGCCAAAGAAATCAGATCCTGAGTATATTTGTGTTGGTTTAGAAACACACCTGAAGCAACATTATGAACTTCCAAACCCAAAAAATATGTAAGAGTACCAAGATCTTTCATATGAAAAGAATCTTTAAGCTGCTGTTGGAGGCTAGTAATTAGTGAAAAATCAGTTCCTGTGATGATAATGTCATCTACATACACCAAAAGAAGAACACAACCTGTAGATGTTTTCCGAAGAAACAAAGACAAGTCATATTTGCTCTGCTCAAAAGAAAATTGTAGCAAAGTAGACCGGAACTTATCAAATCAAGCTCTAGGAGCTTGTTTTAATCCATACAAAGACCGCTTCAACTTGCACACATCTGATGTAGGTGATGAGAACAAACCAGGTGGAGGTTTCATATAAATCTCTTCTTTGAGATCACCATGGAGAAAAGCATTTTTGACATCCATTTGATAAAGAGACCAGTTTTGTGAAGCATCAATGGCAATAATAGTTCGCACCGTAGTCATTTTTGCTACTGGTGCAAAAGTCTCCTCATAGTCCACCCCATACTCTTGTCTGTTACCAAGAACAACCAATCGAGCTTTGTACCGATCAAGAGTTCCATCAGAATGAAGTTTAATTGAATAAACCCATTTACATCCAATAGGGCGGACATTTGAAGGACATGAAACAATGTCCCAAGTGTCATTTTCTTTAAGAGCCAAAAGTTCCTCCTCCATTGCTTTTTGCCAACATTCAAGCTTGGAGGCTTGTGAGTAACCTGTTGGAATAGAGATGGTGGATAAAGTAGAAGAAAAATCATACCGTTTAGGAGTTTGAGACACTCTAGTAGATCGCCGAGGAGGCTCAAGAGGAGCAGGCCTTGAAAAAATCTCAGATTCTGGTTGTAGAGCAGTCTCAGGTGGCGGATCTGTTTCAGGATGGGGTAAAGTTGGCCGACGTCGTTCATACACAAATCCTGGTTTGAACCGCTTAGAAGACAATGACAAATCCTCAAAAGTAGGAAGAAGAGGAGAAATAGAAGATGACTCAATATGAGTAGGAAAGAAATACTGATTCTCAAAGAAAATAACATTCCTAGAAACACGAAATTTGTTAGAACTTGGATCATAACAAATAAATCCTTTCTGCGAAGTACTATAGCCAATAAAAGCACATCCAATAGACTGAATAGAGAGTTTATTGCGTTGAGAAGGAGGAAGGTGCACAAAACAAACACAACCAAATGTATGAAAACTATGATAGCTAGGATGCTTGTGAAAAAGACGATAATATGGAGACTCAAGGTTTAACACTTTAGATGGAAGTCTATTAATCAAATAGACAGCAGTAGACAGACAGCAGTAGACACAGCTTCAACCCAAAATTTAGATGGAACAGAGGACTCAATCAATAAAGTACGAGTGACATCCAAAAGATGACGTTTACGCTCAGCAACCCCATTTTGTTGTGGCTTGTATGGGCAAGAGCGTTGTGATACTATTCCTTTCTCAAGCAACAAATTATTGAATTCATGAGACATATATTCTCCACCAGAATCAGATCTTAATATTTTGATGCATGTGGAAAATTGAGTCTCAACGTAAGCCAAAAACTTCTTGAAAATGGAAAACACTTCAGATTTAGATCGAAGAAAATACACCCATGTAAACCGACTATGGTCATCTATAAATGTCACAAAATACTTGAAATGAGCATGAGAAATTACTGGTGAAATTCCCCAAACATCACTATGAATGACATCAAAACACTTTGCAGCACGACTACCAAAATTAGGAAAAGGAAGAGTTTTACTTTTGCCTAATTTACAAGTAGAACAATCAAAGGAAGCAACTGAAAATTAATTTTTATTTCCCAATAAACCAGAATTGGACAAATGAGGCAACACAATAGAATTTGGATGTCCTAGACGTTTATGCCAAACCTCATTCTTAGTAGTGGTGGAAGCAAAAGCCAGAACAGGAGGAATAGAAAAGTGTATAGGAAACAATCTTTCAACTTTAGGCCCCTTCGCGATTATCGTCCCCGACACCTGATCCTGCACAAGGCAACCATTACGAGAAAAGTTCACATTACAATTGTTATCTACCAATTGGCCAACCGAAATAAGACTAGTGGAGAGCTTTGGTGATACAAAAACATTCTTGAAAGTTTCAGTAATATCCCCAACCTTGGTAATAGGTAAATTACTACCATTGGCAACCTGAATTTGTGTTGGACCATTATACTCACGGATGTTTTTGAGTATATCAGTTGAGTTGGTCATATGATTGGAAGCGCCAGAATCAACAAGCCAAAATTTAGATATTACCTCATTACTTTGTAGTCCCAAAGTTGAAAATGCTGACAAGATCATTTGTTGTACCATTTGAGGAGTAATAACTTGTCCTACCGAAGATGAGCTATGTGTAGTGGAATCATTTATCCCAACTTGGAAAGCCTTTGTCCTACGGTTTTGAGGACGTGTGGGACACTCTTTGATAATGTGTCCTTGTTGTTTACAATAATTACAGAACTTCTTGCCACAATTGCGAGCAATATGACCATATTTCTTGCAACTGTAGCATTGAGTTCTAGCCATATCCACGCCCTTTCCTTTCCCTTGAGCTGCAAATGCAACAGTGACAACATTTCCTTGATGAAAAGCATTTTGTGTGACGAGACGCTGCTCCTCACGAAGTAATTCCCTAAAACAGACATCCAACGAGGGAGATGGATCACGACTCATCAAGTTGGAGCGAACACTTCAAAGTCAGATCGTAATTTCATCAAAAATTGATCTCGCTTGCTTTGTTCATGAACTCCTTGAATGATGGAGAGAGATTCAGAAGGTATTTTAGCATAAACGATATCGGTAAATTCAGCCCATAAGTTCTGAAATCTAGAGAAATAATCTTGAATAGAGAGATCTCCTTGTGAATACATAGCAATTTCATGCTCTAACTGAAAGCGCCTTGCGCTATGGTCTTGGTTGTAAACCTTTCGTAAATAATCCCACATGGCCTTTGCTGTCTTGTATGGCCTGAGATTAAGAACAATAAGAGGGTCAATTGACCCTAAAATCCATGTCATCACCCGAGCATCTTTAACCTTCCATTTACCGAGCTTTTTAGGATCGGTAGGAGTAGGATCGCTTCCATCTATATGTCCCCATAATTCTTTTCCGGTGACAAATAGTTGGAATTGAAATTCCCAGGCGGAGTAATTTTTTCCCGTGAAACGAACATGGAAAGACTCAAACTGATATGACGACATGTTTTTGACAAGCTAAGGAAGATAGAAATGCAATGATGCAAAATAACCAGAATGAAAAGAGACTAAGATTCCAAGATGCCTTAACTTCCAAGATACTTAGGACTAACTGTTGACTAACAGTAAGCAGAACCAAAACTTCCAAAAAAAATTCTGGAAGAACCACATGAAGGACACTAAGAATCAAAGCACTGAAAAAGGCTCTGATACCATGTCAGTTTTGCTGAATGCCTCTCAAAGTGAGAGTCTTTCCATTATATAGAGAGAATAAATATTACAAATCCCTAAAGATCCGTCATTCCTATCCCTAAAGATCAGCTATTCTATCTCTACAAATCTGCTATTCAATCCCTCCAAATCCGCTATTCTATCACAATATTTATTCCTTTGATTCTACAACAAATCTATATAATCATGCTAATTTATATCACTATCTAATTACATTAATATATACAATTATTTAGATTTTCATTATGCTAACAGAGGTAAGATTCAGGGGTACGGATCCATGTACATATATGGGTGCGGGATCCGGCTCAAATTCAAAATTCTAAAAATAGATCTATAAAAATATCCTAAAAGGCTGTGGGATGCAGCCATAATTCAATGTTTTATTTTGAGAATTTATCAAATTGTAGGCACTAATCAATGGCAGGCAGCAGCTAAAATTCAATCTTCCATTTTCCCTTCAAGTTTTGTCATGGATTGTTGTCGAAGTACCCAATTTTGATTGACCACCCGGTACGAATCCCACACCCTTGCCAGTACCAGTGTATGATTCATGTTGACACAGGTGTGGCGGCTAAAATGAATAGTTCCATAACATAGATTTTTGTAAACTTCAGCAGCACCAATAACAATAGACTACCATGATTGAATGTGTATGACTACTTTTTTGGATGTTGGGGGAATCAACTGATGACATATTTTTGGAATTATCAAATTTATATTTGTGTTCTTTTTTCCTATCTTGAAATATTGAAATTGAGCTATCACGAGAGATTCAGCTTTTTCTAAGCATTTTCTATATTTAGCTCCAATCATTTGGTAAGTGTCTCATGTAAATCCGTTGGTTGACATTCAGGCATCATGGACCTGCAGTTGCCATGATCGAGTGCCCTAATGCCCATTTACTGAAGTCTGGCATACGAGCTTTGGAGGATTTTCCTTGCATCAATATCCCTTGTAATGCTCGGGATAGTCAATATCAGGTCCAACAAATGCTAATAGTACCTGATTAAGAAGGAGCAATTGCTTTATACATCTGATCCTTATCTATACTCAATGAAACAATGAAGAATTCTCCTTTTCAGGCACTAGGTTGGCAAAATGTAGCAGCAAAGATTGGAATGCAGCGATGCGCGACATCCTCCCAGTGGTTAAATGAAAGGATCACTCTCTCAAGATATGCCCATGTAATTTCTTTCTTACTCTCTCCTCTCTAGTATTGCCTAATCAAGAGAGTTCTGAATGTTAAGTTTCCAATTGCCTCATTTGTAGGTTCCCATAGGGAATTTTGATGTTGATTGGCTCATGCATACAGCAGATATCTTCTTTTCCAGAGCGCTTCGTGATCAGCAACAGGTTATCTCATTCATATTGCACTTTTCTTCTTGATGAGGGGTTTATTCTTTCTGATGATATAGAATTCTATTACATCCACCTTCATACGTAGCTCTTTTAAATTGTTTGTTTCCTATGTTCCCCTCTCATTTTGCATTTCTCCAAGCAAGAATTTATGTTGAACTCTCAGCAACTTAAGTTTTTTTGTGCATTATAAGTGCATTTTTTTTAGATATCCTTGCGTGATTTTATAAATCTTTTGATTCTCACAGGTCTTGTGGATATCTGATAATGGAATCCCCGACTTAGGAGGCATAAATGATGAAGTATCATCGTTTATGGATGAGGTCAACTTTGACATATCAACTTCTTACAATAATATCTGCTTTCTTTGTTTCTCTTACTGATTATTCAAGAGAATTAGCCTTCTGATGTTTTTCTTGACCACATTTTTATGCTATCTTGTGCTTTATGAAAGCAGGTCAATCAACCAGTTCTTACTTATCCTGGTGCATATAGAAAAGTTACTGTTGAGCTGAAGGTTAAAATTTCCATCAATTTTCTGAGTTACATTTTTTCCTTTGTCTGGTAAATTTTTTTCCAATACACAGATAATAGTATTACGCTGTGGCTAAAAGATTCTTCCTATTTCTGGTATTGTGATCAGATTCATCATCTGGCTGTTGATGCTCTACTGAAAAGCAACCAAGTAAATGAAATGGAAGGAGGCACTCTGTTTGGATTGGACCAGGAGTTGAACCCTACGGCGAATTTTACTAATGAACAGTACTTCTTTGATGCCACAACATCCTGTGCTCCAGCATTTCGTGTACTTAAGCAGTTGATTCAAAGGTGCCTTACAGATGCAGTAACATCAGGAAACATATTTGCTGATGCCATGCTGCAACATTTGTACCGATGGCTCTGCAGGTCGGCTTGCTTCTTTCACTTTTGTTCACAATTCTATTTGATTGCTAATGCTACATTGTCCTTCTAACTATTGCAGCCCCCGATCTAGACTGCATGACCCAGCTCTTCACAGTATGCTTCACAAGGTAATATATTGAATAAGAAACTTCTGGGTTGTCTAAAAAGAACATGAAGAGTTCTATTTGGAAGTCGAGATGCATGACGTGCCTTCGTGCTAGTAGTACTGGGACAGTCATTTCTCTTACTCCTAAAACAAATACATTATTGAAACATAAGACAGTAATGTCATTTATTTTCTCTGGAATGTGTCCCAGCATGCTAATTCATTCACACGTGGTTTCTCCATTTCTTCTTACATTCTTCAAAACTGATGCTTTAATATTTTGATAATTGGCAGGTTATGCAAAAGATGTTTGCATTGCTTGTGGCTGAACTCCGAAAATTGGGTGCTGCTATTGTGTTTGCCGACTTCTCAAAAATCATTATTGACACTGGGAAGTCAGACATTTTTGCTGCCAAAGCCTACTGTGATAATGTTATTAAAAATGTACAATCAAGGTCAGTCTCTTGATTCAGAAGTTGTTTACTCGACATATATATATATATATATATATATATATATATATATATATATATCTTCTTTTTTTTTTTGGGATCTTTCTTCCCTTACTCTTATCTATCTGCAGAGAATTGTTTGAGTGGATTGAACTTGAGCCGTTGCAGTTTTGGCACTCATTGCTTTTCATGGATCAGGTTAGCTATGGTAGTTGACTTGATTTGTTTCTTGTTATTAACATTTTAGCTTTGTGTTCTGTCTTTTCCTTCATTTCTCCAAGAAACAGATTTATGCATTTAAAATCACAAAAAGATCCTTTTGTTATGTTTAAGTCAATGCGAATACATACATTGAGAATTTTAGATAGGAGCTGATCAGTTTGAGTCTCTAGCTGTATCCTAATGGTTCACATTTTCTTCGAATCATTAATTTACTTGACCCTGTTTTGAGTTCACGGTGATGAATATGTTGCCCACTAGAAATCTTGGCAGTATTTTCATGCTGTCAATGCCCTAGCTAGCTTTCTTTGTGCTGGGAAATGACTTCTATTACCTTTTCCACCCAAATGATTTTTAGATATGATAATCTAAATGAAATTGCAATGCATCAAATCAGTAGGTAAAATTCATTTGTAAATAGGATAGAAAAAAATTGGATGCTGCTTGCTTCATGAGGTATTCCATTATTCTGGGTAAAGAGTTCGTAAACTAACTTTCGTTTGATGGTTCTGACAACAGATATGTTCTTTCTATCCTCATTTATTAAAGTTCCATCTTACAATTTTCCTTTTATGTGATAGTACAATTATGGCGGAATTCAAGCTAGACATAGTGATGAACCTTTAGAAGTTAACTCAGAACCAGGTGAAGAAAGTGTGTGTGGTGAATCTCAAGTTGATATCGTGTCAAGCTGGAACATTGCAGAAAATTTACCGAAGGCAACTCAGGTATTTCCCCAGCTAGAAACTGTACAGGAACATTGCTTTTATTATATGAATGAAGGTGCAACAAGATACAAGTGGACACCCCGAATATGGTTTATTCCAACAGAATACAGTTGATCCTCAGTCTCCTTGATAAAATATTCTGCCTTATTAATCTATGCTGGTCTTTCATGTAGGATCACTTCATTTTGATTGTTTCGGAGTTTATGTATGGTCCATGGAAATATGCACAAGAACAAGCTACACATCGAGCATCTACTAGCGATGGTGATTTATGTACACCATCAATCACTGCTGCACATGCTGAAACATTTGATTTGCAAATGGCAGAAGATCTAAAGAAGAAGGTATCTGCTAGGACTCATAGGCATCCCTTGTCTTCGTTAACTTTGTGCTGAGTTCTTTAATGTGTGAGAACTTAACTTTAGAAAATTCTGCCTGCAGATTGGAACTTACTTCACTGACAAACTTCTGAAAATTGTTTGTGACCCTAATCTTCAAATGAAAGCGATGGACAACTCTCAGAAGATCCAGGAGACACCAGATGCAAACTCACAATCTATTAGCCATGTCCAAAAGGGGGATCCAGCTTTAGAGTTCATTAAGCATGTCTGTGCAGTTTTGGCCCTTGACCAGAATGTGCAGCATGAAGTTCTGGTATTAAATGTTTTTCTAGCTTCCCTTACTAATGAACAAATATGCATTAGTATAACCTATTGACATCGATTTTCCATCCGGCACTGAAAGTCTAGTCTAGCGTACAGGGGGACTCCGGTTTCTGTATAGTAACCACACGTACATCAATTGCTTAGTCTCATGTCTCCCATCCAATAGGTTTAATGAAGGCTCCACATAACACGTCATGCAAAATTATTTAGTGATACCTATTGAAATGTGGTGTTTTAAAGTAGCGTGTGACAGTCTATTAATGGCTAAAGATAAGTTGGATTTCACTAGTATTGATTCTTCTGCAACAATAACATTTAATTGCAGCTCGCCATTAACTAGTTTATTGCTTTTTATTATGCAGATCATGAGGAAAAATTTATTAAAACTTGTTCGTGTGAGGGAATTCGCTCCGGAGGCAGAATTTCGTAGTCTTTCTGTATCATATACCCTTCCAAATGTCATTTGCAGGTAAATGTAGGGGAAATAGGAGTTACTTTCACCTGAAACATGAGCAGGTGGGAGTATCTGCCACTGCTGGGTTTTGTCTTCTGTAGAATATCCAGGATATTAGTTGCTTTCTAATTTCCACGATCTGCTGTTTTCAGTTACTGCAATGACTGCAGAGACCTTGACTTGTGTCGAGACAGAGCTTTGATTTCTCAGGAGTGGCGTTGTGCTGTGCCCCAGTGTGGGCAACCTTATGATCGTGAAACAATGGAAAATGCTCTTGTTCAAATTGTTCGGCAGAGAGAGAGGCTATACCATCTTCAGGATCTAGTATGCCTAAAATGTCACCAGATTAAAGCTGCACATTTATCAGATCACTGTGCTTGTGCCGGATCATTTAGCTGCAAGGAAGATGTCTCAGATTTCCGCAATAAAATGCAAGTCTTCTTGAACATAGCCGTAAATCAAAAGTTCCAATTGCTCCAAGAATGCACTTCTTGGATTTTGGAAGCCAGATAACTGCAAGTATCAGATAAGTGCACCTCATTATCATTGACAAATCGTTTGAGCACTTAACATTCACTGGCTGCTCTGCATGGTGCAAGGCTGCCTCATGGCGTCCAAAACAAAGATTTACTTTTTATTTATACACAATCACGTCCAGGTATTCGAGGAGTCTATGACATGAGAGCTGATCTGTTTTAGAAATTCAGCTGTCTGCATGGGCTTTCGTAAATGCCCTCGAGGAGTGTCAGTTATCTATACAGCTGCACCCTTTCTTCGGAGAGGAAAAAAAGGATTCGTATTGCATACGGTATACACATCCTTAGTTCCAGATTTGCTGGTATGTATGGTGGGGAACTGATTGCTATATACAGAGAGCATGCAGCTAATTACTCATGTGGCCACCCATTCAATATCTTAACAAGATTTTCTGTATCATGCACTAGAAATGATCGTCTCTTTTTTTAATTTTTGCTACAAGAGTTGAGCTGTATGATGTTCATATCGCAAGAACACTGAAATGTATATATAGTCATCTTTCTTTTATAGTTTGATTAGTAAACGACGATGAAGCTAACTGTATCAAACCTTGTTGGTTGTTAAAATTAGGTGTAAGTCGTGTAGTCATTTTATGAGATTTCCATACTCATGTGGCTCTAGTCTATATTTAGTTTACAGAACGACTGACTAATCTATATGTTCATGCATAACTGGGCTCTAGACCTGTACTTTCAACCCTGTCTCATACAAGATTACAGTACAATAGACTAGTTATCTTATCACAATGTTGACTTGCATCTGTTGTGACATTGTTACATGACGATATATTACTTAGAATTGATTCGTTATCGTTCCACTGCATCTGTGAAATTCTGCAATCTTTCATGTCTGAAAAGATCGTACTTTTGACTTATTGTTGCTGTGTTTCAGTAAATAGCAAAAACATAGTTTTGGACATTAAGATGATAATATCATTCATTTAACAAAACTGGAAGAATGAAAGCCATCAAACATTTTTGCACTGAACATGTACATATCAAGAAATTCACTGAATATCTATATTTATCTTTTAACTGTGAATCCAAATATCATTGTATACTGACATGAGGTTGCTGTAGGAACCCTAAAACTTCAAATCCTGGATTCGCATGTGTAAAACGAAACACCAATGGCGATAAAAGAGTACAAAAATATCAAATTGTTGGATGGTGAGAGAGGAGTAACTATTGTTTTCACCAGAAGGACCATTTTTTCTTGGTAGACATATTTTCTGCTGGCTCATCCTTCTTTCTGTTCTCCATTCCCCCCTTCAAAGCCTCCAGCCTTCTCCTGCATGAGGATTAAAATCAAACAAAATCTTCGACACTAGGAAGTAGGATATGCATAGTTATCAATAGAAGGATATGTTTGCGTATATAGCTTCGTTGTTCAACAATGGTCTTTCAGATAGTTCTCTCTTAAGATTTTGCTTTAATTGAAGAACAATAAAAAAGAAATGTCATTGATTTAAGGACACCATAAACCTCAAGAACCGGAGTGAAAAACACTACAGCTTAACTCTACTTTGCCAAGACCTAGTGGCTTTGATTTTGTTCAACAACCTAGGTTCAAGTTTAATATAGATTCATCTTTTAGTCTCTTACCAACCAAATTCAGCTTATGCATATTTCATTGTTAATCAAAGTTAAAGCTGCACCTTCAATTGGCAAAATAAGATACACTACCATGGTTTAAGGAATATTATGATCCTCAAAATAATCCATCGCATATAGGATTCTCACTGAAAAATTGAGATAGAAATGTCTAACCATTTGACATGACTGATTGTGATCCACTAAATTGAAAGCATACTACTGCCAAATTTAGCGCGAGTAATGGCATGCTTAGAGTTACTTTAAGAAAATAGAACAGTATTTACAGATCCACAAAATCTAAATAAGTAACATAAGAATCAGTTATCATACTTGGTATCAGTTACGCGACCATGTAGACTCCATCGTTGCCGAAAACCTTCCATACCTTCAACTCCACTTGCCAAAATTAAGTGCCTAGAACAAAAAGAAAATATTTAGAGAACATACTTATTGTATATTACTACATAGATGGTGCAAACAGAGAAGGGGCAGCAGCGGAGTAGAGGAATTGGTCGACTCATCAGGCATTAGAAATTTCTTTTGATGAGTGTGGGATCACCAACTACCTTTAAGGTCAAATGAAACCATCAAATATGTCAAATCTGACAAAAATGTTAAATAGGAGCAGTTATGTATCCACGGACAAGAATTCCAATATTGTATGCTTTTTCCCCAACACTACCCTCCCTAGTTCCCAC
This sequence comes from Solanum lycopersicoides, assembly GCA_022817965.1. Lineage (NCBI taxonomy): Eukaryota > Viridiplantae > Streptophyta > Magnoliopsida > Solanales > Solanaceae > Solanum > Solanum lycopersicoides. Next base: position 69,794,462 of record CM040628.1, read on the forward strand.
TTGTGGGATTACACTGGGTAGTGTGTATGCAGACCTTACCCTTACCTTGACAGGTAGAGAGGCTGTTTCGAACATAATGAATAAGTAGGTTATTTTTGTTTCACTAGAACGCAACTACTATAAATAAACTGCACACATGATAGTGGTAATTTCATGCATAGGAGCTGCATTGATGCTCAAAGATAGCCCGTAAGTTGCAGCTGACTGAATACTTGATGAGTCATTGCCAAGGAAAAGACAGAATCAATAATATCATTACTAACTTTGACTCTTAACAAACCTCTCCAGTGATGTGACTTCTGATTCTAGTTGAGTGGCTCTTTCCTTTGCTTGATCTAGAGGCATTGACATCCCTAATTTCTGTTCACTATCTTGAAGGCGTCGCCTGAGCTCCTTATCCTACAGATGACAACTTCAGATTAACAACAGCTATGCTTCAATCCCAAGAAAATCGAAGTTGGCTATATGTATACTCACTGAGCATGTTACCCATTTAAATTCATCTCAAGCAAACATTATATAAAAGAAAAAAAGAATGTACTAGAAATTTTCTATATTTCTTACTAGCATAAGAATCTCTAAACAGAATAAAATTACTTCTTCAAGCAACCAAAAACCCCATTTAAAATACATGAAAATCAACTTTATATGAGCAAACATGTTAAAAGCTGAACTCCTTTGTTATCATTCTCACCCTTCTCTCTGCACATTGCCGATATAAAGCAATCTCATCCTGACAGAATGGCTCGATATCATTGATTTGTAAGCCTAAATCAGAAAAACCTTGACTTGATGAGTATTTTAAACCACGTGAGTCAGAGAAGGATCATTGAGGAAAAGAAGACATACAGAGGAACAGATTTCTCAAGATTCCGTCACAGAGATCAACACCTTCGAGTACATGAGACGCTATCTCAGGTGGAATGACTGGTGATGGAGGGCCCGTCATCAGATCATCACCCACCAGGATGGTTTCCTCCATAGTCTGCTGTGAATCAACTAAAAGACAAAACACAACAAAATATCAAGCATAACTCAAACTGTTGAATCCTTTGCACAGCCTCTTTCACAATATAATTAACCAAATACAGAAGTGCAAGCAATGCTGAGTCTCAGAAGCTGAGGCTGCAGTAAAAAAAAAGGTCCTTTTTCATGTCTGTTCTTTTCTTTCGTTCAAACGGTATTTTCAAAGGCAAGAAACAGAAAAATATGCTAAGATTTAAAACTATAAAAAAAAAAAACTACATATGGACAAAGAAATTGATATATTTGTAATTAAGTGAAATGTGAAGTAAAAATAGTGTCAACTAAATTCAAACACCATTTTAAATTATGAACTCAAATACAAAGACATAAGCTTACTTCTAATTAACACTAGTGTGTAGTTTTGTAATTTTGATATCATTAACAATTATTTTATTATTTTTCACGTTATAGTTATCTTTAGAGCTTCCCTCTTTAAAATATAACCCCTTGCGTTGAGGCGCATGCTTAATGCCTTGGTTCTTGCACCAAAGCTTAGTTGAGGTCAAGCACCAACTTATTGTGTAGAACTGTATGATCATCCCATACCATGTAGAAGTGTGTGGCCATCTCTATCTAAAAGCTTAGAGATATTGTTAGAGAGAATATAACTTTTAATTACTTAATTATATTATGTCTCAATATGTTGCACCAAACTCCAGGGCTTAAACCTGCCTGAAGCGTGCTATTTAAAACATTGATTTTAAGAGCAAGCAAATACGTTGCATAGATTCATGTTAGTACAAATGACATACACAATATACACCACCGAATGCAAGAATGAGTTTCCATAATACCATTTCGGCCAATATTTCTAAACACATGAATAATCTGCCTGTGACAATTGACACAAGAAAACCATGGCAACATTTCTAATTTACTGAATAATATACATTCTTTCGGCTCAAGAAAATCAACATGAAAGCTTGGAGAAAGGGGAAAATTAAAAAAAAAATTGTTGAAGAGAGAAATAATATGCAAAGAGTTTTGAGTTACCATCCATGGTGTCCTCCTTTTGCTATGGCCCAGCAGATGTTCAATTCTACGCACCAAAGAAGTGATTTTTCGCAGACCCTTAATGAGTTTCTTCAAGATTTGCACAGGGTACTTTGGCGCGTGGACGACTGTCTTTCTTGTGTTTGGCAAAAAAACAAAAGGTTTTGCAACAGAATGCTGCACTTTACTACAAAACAAACCAAAAAAAAGTTATGAGAGTAGAAAAGGAAGATCTTGGTACCATTACCCGCAAATTCAAACAAACTTCAATTCCCACAGTTCATTCTCATCCAAACAAAAATAATAGCCTTCTAAATTTATACAGTTAAGGAACCAACAAGCAACAAAGAGATTAATCACCGAATCACAATCCAAATCAATCAAAACATTATCATACAGATAGACAGTCTGAAATGAAAAAAACATTTCACACCATTTTCAAACTTTAGACAACTCCCACACAAATGTCAACAACAACATATCCAATGCAACCCCACAAGTTACACCGACCTTACCCCTACCTTAATGTTGCTCGAACTCTTAAAAAATGTCAATGGGTCCATGTCGAATTCTCCAAAAGTAATACATTTTCGGAAAATCCAACATGGGTGCGACATCCAAAGTGAAGGGGGTAAAGGGGTTGCTTTCTATAAAGATGTCAATAAGTAATTTATTCACTGAAGCATATTGTCAAACACTATGTGGGCATCAAGTCATCCTAAACATTAGCATTCAAGAAGCTAAACTACAACCCCAATACATGGAATTTAGTATTAACAAGGTCTGTCAATACACTTTTAAGCTATAAAAATTCTGCATTCACTTCAAGATTCATTACTCTAAAGTTCTTCATTAAGCAAGAAACTCAAAAGGGTGACAAGGGAGAAAAATAAATTACCTGATTTCGGAATCGAAATAAGAAAATGCCAAAAAACAAGAAGAAAAAAACACAACCAAATTGATGAAATATAGGGTATGTGCTAAACCTCGGTTCGGTACGAGAGATAAGAGATAATTAATATCGTCAATAATTTTAGAGTGTGATTTATTTCATGTTTTATTGCGTATTTAATTATCTTGAACTATAATGTTATTTTTATTCTATACTGAGGGGAGATAATAATTCGAGAATAAGGTACTTAAATTTAATTTTGAAAAGACCAACAATTATTATTACGATAACCAAGAAAATTCGCAGTCGCTATTATTCGGATGCACATGATAAAATCTACGCTCCTATTGCAGTATCTCGCAAATCATATAGGAGAGATAAATCGTACGAAACAAGCCCGGTGCAATGAATTCAATCCAGAAGGTAAACCCTTTGCTTTCGTTGGCAAGGGGTTTCGAACTTGAGACCTCCAATATGGAAGTCCTAAGTCCAATCATTAGATTACCCCAAAGGGTCGAATAAAAAAATTAAATCTTAAATCATAATTAAATCGATTGAATTTTAGTATATATATATCATAGAAACAACCTTTTGTGATGAACAGATCAAGAAACATTATCTGTTGATTGAAGGTTTTTTATTAAATAAGGAATATATTTAAATAATTTATTTTTTAAGTTAAGGATTTCGATTTTTAATCTATAGATAGAATGTCTAATTAAGCATGTGTATTTTTCAATATATTAAATTAAGATTTAAATTAAGGAAATATTATTTCACAAACTACTTAATAAATTACTTAGATCAATAGCATTAATAGTGCTTCTTGTTAGATTAGATAGTCAATAATTTATAATCAATAACATTTTAAAAATCACATTAATTTCTTATTGTATTTTGTATGGATAATAAATCATACAAATGGTTATGTTTGTCCTTCACAAAAAGGAAAAAGAAAATCATACAAACCTATATTGTATCCCTTTTTTTTTTTATAAATAATTGTACTAATGTTTGAAGTATATTAACATAAATTTTATTACATTTTATACTTTTGATAGCTGATTAAAGGTTTAAATTATTTATCTATTAAATCTTACATAAATAATCATGTCTGATAATATTTTCTTACTATGAATACAATTTAATATATTTAATTAAGTGTTTGACTTGTAATTTAGAAAAAATTATTTGTATTTTAAAGAAAAACAAAATTTTGACTAAATGGACAGTTTTATACATTTCACATAATTTTAATTTAAAATTACGAGATTTAAATTTTTTTTTCTCTCAAACTTCGTATTAATCCCCCAAATAAAGTCATTTTTTTTAAATAGAGAAAGTAATAGTTTAAATTGTTTTTGACGTTTTTAACTCGACTTTTCAACATATAGTAGGGTCATAATCGTCATTACACAAGAATACATCCAGAGCCTTTCACCTGATAAACGAAAGGTTCAATTCAAAGCTTAGTAGAAAGTAGAAACTCGAATCGGAGAGCAAAAATGGGGTCGACTGCCATTTCTACACAACAAGCATTCTGCAATCTCCATAAATTCACTCCTTTAAGCTACGCTAGCAGCTGTAGAAGTATCAGGAGTAGGAGAAATCGTGTGATTCCGATTAAGTGTTGCTCGCCGTCGCCGGCGACGGAGGTAGCGACGGCGGCGAAAGAAAACCGGCAGGAATTGCTGAAGAACGGCGACGATAAGCTGGAAATATGCAGAGTATTGAACGGGATGTGGCAAACTAGTGGTGGATGGGGAAGAATCGATCGAAACGACGCCGTTGAAGCTATGCTTAATTATGCAGACGCTGGACTTTCTACTTTCGACATGGCTGACCACTGTATGAATTATTTTATATATAAAAAAAGTGTTCTTCTTTATATTTTATTTATTTAATTATTTAGTTTTAATTTTTCATTTAATATGATTATGATTACGAACCATTAACATATTTTTAGTCTAAGATTTGTGTCAAAGTTAAAATAAATTGAAATAGAAGGAGTATGAGTATCTATTCTTATGTATGATGAATTTTGAATTCGTTAGAATTTTATGTTACATACTTTTAATATTTTGATAGAAAAATTAATAAAATTTATGGTTCCGTCACTTTATACGACACTTTGTGTTAGATGGACTTGTGTGTTATGTTTGGACACGTCTGCATATCTGTTATTTTTTTGGATTTTGCCTATTTAACCCCCTTTACTTTTGAGAATTTTCAATTTCATACCACAAATGTTGTTGTATTTGCATTCATGGTCCTCTCTTGCCAACAAGTTTCATTTTGACAAGGATATGTGAGGTCAAGTTGCACATTTGACCACTCAGCCTAAAATATTAACAAAATGTTAGCTAGTGTACATATATTATACATTTCTCGGCTATTTTTTTTGGGTGCGCGATTATTTAAGTTAATTTTCCTATTTTTAATAAATGAGAGAGAGTTTGGAAATGTTGTCCAAATATTTCTGGACAGATAATGGATAAGGAGCTAAAAGATCAAAACCAGATAAGAGAAGCCTTATTTCAAATGAACTAGTGAGTAGTGACTAGTCATATTTTGGTTTGTCATTTTAGTGGGATGGTTCTTCAACTACCCTTTAAACTATTTTATTGATCAAGAATGGTAGAGCTCTTGAACAACAGTTTTCGTCAGTTCTCGTTGAACTCTATCAAGATTAAGTCTTTTAGAGAAAATGAAGCAAGAACATTAACGCCAAGGCCGTTCCAGTGCTTGTTAACTGAAGATAAGCAACGAGCTATAGTTAAGAATGGGAAAGATTCACTGGATATATGTAGAGTTGTCAATGGGATGTGGCAGACTAGTGGTGGATGGGGAAGAATTGAACGAGACACTGCAGTTGATGCTATGCTTCAATATGCTGATGCTGGACTTAACACTTTTGACTTGGCTGATATATGTAAACATTAATCTTCTTGTTTATTGTTGCTCCTATGCTTACATTGCTTATGTCGTAATTTCATGCTGGTGGAATGTTTTCGCTGTGGCGCGTGACTTGTATTGTATTAATCGATCTAGTTTTGTTGATACATGCTAACGGAACATATTTTGTAGGATTAGAGAAGTGTTTTGAGTTGGATGACAAAGATTCAATGCGTAAAAGTTTTCTCATCATTGTTGGCCTTGCAGATGGACCTGCTGAAGATCTTTATGGCATCTTCATTAACAGAGTACGTAGAGAGCGCCCACCAGAACTTCTAGAAACTGTGAGAGGGTGAGTAACAAAGGCATGTTTCTATAGTAACATAGAATTTTCTGTGTTGAACTTGAGGGAGGAATTCAACCCGTAAAGTTATTCTTCTGATTTTCCTCCAGTCTTACCAAATGGGTGCCACCACCAGTCAAGATGACCCGCAGTTTTGTCAGTGAGAGCATTGATGTTTCAAGAAGGAGGATGGATGTTGCAGCTTTGGACATGCTTCAATTTCATTGGTAATAACCATCTCTATTCTTTGTTAATATGTCATTGTTCACGTGTTAGGAAATGGCAGTGATAAATTAATAGTAGACGGTTCATCTGATGTTTAGATATGAAATAACACCAAGTAGTTACTTACAGCTCTTCTTATCATCTTGGGATTTAAAGTGGTTTAGCACAAAAAGAGCTTACTGTAAGTTGCACAAGTCAATAGGTCAAGAAAAACTTATCTTGTTCTACTCTTACGGGAGTACAATACAAAATAATTTTGTAATGAAATTTCGTTTCCTTGAGGTTTTCGATCTTCTGAGATGAGCATTTGAGCAATATCTTGAGAAATGATTTTTCATGTTTCCTTCTGAAATGTTATCCTTTAAGTGGATAAAATTGCTTCACCATGTTAAGTTCCACTTCTTAAATATGTAGTATATCGCGATATTTACCTTTATGAACTTGAAGTTGAACTGAACTGTCTCACAAGTCATATCAGACAAATTTTGGCCCTTGGGATCCGAGAAGAATTCTTTTTCTTATTGCACTAATCCAGGCTGCATCATAGTCTTTATGGTCATCAACTGAAATAATTAGGAATCAAAACTGTTAGTTTCTCTTACTCTTTGTTGTTCTGCTTGAAAACCAGGTGGGACTACTCTAATCCTGGATACTTAGACGCACTAAAGCATCTCACGGATCTCAAAGGAGAAGGTTAGTTGTATATTTCTGTCTTGGAGCTTTCATCTCAGAGTTGTCGATAGGCTACATAGTGACACAGCTTACATGCAGGCAAGATTAAGACCATTGCTCTGACTAATTTTGACACCGAGAGATTAAGGATCATTCTGGAAAATGGGATTCCGGTTGTTAGCAATCAGGTATCGAGTTCTAGGCAGTTCTCATTGTTCTGCCCTTTACTTCGTATTTTCAGCTTTGAAGTAAAAGATTTGTTTCTGCAGGTACAACATTCAATTGTTGACATGCGTCCTCAACAGAAAATGGCTGAGCTTTGTCAGCTTACAGGAGTCAAACTTATAACGTCTCTCTCTCTCTCTCTCTCTATCTCAACTTGTTAGAACGATACATGATTTATTTAATCGGTTAATGTGATTGTCTAGTAACATGACTCTGATGTATTACTAAATTTTGTTTGAATGCAGGTATGGAACAGTAATGGGAGGGTTATTATCTGAAAAGTTCCTCGATACCAACTTAACGATACCTTTTGCTGGCCCTGCATTGAACACTCCTTCACTACAGAAGTACAAAAGGGTAATTACCCTGGAAAAACTACTTTTCGCTGTAATGTTTGAATGTGTTATGCCAACATAGAAACTTCATAACTCATAACCTTTAAATCCTAGATCCACCTATATTTGGGGAACCGTAGCTTAACAAACTGTATTATGTGCCCTCGTGTTTCGCTGGTATTAGAAATGTTCTCTTTTTCTTTACAGCAAGATACAGTTCCATTTCGTATTATATGAGGTAATTGGATCAACAAATTTACTGTGTTTCGAAAAACAATTGCAGATGGTTGATGCTTGGGGAGGGTGGAGCCTCTTTCAAGAGTTGCTCAGGACACTGAAATCTGTTGCCAATAAACATGGAGTCTCCATTCCAACAGTTGCTGTGAGATTTATACTGGATCAGGTATTTTCCAGTTTTCATCATTTTCTCGCGTACTGAATGAGAACAATTAGTTTAAGTTATATACACCGTCAATGCAAACTAGGATGGCCTGATAGCCTGAAATATACGTTACACTAACGGTGTATATAACTTAAACTCGGAAAAGATGCATGCCAATCTGTTTCATTTTGACAAAAACTGTTGCACAACTGCAGCCAGCCGTGGCAGGATCAATGATAGGTGTTCGGCTCGGTCTATCGCAACACATTAAAGATGCCAATGCTGTGTTTTCTCTTGTTCTTGATGAAGAAGACATTAGCAACATCCTACAAGTTACAAACAAGGGCAGAGATCTTCAAAAAGTTATTGGCGACTGCGGAGATGAATACAGGCGTGCTTAGAGCCACAAGGGCGGAGAAATTCACTTGATATGTATAAATAATCTATCGAGAACCTCGATAAGAAAAAAAAAAGAGGTTATGTTTTAAAATCAGTAAACTTCAAATCCTGGATACTTTCTGTAAGGATCATCCTTTATCTTCTCTATAAACTTGTATAGAAGTTGTAATTTTTATTTTTATTTTTATGTATTATTGGTATCTAGTGTAAATATCATCGCAAGTATTCTGTACTAAAAAATTTAGCTTTTTAATTTTTAGAGTTTTCCTTTTAATCATTATATTATAGCTCTTGAAGTTTAATTCCGATGTATATCGTATAATTTATGTTGATTTTAAAAAAATAGAGATAATTGTATAAAATAACAAACTAATAATATAAAATAAATATAGTAGCTATCCTTTGATTTATTTGTGCTCCATAACAAACTGTTTGTCATTCCCTCTCTCCGTCATATTCTCGCTCGTCACTCTCTTTCTCGCTTATTTCTGTCGGTCGCTTCTCTCACTTTATACAATATAAGTTTTGCTATAAATTTGCTATGGAGCGCAATTATGCAAATTTTGTTATAGCATACAAATATGAAGTTTATGTTTGCTATATGTGAAAGTTGCCCTTTAAAATATAACGCTGAATTGTTCCACTCATAGAAGTATTACAACCTCTTCACTTGATTTATAGAGTAGATTTTAATTAAAGTGTTAATTTTTTTACGATATAACTTATCAACAATTATGTCGTTAGTATGAATTGCAATTTCTCACTAATGAAGTGTTAGTTAATTATTAATTATCAATAATCAAGACCACGTCTAATTTGAAGTGAAGAAATTATACTAATAATGGTATCAGAAACTTAGTTAACTACTTTGACTTGATTTGAAATATATTTATACTTTTTCCTAAATTAAACAAGTTATTTTTTTGATACATATTATTGTTTTTAAAAAATATATCTGGAACTATTTAAGAAGTTGCCAAGAAAAAATAATTCTCAAACTTTTTTTCATATTCTTTGTCCTTACCCTTTTCTTACTGTCTTTTTTTTTTTTTTTTTTTGGTTAAATTTTCTTACTGTCATAATATAATTAATTAGAAATTAAATAAAGATGCAATTTCATTGTCCATTTTTTTGAATTTTATAATCATATAAATATAAACATTTTTTTTCTTTATTTTCCCACATATCTCAAAGCTCATAAAAGGTACTTTTCCTCTCTTTTATGTTTCATTTCTCATATATATACTTTTCTCTTTTAATTCTTCATTTTTTCTACAAATTATTCTGTAAGTCTATGAATTTACATTCATTTTTTTTCTTTAGATTATATAATTTAACTTTTATATCGCAACATATACAACTAGATTTTTCTCTTTTAGTTCCTCTTTTTTTTCTTCTACAAATTATTCTGTGAGTCTATGAACCTACATTCATTTCTTTTTTCTTTAGATTATACAATTTAAATTTTGTATTGCGACATATACAATACTGGAAAAGAAAAAAAACATTAACATTTATTCATAAATGGTATAGATTTAAAATTTGAGATATCATAAAGTAAAAAAAAATTGAGTTGTTAAGACTCTTAAAAGTTAATCACTTTCAAAGATAACCTAAAGAAATTAGGTTTATTTTCTTTGTTTTTGTTTCATACATTTGTATTTATTTATTTATTTATTTTTAGATTTTAAATAAAATTAGTGTTAAAAATTCTAGATTAATTTTACTTGAATATATTCTATTGTAGCAAGTCTTCTTTAAATATACATCTTTTTGAATAAATAATAATGTGACAATTCAATTACCTAGGGGTGAGTTGCTGTAAATAAAAAAGGAAAAAATCTTTAATTATTTTTCTTAAACCTAAAAGATTTTCAAATTTATCATTTTTCCTCTTTTTTTTTTTTTTTTTTTTTTTTGTATTTGAACAATTAAACAATTTTTTGGGGGGTTCAAATTAGACAATTATTTTTTTTGTTTTTTTTGTATGAATAAGCAAGAGTTAGAATGCCAACTACATTTGTAGACTACTATAAATCAAAACAATAAAAAGTCTGTTAGAATTAATGATTTTTTACTAGAAAAATTATATGTATCAAAACATTAATCACATAATTAAAGATTAAATTCTTAATTTCAATTAAATGATTATTTTGAATTTTTCAACTAATTACAATAATCCAACATATATTTTCTTGACACAAATTTTTAATGCCATTAACAACATGTAGTACCATAGATATATACAAAAAAAAAAGTACTGAACTTTCATATTAAAATCTTCTGTAGTTTTTTTTTTATTGCTTGTTAATATTTTCTAATATTCTAGACTTTAATATATATTTGATGATATGTTAATTATATATTTTACTATATAATACAAAATTGTATGTTTTTACAATCACAATAATAATTAAATTACATGACTTTGATATAATCTTTTTGTTTATTTTGTAATTCTCAATTTATTTTACAGATTTGATTGAAAAAATGTCATCAAATGAAAAGACTTCCCCTCATAGTGCAACTAAGTCATCCACTGATCTTCTCAAATCTCTAATGGTAATTTATTCCTCTTTTTTTTCTTTAATAAATTGTTACATTTTCAAATACTTCATTATTTTTTTGTTAAATCAAAATAAAATATAGTTACAAGCTATTTTTTTTTGTACATTTATTCGATTAGGCTCCAAGAAATTGGTTTTCACGCTACAACATGTTACAAGAAAATGACATGGGAAATATGTCGCAAGGAACCATGTATGTACCAAGGTCGATTCGATACGATACAATATACTTGATTTCTTTCATTAGCAATGAAACGAAAATATGTGTTTTTCCTAACATTTATCTTTCCTATCCTTGACGAACAGCTCACAACCCCCTCCACCCAATGCGGAGAGGGGTAAAAAGGAAATTGCTCAGCCACAACGTCGAATAGGAAAAGCCCCTATAGACAAACCTATGGAGGAAGTGTTTACACCTCCATCCAAGGGCAAAAACCGCGGTAAGTGTCTTGTCTATTGTTTTTTTTTGGTTTTATATTTCCAATGTCTTTTATTTTATCTTTTGAGATTCTTGTAGGTCCCATTGTCAAGTTGCCACCTTCATGTGGGACCGCTGCTACTAACATTCAAAGTATGATGATGAGAGTTGTAGAAAATCGAAAACATGGGGTTCCTCATTCTGCAACACCTGTCTCAACAAAAAAGAGAAGGGTTCCAGAAATGATGAGTTCGCGTTTTCTTCAAAGTCTTGATAGGAGGGGTACAATGCCCGAGGTGGATGCAGCCTTAGTAGAGTCAACTACATTCCTCAAGCCTTCGGACCCTGCATCATACAGTGAACTCCAGTCAAAGAATGCAAGGCTCCAGGCTGAGGCAAATGAGCTCCGGACAATGAATGGAAAACTCAAGGCCGAGGCTAGTGTGCTCAAGTCAAAGAATATAGGGCTCCAGACTAACAATGAGATTCTAAAGGTTACGATAACTTCTTTGAATCAAAAAGTTCAAGAGGTTAAACGGGAGAAAGAGGAGAAGGAAGTTGAATTGTACGTTCTAACAAAAGCAAACAAGAATCTACTCAGGGAAATCTCCTTAAGAAAGGACAGATACGCTATTCTTAACTCCACGCACCATACCTTGCAAGAAAAGGTGGCTAAGTTAGAGGCTGATTTGACATTAGTTCATGAGCTACGTCATAAGGATGCAATAGACAAAGCTCGAATTGAAGCCAAGCTAAACGCATTGCAGGTGAGACGCAACACTGATAAGTATGAAGCTGAAATGGACAGGAATTGGGTAGCCCTAAAAACCCGAGTGAACACCCTTCATGAGATTCAAGACGGGCTTGATCTCCCGTTGGCTATCAGTGAAGCTGAAGCTGATGCTAATTCTGCAAGAGAAGCCGTGGAGCAGGCTCTATCAAGAAATGAAGTCGATGGCTCTGAGAGCGAAGATGCACCTCCTCTGTCCTAATTCACTCTCTCTGTTTTTCGTTTTGTTTTTGTTGCTAACTTTTTTCAGAACCTCTGTTTGTATTTGTATTTGTATTTGTGTTTGCATTTTTATTGAACCTAGATATGAGTTTCTATCTCTAAATGTTTGGCTTATATATTTATAGACGTCTGATAAGACCATACAATTGAATAATTATAAGTTGTTGAGTTAATGATTTTTAAGATATATACATTAATCTATCTTGAAGTTGAGTTTATGGAAGGTTAATATCAGTAAGTTATATTAATGTTTGTGATTTTAGACTTGTAAGTTGTTACATAAAGTCCAATAGATATAGATTTTAATGTGTAACCATTCAAAAATAAAAAAAATTATAACTCTCCAAATACTAATAGTCTATAGTATAAGTGATTTTGTTAGAAATGAAGAGGAAATTTTCTAAAACCTAGCTATCGTATTGAAATAAGCATTAATGCGACTATACCAAGCAAGCTCGTAGAGCTTGTTTTAGCTCATAGCTCATATATTGAATTTTTGATATGGAAGTATTAGGGTTCTTGATGGAGAAGAGGAACCCTAGGTGAGTTTTGATAGAATTTCTAGATACTTGAATGTTTAGATTGATGATTTTGAAAGTAATCTAGTAACTTGAATGATATACTCCGTTAAAACACTCAAAACGCTTTAAAATGGGGTTAAAAAGCTTGGAAAAGGACCAAAAATAACCTTGGAACACGTGCACGAAGTTTCTAAAAAAAAGTGCCGCAACCCTTCACGAAAGGCTCTATGGTTCGTGGAACATTCCATCGTCTATAGTGTCATTCGTAGAACTTCGACTTCCCGACAGAGCTTCACTAAAACAAGCATAACTATTTACTCCAAACTCAAAATGATGCAAAGTTGTTCAATCGTAGATAGCTTACAGGGTGTTTCAAGACTTGGAGTCCACGAGCGAGTCCCTTCTACGAACTGTATAAGCTTCTATGAGCCCTAGTTTGGTTCGTGAAACTTGGACATGAGAACAATTTTTTAGAGTATGGTTCTATTGTCACTATATGTTTCTTTGTTGTATTGTATGCGCTATTAGATATACAACATGAATACACACATTTAGCAATATATAGAATGACTAAAATCCGAATTTATAAGCTTAAAATCTTGGCTCTGACTCTCATTTCATTTGCGAATATATTTTTCTCAAGAATGTTAAATTGTATTTTCTTTTTTCATAAAGGCCTGCTCTTTTTTGTAGGATCATAGACTTATAAAATAATTAAAAATTTAAAAAAGTTAAAAATATACTATTAGATAAAAAAAATGCCATCTTTTAAAATGTAATTTAGCTCGTTGGTAAGGATTATATTGTTTACATGAAAATACACTCTAACATTATTGGTGAGTCAAATTCTACCAATTCCATCGGAAATTAACAATTTACTGATAGTGAAAATTATGTCTATATATATATCACACCAAAATATAATAAACAAAATAAAATCTTTTTCTGTTTATATATATACATTATTTTTCCGTTTCACAAAGAATAATCTAATTTGACTTGGCACGGAGTTTAAGAGTATAAAGAAGACTTTTGAATCTTGTGGTCCTAAATTAAAGTTAGGTCAAATGTACCAAAATTGCCCTTTGATCTTGTGGCCTTAAACATGTCACGTGAAAAGTTGTTACCAAAAAAAGAAAGATGTCATTCTTTTTGAAACATACTAAAAAGGAAAGGAGTGTTAGAAATAAATTCTGTTTTGTTTTGTCCTAGTCTTTAGGGAGTAATTTAAATCGTGGGTGTTATCTAGTTTAGGAGAAAATCTTGTGAGATAGTTCCTTGATTTTAGCTTAACTTTGTTATGTTTTTGCTTATAAAACAAAGACTGCATCGCAGCAATTAGTGACATCAAATCAATAAAAATTCCTTTGCTTGTTCAACCTCTTTCTCTTCTCTGTCAACTTCTACTTTCAGATTTTTTTTTTTCTATCAGTGGTATCAGAGCGAAAGATCTTGACGTGAAAAAAATTAAATTTTTTTTGCAACAACTAAAACTCTCTTCTTCTTTCTGTGTAACTAATGGCATCAGAAAATAATTTTGTGCAAGCAGCTATTCCACGCTTTGATGGTCATTATGACCATTGGAGTATGCTGATGAAAAACTTTTTACGGTCGAAGGAATATTGGCCAATTGTCGAGGATGGCATCGGCGCTCCGACCGAAGGCGAAACTTTATCGAATGCTCACTTTATCGAATGCTCAAAAGGCAGAGTTCGAAGCAAGAAAACTGAAAGATTTGAAAGCGAAGAATTATTTCTTTCAGGCTATCGATCGTTCAATCCTAGAAACTATTCTTTGCAAAGAAACTTCTAAGGATATTTGGGATTCTATGAAGAAAAAATATCAAGGCTCTGCTAGAGTGAAGCGTGCACAACTTCAAGCCTTGAGAAGGGATTTTGAGACTTTGCAGATGAAGGAAGGAGAGTCCGTAATGAGTTACTACGCGAGAACAATGGAGATCAGCAACAAAATGCGATTCCATGGCGAGGAGATGAAAGACGTCAAAATTATTGAGAAGATATTGCGCTCTTTGACACCGAAGTACGATTATGTCGTTTGCTCCATTGAAGAGTCAAAAGACATCGATGCTTTGTCTGTTGACGAATTGCAAAGTTCCCTGTTGGTGCATGAGCAGAAAATAAACCGCAGCTCAGCTTCCGAGGAGCAAGCTTTGAAGGCTTCTACTTATATTTCTTCCAATCCTAGAGGAAGGGGTGGAGGTAGAGCAAGAGGAAGAGGAAGAGGGAGAGGAGATCGAGGAAATAGAGATGGAGGCAACGAAGATGGCAACAGGAACTTTAGAGCCAATGATGACCACAAAAAAGGCAGAGAAAGGGATTTCGATAAATCCGAGGTAGAATGTTATCATTGTCATAAATTTGGTCATTATCGTTCTGAATGTTATACTAGGCTGCCTAATAAACAAGAAGAAAAATCGAATTTTGCCGAGAACAAGGAAGGAGAAACCTTGTTAATGGCAGTTCACGCGGAAAGCGAGACTGAGAAGCAAGTTGTTTGGTACGTGGATACCGGCTGCAGTAACCACATGACTGGAAGTAAGTCTTCTTTTTCTTATTTGAATGAAAGCTTCCATTCGACAGTTAGTTTTGGTGATCTCTCAACCGTGAATGTGATGGGAAAGGGTAATATCAATTTTAGAACAAAGAATGGGTGTGTGGAAATCATATCTAATGTATTATATGTTCCTGCTTTGGAAAACAATCTGTTGAGTGCTGGTCAACTGTTAGAAAAAGGATATGTCATCAGTTTACAAAATGATTCATGTGAAATTTCTGATCCTACTAAAGGTGTTATTGCTATTGTGAAGATGAGTCGAAACAGGTTGTTCCCTTTGAAGATTGAAAATGTTCAATCTTGCTTTATGGCGGAAGTGAAAAACGCTTCATGGTTGTGGCATTTCCGATATGGTCACTTGAACTTTGGTGGCTTAAAGATCCTTCAAAGGAAGAGTATGGTGACTGGGCTTCCCCAAATCATTGTTCCCTCCCAAGTTTGTGAAGAATGTGTTGTTGGCAAACGACATCGTTCTCAGTTTTCCAAAAGTAAGTCATGGAGAGCCAAGGAGGTGTTAAGGCTGGTACACTCGGATATTTGTGGCCCAATAAATCCAATTTCTAATGGAGGTAAAAAGTATTTTATTACCTTTGACGATTATTCCAAGAAGACTTGGGTGTATATTCTGCAGGAAAAGTCAGAGGCTTTTAATGTATTTAAAAGCTTCAAAGCACGTGTGGAGAATGAGACTGGAAGGACCATTAGGAATCTTCGGACAGATCGTGGAGGAGAATATTGCTCTAAGGCATTTGTTGAATTTTGTGAGACTTGTGGCATTCGAAAGAAGCTCACAACAGCATATACACCGCAACAAAATGGTGTGGCGGAGAGGAAAAATAGAACAATTCTCAACATGGTTCGTAGCTTGCTGGCTCGAGAAAGAGTCCCAAAGGAATTTTGGCCAGAAGCAGTGAATTGGAGCATCCACATCTTGAACAGAAGTCCCACTTTTGCTCTTCGAGATGTGACACCTGAGGAAGCTTGGAGTGGAAGGAAACCGGCAGTAGACCACTTCAAAATATTTGGGTGCATTGCTTATGTGCATGTCCCAGAAGCAAAAAGGAAAAAGCTTGATGATAGAGGTGAGAAATGTGTTTTTCTTGGTGTTAGCGAGGCATCCAAGGCGTACAAGTTGTTCAATCCAGTGACAAAGAAGGTTGTGACCATCAGAGATGTTGTTTTTGATGAAGAGAGCACTTGGGATTGGAATATGCAGCAGTCGACTCCAATCTTAATTGATAATGAAGTCGAAAAAGCAATTGCAATGCCCGAAATTTCTGAAGTTTCTATTCCAGCAACTGCTGAAATTTTACCCTCAACTTTAGAAGAAAATGATGCAGCGGACCAGTCTCTTCGTCGAGCTCGTAGAAGGCCGACGTGGATGATGGATTATGAGGTAACATGAATTGATATTAATGAAGATGTTTCCCACTTTGCATTGTTTGCAGATTGTGATCCAACATCTTTTGAGAATGCTGTCAAAGAGGAGAAATGGAAGAAAGCCATGGATGATGAGATTGATGCTATTGAAAGAAATGGCACCTGGGAGTTAACAGATCTTCCAAAGGGACACAAAACCATTGGTGTCAAATGGGTCTATAAGACAAAACTGAAAGAAAATGGTGAAATTGACAAGCATAAGGCGCGATTGGTGGCTAAGGGATACAAACAGGAGTATGGTGTGGACTACACTGAAGTTTTTGCTCCAGTTGCAAGGCATGACAACATCAGAATGGTAATTGCTTTTGCGGCACAAAATTCATGGTCTATCTTCCAGTTGGATGTCAAATCAACTTTTCTACATGGATATTTGGAGGAAGAGGTATTTATCGATCAACCTTCTGGCTATATTAAAATTGGAAATGAGCATAAGGTGTACAAGTTGAAAAAGGCTCTTTACGGATTAAAACAAGCTCCGCGAGCTTGATATAGTCGTATTGAGTCTTATTTTTTAAAAGTTGGTTTCCTGAAATGTCCATATGAACACTCTCTTTTTGTTAAAATTGGAGAATCTGGGAAAATGCTCATTGTGTGTTTATACGTTGATGATCTTATATTCACTGGAAATGATAGTGCCATGTTTTCTGAATTCAAGAGGTCTATGATGAATGAATTCAAAATGTCCGATCTTGGTAAGATGCATTATTTTCTTGGTTTGGAAGTAGTGCAATCTGATGAGGGAATATTTGTTTCCCAAAAGAAATATGTGCGGGAGATTTTAAACCGATTTAATATGAAGAATTGCAATCCCGCTAATACTCCGGTTGAGTTTGGTCTGAAGCTAAACAAAGCTGGAAGAGGGAACATGGTAGACAATACACTTTACAGGAAAATTGTGGGCAGTTTGATGTATCTAACCGCCACTAGGCCCGACAACATATATGTTGTAAGTCTCATAAGCAGATATATGGAAAGCCCGACTGAAATTCACCTGTTAGCTGCCAAGAGAATCCTTCGCTACTTACAAGGAACTAAGGATTTTGGTTTGTTTTACAAAAAGGGTGAGAAATCTGGTTTGCTTGGTTTTGCTGATAGTGATTATGCAGGAGATCAAGACGATAGGAAGAGCACTTCGGGCTATGTTTTTATGCTAGGCACAAAGGCTGTTTCGTGGTCTTCCAGGAAGCAAAAAATTGTTACTTTATCGACTACTGAAGCGGAATTTGTTGCTGCTACAGCTTGTGCTTGTCAAGCTGTTTGGTTGAAAAGAATCCTTGAAGAACTACAGTTCAAACAAGAAAGAGCAATTGTAATTTTCTGCGACAACAATTCTGCCATCAAGCTATCGAAAAATCCTGTGTTACATGGAAGAAGCAAGCACTGATGTGAAGTTTTATTTTTTACGAGATCCCAACGATGAAGGAACAATAGAGTTGAAATATTGTCGAAGTGAAGATCAACTGGCGGATATTTTTACGAAATCTCTCAAGTTGCTTTCTTTCCAAAATCTGAGAATGTCATTAGGACTTTGCACCATGGAAGAACTCAAGAGATTGAAGATAACCTGAAGCTTAAAAGCTTTCAGTTTAAGGGAGGGTGTTAGAAATAAATTTGTTTTATTTTGTCCTAGTCTTTAGGGAGTAATTTAAATCGTGGGTGTTATCTAGTTTAGGAGAAAATCTTGTGAGATAGTTCCTTGATTTTAGCTTAACTTTGTTATGTTTTTGCTTATAAAACAAAGACTGCATCGCAGCAATTAGTGACATCAAATCAATAAAAATTCCTTTGCTTGTTCAGACTCTTTCTCTTCTCTGTCAACTTCTACTTTCAGATTTTTTGTTTTTTTTCTATCAAGGAGATCATTATGTTTGAAACAGATGGAGTAATACTTTTTTCTGTTGTCGTTATTATAACAACGATTTGATAGGTCAGATTATGAAATTTTACTCTCTATATGTTAGTACAATCGTAAATTAACAATAAAGAATTAAGAAAATGAACTACATTTTTTATAGAAAATAACTTTCATATATCATTAAAATGACAGACAATAACAATTTAAATACTCAATCAACAATTCTAAGGATGTCACACATTTTCTTCTCCACCATTATTATTAGCAGCAATTTCATCAATTTGCACCTTCCTTTGTTCAAATTGAGCCCTCTTAACACCAATTAACTTTAACAAGCCCTTTGTCTCCGCAACATTTACTTCATCGATGCGTTTGTTTCCCTTGAGAATATCATTGAAGAGGTTCTCCATTTCCATCTTCTCAACAATTTCCTCTAGTTTCCTAATTTCTTCTTCGCGCTCTTTCACTTTTGATTGAACAAAGTCGTTATGTATAGTTATCTTGTGTCTTGGAAAAGCTATATGATCATTTACAATGTTCTGAGCTTCTGTGAAAGACGGCCAAGAGAAAACCTCAGGTTTTTCTGGAATAGAACAAATTACTCCAACCTTTACATCACATAGAACAGATAGATCGTATGCTTTCTTACACAATGATGCTAATTTTTTATCTAGAATTTTTTTCCTCTTAATTTCTTCACCAGGATCGGTAGTGCTCAAATGCACACTCGTTCCAGACATATTTTAGTACGCAAAATATAAATGAGTCAATTTCTATCTCTGAATAAAAAAATAAGAGTGTTTTGAGTTGTATTTATAGATGTATGATAAGACCACATCATTAAATAAATGTAAGTTGTTGAATTAGCCTGACTAAAATATAGAAAAAGTAATTAAATTGAAGAATTTAATTCTTGTTAATGACTTACCTAAATAGATATAGTTAAAATCTTTTTTTTTTTTAAAAAACAATCTTTTAATTTAAGTTTATGGAATGTTAATTTCAATTAGTTATTGCATTAAGATTTTAGATATCTAAGTTGTTACATAAAGTCCAATAAATATAGATTTTTAATTTTACCATCCAAAATAAAATAATTATGACGCTCCAAATACTGGTAGTATATATAATATAATATTTTATTTAATCGGTTGTGTCATGGTAAAATCATAACTGCGCATAATTAGTGCAATATTTATTCAACACTATATTATATTTAATGGTATCAATAAAATTGTCAATATTATATTAACGATATTATATATACTAGGTAAACTGCACTTCGTGATGGTGAACTACGCCAATAATCTACTTTTAAACATTTGATAATATAAGTGTTTTCGAGAGGTACAACCCTATGATAAATTGCCAAAATATTTATTCAAAAAGAAATAAAATATTTTTTTTAATCTTAAAACGAAAAAAGATTTGATTCTAAGTGTTTATGAATTTTGTTGTTAATTCTTAATTTATATGTAGTTGTTCATCACTAAAGTCTTTAGAAAAGATATATAATTATTTCATTGTCTATATTTATATTTTCAAAAAGTGGTACGAACATTTTATTCATCAATTGCGAGAGTTTTTCTCCTATTCAAGGCTTCTACATACAAAATCAAAATGTTATACATCTTATATAATTAGTTGTGGACCTGATAAACTAAAAAATATAAAAACTACATCTCTTGGAGTTCAATAAAATAATGTATGTCGCTCATAAATAATTGGATTTGATGTCTGGGCAAGTCGTTATTTAAAATTATAAGCAGGGGACTTTTAATCTAAAGTTTATAAGGAGGTAATTATTGATTAAATACTTTATTAATATAAATTCATCCTACTTTGAGGGTAATTCATTGACTCCAACCTAACATTTGAACTCAAACGTTTCAATAAGTTGAGTACAATACTTACCATCCAACCACATTCATTTTTTGGCTACAAGGTAGTGTGGAACCACCATAACATTTGAGCGCTCAAAGTCCCTTCTTGGACATCCAATGGATCTCTTAGACACTCAAAACTCTATAAAGATCAAAGTCATTTATTTTACAAGTTTAAGAATTCTAATCTACATGACACCAATAGTCTAATGATTACATCAAACTCTTGATTAAGATACTTTTAATTCAACATAATGATCAAAAGCATAAACATAAAAAATAAAGTTTAAAACATGTACTCAAAACTAAAAATTAATAAAATAAGCATAAATTAGTGACTGTAAAAATTATATCAGCATCTATAATAATAAAAAGCAACATAAAAAAAAATCGAGTCCACTGAATGCAATTTGTCCCCTTAAGAAAAATATGTCATTCTAGTACCCGAGGTTTAAAGGAATAGATCCTCTCATGACAGAATAATTCTATTTACCAGTATGTTGATACAAAAATAATGGTGTTAGTGAGTCACTCAACAGGAGCAAAGTACACGAATATTTAAGGAAAAACTCACATATAACCACTTAAAAATAATTAATTACTCTCCTTAGCTATAGTTTGATAATTACAATTTGTAGCTACATCTTATATAGAGGAGAGAGGCGAGCGAGACCGGGAGAAGAGGAGAGAGGCGAGAGAGAGGGGAAAAAGAGTGGGAGAAAGGTGAATTGTATATGTATATTGGTTAGATAATTGTATATTATACATATATAATTGTATATATGACAAGAGAGATTGGGAGAGAGAGGAGAGAGACGAGCAAGACTGGGAGAGAGAGGAGAGAGGCGAGCGAGATCAATAGAGGGAGGAGAGAGCCATGCTAAATAGGGCAGAGAGTGGGAGAGAGGTGAATTGTATATGTATATAATTGTATATAACTGTATATTATACATATACATTTGTATAAATGGCAGCGAGATTGGGAGAGGGAGGAGAGAGGCGAGCGAGATTGAGAGAGGGAGGAGAGAGGAGAGCGAGAGAGAGCAGAGAGTGGGAGAGAGGCGAATTGTATATGTATATAGGCTAAAAATTGTATATTATACATATTTATTTGTATATCTTGGCGAATTATACATATACAAACATGATTAATTATACAAATTCGAACTCAGCCCATGTAATTAATGTATAATGTTAGTCGTGAGTGATAATTATAGCAAACTATAGCTATGATGAGTAATTAAATAGTATAAGTTTGCTTCTCCGCGTAATTTTCCCAATATTTAATTGTGCAGAAGAAGTTTAGAATTTTTGTTGTTTTAAAATGAGAGAAAATCCCTCTATTTATAGACAACAAAGAATAGTATGAATAAATGGTTATTGTGCCTTATCGGAAAGGTCACAACTCTTTGGACAGGTCACAATCTTTCATAAAAGTCACAATATTTTATAAAAGTCACAATTTTTCATAGAAGTTGCAACTCTTCATAAAAGTCGCAACTCTTCATTAAAATTGCAACTCTTCATAAAAGTCGCAACTCTTCGTAAAAGTTCCATCTTTTCATAAAAAGTCATGACCTTTTTTATAAAAGACTCAACTTTTCATAAAAGTCACAACTTTTCATGAAAGGAAATGCTAATTTTGAAAATAAATAAGTTAAAAGGAAATCCTGATTTGTTGTGGCGCCACATAGGCGGATGTAAGGTTCTCTTTTATATAAATATATGATATGATAGATATTATAATCAATATTCTATTTAAATATCACCAATGACATTAAGAAAAATCTATTGTCATTATATGTCTCTTTGTTGTAATGTATGAAATAATATCCATGCGGGATAAAATAAGCTTGAACCCCTGGCTTCCTGTTTTTTTTTCTTCTTCGTGTGTTGGCCTATGAATATTTGATGAAATGATTTTCGGATCATTTTAAAAAAACAATTTACGAGATCATCCATAAGAAATTGGGAGCAGTACGTATTGTCTCACCATGATCCGCCATATTTTTTGACATTTATGAGCCATTTAATAGGAATTAGGTGAGTTTTTATTTTTGTGTGTTAACGCCCACGAATGTTTGGTGAAGGGCTTCCAGATGAATTTTTTGAAATAACTTTACGAAACCCTCCGTAGGAGTTGGGGGAGGAGTACGTGTAGCCTCACCATTATCCCTGGCATTTTTGGGCATTTAGGAGCCGTTTTATAGAAATAAGACGGATTTTTCAATTTTTGATGTGTGTTAGCCCATGAATATTTAGTGAAATGACTTCAGGATAATTTTAACAAAAAACTTTACGAGATCCTCTGTAAGGAATTGCGGGAGCATTACTTATAGCCTCATCATGATTTGCAGTACTTTTAGGCATTTAGGAGCCATTTTATAGAAATTAGCTAGACGAGTTTTTTAGTTTTTTTTTTTGTGTGTGTTAGTTACCATCAATATTTGGTAAAGTGACTTTCAAACGATATTTTGAAAACAAATTTTACGAGACCCTCTGTATGGAGTTCGAGGAGCAGTATGTATAGATTCATTATGATCTGTGATATTTTTGAACATTTAGGAGCCATTTTTAAAAAATTGAAATTTTATATTAAATATTGGTAGTAGACTGTTTGAAAGATTTCAAATGTCAATTTACAAACTTAGAATCTATTCGATAAAAAACATAATTCTTTTTGATACTTTTCTCTAAATTAGGGGCAGATAATTTTTTTATCTAAACAATAAAAATATGTGATCAGTTAGAACAATTAATGATTTCTAAGTTTTTAGTGCAAACAATTGAGGAATATTGTATTGAAGTTGAAACTATTTTATTACAGATCGAATAACTAATACATGAAGCTTATATTAAAGCGAATAATTATTTCATGATCCCAAAGCTAGTTCAAACTGTGTTATAAAAAGTATAGTTTAATTTATTTACGTAATTATGTCTTCAACAACTTAAAAATATGATCGTTAGGCTAATCGCTTCACAACCCCAGGCATGTGAATGTTCATGAAGTAATCCTCCCAATTGATGCAACTTGGATCAAAATTGAGCACATCATCCATCTTGCATTCTTTCATTGACATTCTCAACCTTTCAGTGTTAGAATCATCAAAGCTGAATAAAGTATAAAAATTAATTAAGAAATAATATATGATAAGTTGATTATAACCAAATAATGCTTAGAATCTACGTTATATATATATATATATATATATATATATATATATATATATATATATATATATATATATATATATATATATATATCGTCAATGTAAATAACTTTTACACTATCAAGTCATCCAATTTTCATGTTGTTGTAGGTATTCTGATTGTCTTATTTTCAAAATTACAAATTACACATGTAGATATATATATCGTGCACATACCTTCCATGAAAAATCATGTAAGGTTTGTAGAGTTTAGATAGACGTATGGCCATATCAATCTTCCTTTTTAAATTTGTGTAGGTTCCATCAATAAGATAATACCATGTCAATACATTTGCCAATTGTAGAACCTAAAACATATGAAAGAACAAGTTATTAGTGTTATTATTACCCAAAAAAATAAAAATTAGTGTTAATGTGAAAGTGCAACTTTATTAGCAATAAATTAAGTAGTACTTTTTAGGAACAAATTTAAGGTTATAACCATAATGGGTCATGTTTACTTTAACACTTAAAAGAGAAAATTCTAGATTAATTACTACTAACTATAAAGTATATAAAGGAAAAATTACATGAATTGGTACATTTTAATAAATAATTACTGATTTTAGCAATATTTTTTATTTATTACCATTTAGAGTAATATTATGTTAAATATGCAATATGTATTAAAAGTTTATTATGTATACAATATATATGAATTATAATTATTTTTAAAGTATATTATGTTTGTTTGGTAAAGATTTGACATATTGTATTATAAGTGTATTAAAATGTGTGATAAATGAATTATTTAGCATTAAAATTTGTATTGTATGTGAATAAAAAATTGTTCTTTGTAATATGAATTAAACTTGTATTATAAATGAATTAAAAGTGATCAAGTGAAAAAAAAATATTATTGCTATAAATGATAAATATTTTTTTATTATAGTATATTTATGTAAGTTTCCCAAGTATAAACTCAAAAGTATATAACTTCTTGTTTGGTTGATTAATGTGAGTACCCAAGACCCAACAATTGAGAATTGTATTAAGAACATCGTGTTGATGAATGTGGTAAGATGAATGAGACTTTTCTATTCTTAATGAGAGGTCTTTTGGGCTAGATCAACCTAAAAATCATTAACATGATGTGATATTATTCGCTTAGAGCCAAGTTGCTATGACTTTCTCCAAAAGGTCTCACGTCATTAGGAGAATTCTGCAACCATATGTAACATTTATACTCTTTTTTTTGGCTATCACTGTGGAACTTTATTCGTATGATCAACAATTTGTAACGGCTCAATCCACTAGTTATATTGTCCGTTTGGGTCTTGGCCCAGATGAACTTAAAACGTATCACTAGTTGGTAAGACATGCTTAATTACTTCAATACCCAACATATCTCTTGTGTTTTGCCGATGTGGGACTTCTAATCTTAAGTTGAAGAGTCAATGTACTCCCATACTCAACACTGAGGTTTGCCCCGTCTTACTGAAATTTGTCTAAACTCTGTCGAACTCTGACTTACATCGACAAGGCTGGCACAAGAGTGGCTCTGATACCATTTGTAACGGCTCAACTCGCTAGTGACATATTCCACTTTAATTTGGGCGTAGGCCCGCACGACTTTAAAACGCTGGTAAGGTTTGCTTATTTAAGTACCCAATATCTCTATCATGTTTTATCGATGTGGGACTTCTAATCTTAAGTTGAGGCATCACACGATCTTTCACTCAACTAAATTCTACACGATATATGACCTCATGGACCTATCTTGAATGTATGTCACCCACGTTCATCTGAATGATTAGAGCCACCAAATTATAGTCCATAGGCTTCTTTACAAGTATATGTGTCTCCAAGCCACTGATAAAGTTAATCGGCCTGTAGACGTGCAAAGACCTAATGCCAGACCCCGGGCCCATGCTAGCTACCACTCTACCAATTTCATACTCGTTTTATCATATCATTGACTCTGATATCAATTATTGGGTTAAAACATCACCAAAATGTAACCTTAACATGATGTAATATATTCCACTAATTTTTCAAGCTAACACAATTTTTTCCTAAAGGCTTCACACCATAATTAAGAATATGTTTATACACCTTATATATACCTTTCTAATGTACTTTGTTCGCACAACCAATAAGGTCTTTGAGTTAATGGGTTCAAACTCTACGAATAGAGAAATTCTTGATAAGAAACTCTTCACTTTATATGGGCCCTATCACCTATGTGGCACGAATCTAGAATTCTAGATTAATCGAATGAGTAAATTTCTGTTATCATATGGTTTGAAAAAAGAGAATTAAAAACATTTTTTTTGAAAAGAAATCTTTAACAAAGGATCTCTTTAGGGACATCCGATAAAATTAGAGCGATACGCACCTTTAACAAGGGCCAATAATATCTTGAAATATGTGCCTGAAAGCTATCCATGCTTCTTAAAAATGTAATCTCCTTCACTTTGATTTTGTTCCCATTTTTGCCAATCCAAGGATTTTTGGTAAAATAATGAAACATGAAATGTTTCACATCACCACATGTCAAGGTGTTTCTTTCAGATGAACTAATGTGATGTATAAAGTGATTTTGATATGATTTATTATTTCCATGTGCTACAATTGCTCCAAGGATAGAGTTCACCACCATGTCACCTGGAATCTGTAATTTATGACAAAAGGTTGAAATTTTATGACAATTTCGTCACAAAATGTAAGCATTAGTGACTGCTTCCACGACTCGAACAGACAAAAATAACTTTACCGTTGCTCCAATCAAACACCTTATATTTTTTTTAAAAATAAATAGATTGAACAAGTATAGAAAACACATACCAGGTCTACTTTTGTGTTTGGGTCAGCAAGGAAGACATTTGATATACCTTTACCATATACTAA
This sequence comes from Solanum lycopersicoides, assembly GCA_022817965.1. Lineage (NCBI taxonomy): Eukaryota > Viridiplantae > Streptophyta > Magnoliopsida > Solanales > Solanaceae > Solanum > Solanum lycopersicoides. The sequence continues at coordinate 69,821,181 of CM040628.1, forward strand.
AATAAAGGTATCCAATGTTCTGCAATTGCAAAGTTATAATATGAACAAATATAAGAGACATGAATATATTATTTTTTCTTTATATATAAGTTCAAATATAGTTTGTCAAAATGTCTCAATTTATGTAGCAAAGTTCGAATTTCTAGAGTCAAAATAGTTTATGTTTGACTATAAAGCGTAAACATGTTTGACTGTCAAAATTCAAACAGTGTAACATAAATTGGATAGAAGAAGTATCGACTTTACAAACTTACCTCACTCCTTCGATCCATCCCGGAAATGGCTCTTTATAAGTGCTAGTGATAATCGTTGGACGTATTATAACAAGTTGTATATTTTCTTTCAAGTGTCCTAACATCATCTCTCCCATTGCTTTTGTGAAGGAATATGTGTTTGGCCATCCATGTAAAGTTGCCCTAAATGATCAATACTCATGTTAATGTAATAAAAATAATTGTTAAGTACGAACTTGTTTGACTGGACATCGAGTTAAAAAGGAAATACTATATTTTTATAGAAATATTCTTTCGTTTCATTTTATGTGAATATGTTTGATTGTACATGAAATATAAAGGAAACAAGAATTTTGAACCATAAAATCTTTGGCATGCCATGACATTGTATGTTTGGTATGAAAGAAAATATTACTCTAATGTTTTTTAATTTTTTCATCTTCGGTTGGTCAAGTTTTTAGAAAGTTCCTTAAAAATAAGGAACATGATTCCTCTGGTGAAAGTAGAGAAAACGAAAAATCTACACATTCCACGTTGATGATGTCTTCCTTACACTACAACATACCTCATCTCCTCACCCTTCACCATCGTAGCCCCAGTCTCCACCACCCCACACCCCTACTCGTACTCTACCTTTCATTTGTCTAGATTATATATAAATGTCTTAAGGCAATAACATACATTGAACTTTTGGTGCCAATATTTGTAGAAGAAATAGTAAAAGAATAATTATCACATTTATAAATAAGGTGTATCCTTGACCCATTGGTTTAGTCTAGTTTTAGGCACCATAAAAAAACTGTAAATTATATGGGGATTTTTCTGGGGATTAGTATAATAATTTGCAGGAAAATAAGTTTCCTACGGATTTTCATACTAATCCCCAGGAAAATCCCCATATAATTCACAATTTTCTTATAGTGAAGGTATAAGAAGTCTTGAGATCTTGAGTTCAATACTACTTAACCACAATTTTAGGTGCATTGAACAAACTCACTTACTTACTAATTAAACACACACAAAAAAAGTAAGAAATGTAATTGTTTTTTAAAAAAAAATATTTTTCTTCGTACGGAACAGATGTTCATACATAAAATGGAACAAAGAGGAAACATCTCTCAAAAACTAACCTTTGAATGCCTAGGTCTCTCATGGCCATTGTCACTTCCTTTGATGTCAAGCTTTGAGCTTCAAGTTCCTTAAGTTTGTCATCTATCACTTTCCTCTCCACATCAATGTCTATGTTGGAGTCACCAAAATTGAATGATTTCTCTAATATAACTCCTTCTCTTTCCCCACAAACATACGCTGTGAGACAAACAATGAAATGTAACTAACATGAAATTCTCTTCAAGAAGCATAGCATAAAAAAAAAGATATAAATACACAAATAAATTAAGTTATACATAAAAGATGACATATTTGGTTTTCTCAAAATTATGCTAGTAATACTAAAATTAATATAAATCATTAATGAAAGACGTTTGTGGTCGGGCCCTTTCTCTCGGACCATGTGCATAGCATGACCTAATTGAGTTTACAGTAAAATATTGAGATAATAGTCAAAAATATACTTGAAGTATTACTCTTTGCGAATTTTTTATCTAAACTATCTGGTGTTTGTGTTTTCAACTTGAACTATCACTAACGATTTATTAAAACACACTTCAATATTAATGAGGCTGTTGTCATTGGATTAAAAGTTTACGGGCAAATTAAGTTTTTAAGTGACTTTTAGTGATTTTATTCAAACACTTGGTCAAGTCAGCTTCGAGGTGTGTTTTATAATAGTTGGTGATAGTTCAGATAAAAATATAAAATTTATAGTTCAAATATGAAACTCGCAAAAAAATGATACTTTAATTACGTTTTTACTACTATTTTAATATTTGACTATAAACTCAATTTATTTATAACTTTGAATTCAGAGCAGATATATTCCTCATTAAAAATGTGGTGAAGAAAAAAGGGTGATGTTTTCTAGGCAAACTTAAAAATGTGGTCATGAAAATAATTTAGTGGTTAATCTTATTAATGATTTTTGTTGATGATAATTATATTAAATTAGAGTATGCAATATGATATGAAACAACAATTCAAGTCATTTTCCAAAAATACAAAATCTTAAACTCATTAAATAAAAAATCTAAATTCACTTCCAAAATGAGCATCATATATAAACTGACCAGTGGATACATGAACAAGAATTTTGACATTTGCACATCTTTTAGCAAACTTGAGGACATTGGAGGCACCAAGCACATTGATATTCATTGCAATATCATATCTACAAGAAGAAGAAAAAATGATACTAGTTAAACTAAACATAGGGAAATAAAATAAAAATGTCTTGAATTAAAATTAAATAAATAGGATCGGATTACTTCGACAATCCCTTAAATTTCTCAGTTAATTTCATTTAGACATTCGAGCTATGTTTTGTTCTGGCTAAGTACATGATAAGATATTCCTATTAATGTCTTCCAACTCAAGTTGCACAAAAGTATATGTGTTTGTTCTTAATTGTCCATTACGTAGATGAGTTAACCACTTCAAATATATAACTTCCTTATCTAATTATACACATTAGCCTTAATAACCTGTAAAACATCATGTATATTAAGCTGATGTGTGTAACTAAAAGAGGTAATATAATTTATGTGGATAACTTAACTACGTAACAAATGATTAAGAATACACACAAGTTTTTCTTCAAAATTTAAATGAAAAGTGTTCCGATTTATCTGTTCAAGTACTCAATTGAAACACAACCTAATTTAAGCATCTGAATGAAATTTACTGACATCGTCCATATATAAGAGATCGTCGATATATTATAAATTATGATGATATGATTATATACCTCTCATCAAATCTAGTAGTGGCAGCTGAGTGTATGATAATATCAATCTCTTTTAACATCTCATATTTCATCTCTGAATTTTCAATTCCAAAATCCTCAATTGAAATATCACCAGCAATTGGAAATACCTTCTCTTCTACTAGAGAATTTAAGTTATTTGTACCTATTTTTTCTCTTAGAACATAAAATAATTCAGCCTGCAAAATCTGTGAGTGGAATTTGCAAGTCAATAATTTTTTATTTATTTATAAAATAATAATGAAATACTATATGAAAATATTACTTTATAATATACTGTATAGATAATTTATAACATATTGATAAAATCAATAAAATTATTGAGGTGCGTGCAAATGAATCTTTATCAATAAGAATAACATGTCTAATTAATTACCTCATCATTGAAGCGTTTTCTGGCTGATTTGGTGTCTGAAGCTCTTAGTAGAAGAAACAGTCTTTTCACGTTCGGTTGAATTCTAAGTATCTTCTCCACCATAACTATATTACAAAAAAACAAATACATTAATATATATGAAATTACAAAATAAATAATTATTTTTTAAAAATTATGATCTTGTAATACAAGACAAATAATCCACATTACAACCTAGATAAAAACTCAAACATTGAAGGTGGATAATATAAAATAAAGTTCGATATCAAATATTAAGAATAAAATTAACGTTGACTCTGATATTATGATAAGAAAAATGAATTTTCATGTTGAACTTAATTAATCCCAAAAATTAGTTATGAGATGAAGATTTTCAATTAATCCATAATCCATATTCACGTTCATGTGGGAACTCAACACAAATGAAAAGTTAACTAATTTTCAAATATAAAAATGTATCGTTCTCTTTAAAAATAGATTAATACAAAATCGAATATATATATATATTGAGAAAAATTACTCTTTGCAAGGAATCCAGTGGCTCCAGTAATGAAAATAGTCTTGCCTTCTAAAAATGGTTCAATTTTAGATAATTCCATAGTGTAGAAATTGTTGCAAAAAAAAAAAAAAATAGTGTAAGAATTGGGCAACTAAATTCTACAATTGTGTGAATATAATATATGACATAGGCAAACTAGAAAATTAGGTGGTATTTTGTCTAAAATTAATAATATTAAAAATATTTATATATTGAGCGATTGATATCAGAGTTAATGATTTAATAAGTAACGGAGAGGGATTTATTTATAATGTTTGTCATGCCAAACTCCTTTATTTATTTTACAAGTTAGTTAGTGATGGCGTGGGAGTTTTTGATGATTTTTGTCATGCAAAATTCCTTTATTTATTTTTACAAGTTGACACGCAATAGTTATAAGAAAAACTACTTAATTAGTTATATGCATATTATATTGATTTATTTAATTTATACTTTTGAATAATTATTTATTATTTTAATATTTAATAATTTTGTATCAGATTTCATATGAGAAATATTGAGATATTTGACCATTTAAAATTAGTCTAAAATGGACCTCTTAATTATTTATTCATTTAATTATTTCCATAATTTATGCTTTCACTCCAACTCAGTTCATTCTCTCTCCTAATTTTCCCCTCTTCCATTTTCATCAGCTTTTGATGAAACATCTTTGCTTTTGGAGGGCTCTAATTTAGCTAGTTCAGTTTAGTTAATTATTATTTATTTCTAGTAGAATAGTAAGCTACGTAATTATGAGTCTTGTCATAACGTCTATCCTTATTTCAATAAACACTTCATAGACAAGTTAGATGAGTCGGATTGAATTATATCTCAGTTATTTTTCAAAGAACTCTACTTTCAAGACTTATTATTTATAAAGCTATTTGAGTTATGTTTTCTACATCAATTGTATAGCTCATTTTTCAAAAACTTTCACATAGTATTTGTAGTCTTACTATAGTAGTAAGTCAGGTCAAAAATTTACATGAGACTAATAATGATTTTGAGTGTCGATCACGATCAAATTATACATTCGAGGGTAACAAACCCATCAAAATAATGATCTCTTTTTTTTAAAAAAAAAAAGAACTTAATATACATAAAATAAGTTTTTGAATAAAAGTCAGAGGCAAGGCTCCTTTATTATAACAAAAAAATAATGAAGAATGTTTTTGTACCTAAATAAAAGAGAAACTTTCACATATAGCCACTTAAAAATATTTAATTACTCTTCATAGCTATAGTTTGATAATTACAATTTGTAGCTACATGTTATATAGAGGAGAGAGGCGAGAGAGACTGGGAGAGAGAGGAGAGAGGCGAGAGAGAGGGGAAAAAGAGTGGGAGAAAGGTGAATTGTATATGTATATTGGTTAGATAATTGTATATTATACATATGTAATTGTATATATGACAAGAGAGATTGGGAGAGGGAGGAGAGAGGCGAGCGAGACTGGGAGAGAGAGGAGAGAGGTGAGCGAGATCGAGAGAGGGAGGCGAGAGGCGAGAGAGAGAAGGCAGAGAGTGGGAGAGAGGTGAATTATATATGTATATAATTGTATATAACTGTATATTATACATATATATTTGTATAAATGACAGCGAGATTGGGAGAGAGAGGAGAGAGGCAAGCGAGATTGAGAGAGGGAGGAGAGAGGCGAGCGAGAGAGAGAGGAGAGTGGGAGAGAGGTTAATTGTATATGTATATAGGCTAAAAAATTGTATATTATACATATTTATTTGTATATATTGGCGAATTATACATATATAAACATGACTAATTATACAAACTCGAAGTCAACCCATGTAATTAATGTATAATGTTAGTCGTGACTGGTAATTATAGCAAACTATAGCTATGATAAGTAATTAAATAGTATAAGTTTGCTTATCCGCGTAATTTTCCCATAAAACTATAGGTCATAGTATAAATTATTCCCTTAATAGTATTATTTTTCAAATATATTAAACATATTCTACCTTGCATTATTCAAGAATGGATTTTAAGAAATCCGTTTTGTTGATATTTTCAATCTAACTTGACATATTAAGTCTGCAAACTACTTTTTTTAATCTAAACAACAAAAATCTATTAGATCTTATTTAACGACGAATTTTCATGTTTGCTACATACTATTAAAAGATAAATTAGTGATGAAATTCGTTGAAACTATTTTATTGTAGATCGAATAACTAATTCCATGAAGCTTATAATAAAGCGCTTAATTATTTCATGATCTCAAAGTTAATTCAAATTGTTACAAAAAATTATAGTTTAATTTACATAATTATGTCTTCAACAGCTTAAAAACATGATCGTTACGCTAATCGCTTCACAACCCCAGGGATGTGAATATTCATGAAGTAATCCTCCCAATTGATGCAACTTGGATCAAAATTGAGCACATCATTCAACTTGCATTCTTTCATTGTCATTCTCAACCTTTCAGTGTTAGAATCATCAAATCTGAATAAAGTACGAAAATTAATTAAGAAATAATATATGATAACAAAATGAAGTTATAGAAATTAGAGCCAACATCATTACATATATCGTTAGTGTAAGAAATTTTTATACTATTAGGTCATCTAATTTATATGTTGTAGCAGGTATTATGATCGTCTTATTTTCAAGAGTACAGATAAACGTGTTTTATTAAAGAGGCTTACATGTAGATATCATTGGATGATCTGATAGTGCTAAGTATCTATTACAAAGTACTTAAGTAATTATATGCATCGACAGTATAAATACTTTTTAATCATCAGTCATTTTTTATTTGTTATAACAGGTAATATGTCTTGTTTTTATGATTTCAAATTCTACATTTTAAGTAGGCTACGTATGATGTAGATATTTTTGAATGACCTAATAGTGTAAGCTGACGATACCTATAACTTAACTCGAGTTAAAGAAATCATATCGTGCACATACCTTCCATGAAAAATCAAGTAAGGTTTGTAGAGTTCAGATAGACGTATGGCCATATCAATCTTCCTTTTCAAATTTGTGTAGGTTCCATCAATAAGATAATACCAAGTCAATACATTTGCCAATTGTAGTACCTGAAATGAAAGAACAAGTTATAAGTGTTAATTGTTACAAAAAAAAAAGTAGTGTTATTGTGAAAGTGTAACTTTATTATCATTAAATAAGGAGAAACAGCCTAAAATATTTTTACCATATTTATTATTTTCCTTATATTTTTAAATAAATCATATCTTATGTCACTAATTAATAATTTCATACCAAATTTCAAGTCAGATACATCTAGATGCATATTTTTTGCTACCTGATACATTGAAATAGGGTCTAGGCAGGCGAGCGAAAACAGGAGGGAAGCGATGTTGTCTATGTATCCTAGATACATGTAAATCATAGTAGTTACATACTAGATTAGATGTATCAGGTGTGATTCACATGAATCTGGGATACCATATATACAGAAGCAAAATAAGAGAGCAGTGAGCAAGATGGGAGGGAGGTGAGCGAGAACAATTATCATATGGCTAAAATTGAGAAAATTAAAAAAAGTTATATAGAAAAGAACCTTTAACAAGGGCCAATAGTATCTTGAAATGTATGCTTGAAAGCTATCCATGCTACTAAAAAGTGTAATCTCCTTCACTTTGATGATGTTTCCATCTTTGTCAATCCATGGATTTTTGGTGAAGTAATGAAATGTGTAAAGTCTCATATCATCAAGTTTCAAGGGATTTCCTTTAGATGAACTAATATTATATATGAAGTGATTTTGATATGATTTATTATTTCCATGTGCTACAATTGCTGCAAGGATTGAGTTCACTACCATATCACCTGGAATCTGTAAGTCATTACAATTTTGATGACGATTTTGTCACAAAATGTAAGCATCAGTGACTGCTTCCATAGCTCAAACACATGACATTAGATCACAAGAAAATCACTTTATTGTATTAAAAATTTGGGAGAAGGCATAAGTACCTCTCCTCCCCTATATTATGACCGAAATCCCAGAGACACACATTAACTAAACTAAGGTCTCATCACCCTCCCTAACTCATTTTATATATAATTTTGTGCACCTCTTGGCCTACGTGGCACACTCCATGACTCCACACAATTGAGGCACGTGGGAGATACTTGGATGCTACATAAGCCAAAAAGGTAAACGAAATTACAAAAAAAATGAATTCAAGGAGGTAATAAGACTTTAGTTTAGTTAACGTGTGTCTCTGAAATTTGGGTCATAGTCTAGAAGGGTACTTCTACCTATTTCCCAAAAGAATCGAACAAGCATAGAAAGGACATACCAGGTCAACATTTGTGTTTGGGTCAGCAAGGAAGACATTTGATATACCTTTACCATATGTCAATATAAAGGTATCCAATGTTCTGCAATTGCAATGTTTCGAGAGTCAAATAGTTTAAATTTAACTGTAAATAGGTTTGACTTTCAAAATCTGAAGCGTGTCACATAAATTGGGATAGAAAAAGTATATCAATTTTACAAAATTTACTTCATGCCTTCGATCCATCCTGGAAATGGCTCTTTATAAGTGCTAGTGATAATCGTTGGACGTAATATGACAAGTTGTATATTCTCTTTGAAGTGTCCTAACATCATCTCTCCCATTGTTTTTGTGAAGGAATAAGTGTTTGGCCATCCATGTAAACTTGCCCTAAATGATCAATAGTCATGTTGATGTTATATAAATATGAACTTGTTTGACTGGACATCGAGTTTTAAAATAAAATATTCTATTCTTTATAGACATACTCCCTCCTTTCATTTTATTGAAACATGTTTGATTGTACATGAAGTTTAAGCGCGTTGGCTTGCCAAGAGGCATCTTTAGACATGTACAAGAAGGATCGTGGCTTGACACCCCTTCGCTCAACCTGAGTCCGCCCCTATCTTACCTTTGAATGCCTAGGTTTCTCATGGCCATTGTCACTTCCTTTGATGTCAAATTTTGAGCTTCAAGTTCCTTAAGTTTGTCATCTATCACTTTCCTCTCCACATCAATGTCTATGTAGGAATCATCAAAATTGAATGATTTTTCTGATATAACACCTTCCCCTTCCCCACCAACATAAGCTGTGAGACAAACAATACATAAAAGATGATATATTTGTTGATTGTCTCAAAATTAATCTAGTAATAAAGATTTACCAAAATTAGGAGTGTAGTGGGCAGATCTTGAGTTAATATAATATACTATAAATAAATCAAATTTACAGCCGAATATTGAGATAATAGTCAAAAACACATTCAAAGTATCACTCTTTTGCAAATTTTCTACCTATACTATTAGGTGATTGTGTTTTCTACTTGAACTATCAATTACTCTTATCTCTGTTCATCATAACACACTTCAAAATTAATGAGTCATTTTCAATAGGATGAAATTTTATAAGCATTGGCACACGCCTTTTTGATGAATATATTTGGTCAAGTCAATTTCGAAGTGTGTTTTAATAATAGTCATAAACACAAAAACCTGATAAATTAGGTATGAAACTCACAAAAACGTGATACTTCAGATGTGATTTTGACGGTTATCTTATTATTTGACTATACACTCAATTTATTTATTCTCCTAGCTAGTAGGAAAAAAGAGATAAATATACTTTCTACTTTGTAATTATATACTTCCAAAATGAGCATCATATATAAACTGACCAGTGGATACATGAACAAGAATTTTCATATTTGCACATCTTTTAGCAAACTTGAGGACATTGAAGGCACCAAGCACATTGATATTCATTGCAATATCATATCTACAAGAAGAAGAAAAAATGATACTAGTTAAACTAAACATAGGGAAATAAATCAAAATTCTTGCATTAAAATTACGGAGTATATCGATAAACTCTTAAATTTCTCAGTTAATTTCATTTAGAAATTCAAGCTATGTTTTGTTCTGATTAATCATTTGAGCACGTGATAAAGTATTTCTATTAGACATTTCTGGCTCAAATTGCACAAAAATATTTGCATGTGTTCTCAAATATTCATTGATAGATAAGTATATCACTCCTTTTAATTATACACATTAGCCAATCAATAACATGTAAAACCTCATGTATATTCCAATTGCAGCTAATGTGTGTAATTAAAGAAGGTATCATGATTTATATAGGTAATAATTTAACTACGTAATAGACGTTTGAGAATATACATAATAAATTATTATTTTTCAAAATTAAAATGAGAAGTATTCCTATTCATATATTGAAGTGCTCAATTGAAACACAACCCAATTCAAATATCTAAATGAAATTTACTGACATCGTCCATATATAAGAGATTGTCGATTTATTATTAAATAAATATGATGATATGATTATATACCTCTCATCAAATCTAGTAGTTGCAGCTGAGTGTATGATAATATCAATTTCTTTTAACATCTCATATTTCATCTCTGAATTTTCAATTCCAAAATCCTCAATTGAAATATCACCAGCAATTGGAAATACCTTCTCTTCTACTAGAGAATTTAAGTTATTTGTACCTATTTTTTCTCTTAATACATTAAACAATTCAGCCTGCAAAATCTGTGAATAAAAAAATTGGCTAGTCAATTTTCTTTTAATCAAATCCCATCAAATCATAAATGTTTCATAAGATTTATGCATAATTTAGAATATTTTTTTTCTGTGTGTGTCTGCATATATGTGATTTATTTTAATATAAAAGTAATAATTTACTTTTAAATAAAACATTAATAAAAAAAATTATATCTTTCAAAATATTAGAGGAAATATTACTTTATATGATATTGTAAAAAAACTGTTGTGGTCATCAAAATTAACAGATGCACAATAGTGACGTGTAATGATGGTTGTCAGTGATCATCAAAATTAATCGATGCACAATGATGATTGATGACGATGGTGATGATTGATAGTAAAAATTGATTGATGCTTGATGATAGTGATGACTTTGATTGTATGAAGAAAATACAAAAGTAAATAATATTTTTTTAGTAAATAATATTTTTTAAAAAAAATTCTTTCCACATATCTAGATTCTAATAAGAAAAAGTAATTTTATATTTTTATCGATAATATATAACATATTAATATAATTAAGGCTATAATTAATAAAATTATTGAGGTACATGCAAACAAGCCTTTATTAAAAAGAATAATAATATGTTTAATACCTCAACATTGAAGCGTTTTCGAGCTGATTTGGTGTCTGAAGCTCTTAGAAGAAGGAATAATCTTTTTATGTTCGGTTGAACCCTAAGTATCTTCTCCACTAAAACTACATTACAAAAGAGAGAGATATGAAAATTAATAAATATAAAAAAAAATTATGACCTTAAAAATACCATTCAATTTATGTATCTATATCATTAAAAATAAAACGATCTAAAAATATGAGTTCAATTCAAGTACTCAACTCCAAAAGTTAGTTGAAGTAAAAATTATCGACAAACTATGTATTAGAAGACAAATAATCCACATACCAACGTAGATAGGAACGTTCGATTTCTCGCTTAACACACTCAGAATTGAATATTGAAGTGTGAACAATATAAAAAAAAAAGGCTTGATATTGGATATCAAGATCGAAATAGGCCTGACTTTGTTACTATGATAAGAAAAAGAAAATCTCAAATTTAACTTAATTAACATCAAAAATTAACTATGGGTGAAAATGTTCAAGGACCATATATATAAGAAGGCAAATAATGGATATTCATCACAAATACAAAATTAAATAATTTTCAAATATATAAATATATCGTTCTCTTTAAAAATAGAGTAACAAACAATTGGTGATACGTGCTCATATATAGAGAGAGAGAGAAAGAAATTGTACTCTTTGCAAGGAATCCAGTGGCTCCAGTAATGAGAATAGTCTTGCCTTCTAGAAATTGTTCAATTTTAGATAATTCCATTTTTGTAGATATTGTTAGGGAAAATAAAATAGTGTAAAAAATGGGAAGCTAAATTCTAAAATTGTGAATAAAATGATATTAAAAATGATATATAATATGAATTCATGCACTCATCTTTATATAGGCAAACTAGAAGATTAATACCACAATTTAAGATTAGGGGGAGGCTTTTAATTTTTAGAAATTTATGTTATAGATTCATCCTTAGGCCTAAATGTATATAGGAAGAAAAATACGTGAGAGTTGCTCTAAAATGAATAATATTATATTATATTATATTAAAAATATTTTTTATACTGCGCAATTAATATCAGAGTTAATGAATCAATAAAATAAATAAGTGTATAGACTATAGAGATGGCAAAATGATAGTGCGAGACCAATATAATTGTTATAGTCCACATTAATTTCTTAAGCTAACTCTATAATTAAGTAGAGTTCAATTGTACCAAAGGTTTGGCCCATTAATTAATTAATTAACATAGACTTGGGCTAAATCCTAAATGTGCCAAAAAAAAGTTTAATGTCTCTTTCTTTTACTTTTTCATATAATAAAATGTGTAAATTAGGTATATAGCATTTCTTATAGTAATATTCTCAAGCTATAACATTAGAGTTTGACTTTTAATATATAACATTTAATATATCAAGTTATAACATATTTTTAAATAAAGATTGATTTTAAATAATTAAAAAACATTTGTTTTTTTTTTAAAAAGAATAAAAAAAAAACCGTTTCTGTTTTTTAATTGGAAATAAGCAAGATTCTTGTGATTTAAATAAAATCAATTAATAATAGATAATAACTAATTAGCACATATTAAGGAATTCAAAAAAATATGATTATTCAGTTTCCTTAAAACACTCAAATAAGTTGAAATCAAATTAAAATCTGATTTATTTCTTAAAACGCTCAACTAAATTAAAATCAAATTAAAATTTGATTTTTTTTATATATCACGTTTCTCTCTCTTGTTTGCAGATTGCAATTTTATTTTATTTTTAAGTTACTGAAGTTATTTTTCTGTGGAAAAAAATTGTGACTTGTTGTAAAGGACAACATCATATCCATATTAATTAAATATGGTGGAAGATGGGATCCTTCAGGTTAGTATTTATTATAGTTTACTGATTTTTTTTGGTAATTTTGTTCATATACATTTTCTGTTATTTTTCTGTCATACTTTCAACAAATATGATGCATAACGTTTCAGTTTTACAATGTGTTAAATAACGTGCACGAAAAAATTAATACACATTTATGAAATTCCGTAAACTTGATGATTGTCGCAGTAAATTTATTACTAGGGCATCAAATATGAAGTGTTATTTGGTATGATAAAATCGAATGAAGGTGGTAATCTTAATGATTGTTTTATTAATCGTGTATAAATAAGGTATGAAATATGAAATGTTTTGTTGTTGTTGTGTGAATTGTAATTTGAAAAGCACTGTTTGTAATGTATTTGAAATTTGTTGTATGAATTGTGTATTAATTGGGTATGAAATGTGTAATAAATGGGTTTGAAAAGCACTGTTTGTAATGTATTTGAAATTTTGTTTGTATGAATTCTTAATTGTTTGTGTTATAAATTTGTTGTATGAAATGTATATTAATTGGGTATGAAATGTATAATAATTGGGTATGAAATATGTAATAAATGGGTATAAACTGTGTATTAACTGGGTTTGAAAAACACTGTTTATAATGTATTTGAAATTTTGTTTGTATGAATTCTGAATTGTCTGTATTAATTTATATGATGAAAATTTAATATTATTCAAGTTATAAGATGTTATACTAATTGTTATTTTATTGTAATTTAAACAGGTAAAGTTTATGCATATGTCATCCCTGTTGAACCTATACCCAGCGAGAATACATGGAATATATCAAGTTATATTTCAGAGCCTAAATTGATGTCACCCGGTACAAAGAGATCAGTTGGAAGACCGTAAATTGAACGCTAAAAGGATTTTGCTGATGTGAAATTCAAAAGGTCAAAGATTACTTGTAGTAGATGTCGTCACGTTGGACACAACAGGAAGACTTGTTCAAATTATCATGTGCAAAAAAAATTATTTCTTAATTTTTTACTTTGTGTCAAACAATTTTTATGTTGTTTTGTCTGTTAGACACATGTTTTGTTTTATAGAGTGCATTTGGTATCGGTAAATCTTCAAGTAATTGTGATTTCTGAATATTGTCCACCTATAAATAACATTGAAACAAACTATATGCCAATTTTCAAGTTTTATTCCTATACTAATATATAGTTATACAAGAATCATACATAGTTCATACGAAGTTCTACAAAAATCATATATATGGAACAACTTTTAAGCATATAATGGTACAATGAATCTCTTGTTAAAAGAGTTCATACATAGATCATACGTAGTTCGTACAAAGTTCATACATATAGATAAAAAAATGTATGATATTTGTCATACTAAACAATAATAAATAAAAAATGTGATGTCATGTTCATACTAGTAGCAATCAGACTTCATACATATTTCATACATAAAGTAATCAGACTTCATATATAATGAATAATTGAAGAAAGATTCATACAAAAAAACCAACAAATTAAAATGTATATTGAAAAATCATTAATATATAGTATCATGAAATTGAAATATTAAAAAATTAAATAAAGATTAATACATAGTTTATACATATTTTATACATATTTCACATCTCATACAAGTAGTAATCAAACTTCATACATATTTCATCCAAAATAAGCGTACATTGACAACCCATTGATATATAGCATCATGAAATTAAAATAATCAATAATTGAAGAAAGATATTCATACATATTTTAATCATATTTGATACATATTTCATCTATTAAGTGGTGCATTTTGAAATGAAAGTGCTACTTTGAAAAATTGAATGCAGATGGAATGATTTATGTATAGTACTAGTATCCATAAATATATAAACCAGTTTGTAATTCATATGAAGATGGAATAACTGGAAAAAAAACATATGATATTGAAAAATAATGATATACTTAAACATAAACAAATTGTTCAAGAGTTAAAAAAAAAAACATGTAGTCCAAAAAACACAGATTAACTTTATGCAGCTTCCTGCTTCCAGCTTCGTCATTGTGATCAATGATATAGCTGCCTAATTTTTCTAATTTTCTTTGGGTGAACTCCTTTGATCAAATTGTCCCCTAAGAAAACTTGGAAAGGTTTCATTGGAGCATCTATTACTACCATTATCTCTGCCTTTCTGGTAACTTTTATTTGGTGAAATAACAATTGCAGATTTGCAGTACAGTTGTACTTTCAGTGTAGAGCATTAGTCTTTTCTTCATTTCGGAATGATTGCATAGAGGGGATATTTTTAATTTTACTCTTATGTAGTGATGCTACCTTCTCAAGACAGACCCATCTAAGTTCTCATGCTTGAAATTGTATTGTAGTGTTTATGTATGTTTATAGAAATATGATAAAGATTTTTCTTCTACAGTGATTGAGAAAGGTATATTTTTTTCTTCTATTTTTATAGATTTGCGTGTAACTTTCGGGGGTGGGCTGTGATTAGGGTATGAGTGATTGGGTAACAGTAAATAAGGAACATGATAAATCTAAATCCCTAAAAATATGTAAACTAAATATTTAGTTCTAAAAAGTTAACTGTAAAAATTTATAATTAATAAACTAAATTTTAAAGAGGTGGTTTTTAAAAAGGTAACTGTAATAATAAAATTAAAAATTTGAACAAATTAATTAGTATTCAAATTAGATTATAATTAATTTTTAATTAAATTTAATTTTAATTGATATGCTATAACTCGAAAATAATCTGCTATAAGTAAGAATTTTTTAAAAATATATTTATAACTTGATATATATAGCCTTAAATGTTCATCTGGTGTTATTTTTATTAATAAAATTAGTGAGTGTTTCAATTAAAAGTTACTAATATGGAGAAATACATAACCATTAAGGATTTTAGGATAACTATTAATATAATTATTTAAATAAAAAAAGATGACTACAAAAAAAATAATCAGAGAATTTGAATAAAATTTTAAATAAGCGGTTCTTCAAATGTTTCTTCAATAAGGAATCCTATTAGGTCTTATATCTATTATAAGTTGGCAAAATATTTCTAGCTATATATTTACAATATAAATGTGGTTCTTAATTAATGGACCTTTGAGGATGTACCTAGCTCAAAAAATGGTGGTATATCAACCCAAAAAACTCACCCTATCAGACTATTTTATAAAATATCGTTATTCGTATTTAAAATTTTATCTATCACAATAAACTTGTAAATTTGTGTAAAATTTTATAGTTTTTGTTAGAATTTTAGTTTTTGCCAAGCAGCTATTGGAATAATAGGTCGAGCTAAAGCTCCCCTTAGCTTTGTAAAAAAGTAAAAAATTAATGGATCTTTGTTTAATTAATATCTCTTTTTTTGTATTGATATCCTCTTCCCAGGACTCCCTACGTTGTTATTCAAGAACATGGCTCTCGATACGAGGGAAAGATAAAAAAGACTTTCTCTAGATTTCCAAGTCTTCACGGCTATTTTTATTTTTTTTAATGATTGTGATGTCTGGACCAATTTTCGCGCATTTCGATTACTTTCACGAAATATATCACCTCCCACCAGCAACAATAGCTCTGTCCATTAAGACTAAAATAAATAGAAAGAATCACCTAATATTTTTTTCTCTTCGCTGAAAATCTATGGTCATCATGGTCATTTTTTTAATATTATTTCTACTATTCTTATAAAATGTAATATTATTATATCCATATAGGGAAAGAAGAAATGGGGAGATTATTATAGTATGTAATTCCTATTAAATCTACGGAGAAGGGTATAAAATACCCTTATAGTATTAGAATTGGTACAAAAATATCCCTCGTTTATCTTTTGGCCTTAAAATACCCTTGGGGTTAACCTTTAGGGACCTATTTTGCCCTTTTGGCTAACAGACTACTTAGTCAATATATTTAATTATTTCATTTATTACGTGACATGTTGTAATTGGTTGGAAATTTAATTAATTAAAATCTAATTTGTTTGACCCAAACCACCCAATCCACCCGGATTCACCCGACCCATTAAATCCATTACCCATTTCTTTTTTACAAAAAAAACTAAACATTTTCCCCCAACTTCATCAGTTCTTGGAGCTCTCTTGGAGTTCATCTTCTTCATCAGATTTGTTAAGTTTTGTGTTGTTTCCATGTTGACATCTTCTTCTTTTTCTTCACCTCAACAAGTTGAGTCTCTAAGTGTGAATAGATAGACTCAACTTGTTGAGGTGAACTTGTTGAGGTGAAGAAAAAGAAGAAGATGTCAACATGGAAACAACACAAAACTTAACAAATCTGATGAAGAAGATGAACTCCAAGAGAGCTCCAAGAACTGATGAAGTTGGGGGGAAATGTTTAGTTTTTTTTTAAAAAAAGAAATGGGTAATTGATTTAATGGGTCGGGTGGATCCGGGTGGATTGGGTGGTTTGGGTCAAACAAATTAGATTTTAATTAATTAAATTTCCAACCAATTACAACATGTCACGTAATAAATGAAATAATTAAATATATTGACTAAGTAGTCTGTTAGCCAAAAGGGCAAAATAGGTCTCTAAAGGTTAACCCCAAGGGTATTTTAAGGCCAAAAGATAAACGAGGGGTATTTTTGTACCAATTCTAATACTATAAGGATATTTTAGACCCTTCTCCGTTAAATCTATTGGTAGGGACCAAAATAGGATGGATAAGCTATTTCATAGAAGTACTTTTGCATTTAAAGAACTCGCAATAATAATAAATTTGCATTTAGTATTCATACCAAATTATATTATCCTCTCCATTAATTTTTATTTGTCACATTTAAATTTTATAGGTCTAAAGAAAATAATAATTAATATGATGTTTTATCAAATTATCCCTATTAATTGATGCTTAATATTAGATCTTATAAAATAATTTGGAAAATAAATAACTATTGCTAAGCGTTAAATATGAAGAAAAAATTGTTCTTTCTAAATATATTAAAAATGACAGATAAAAACGAAAATTTACTGTTAAAATAGTGAATAAATAAAAATAAATGGAGAAAATAATTTATTAAACCATATTGTTGATGGAGTTGGGTGTAAGCCCAATCTTTGTATTAATCACCAAATTAAAAAGGCTATACATTTGTCCAAACCTCCTTAGTTACATTAAGGATGAACAATTCATCTTTATACATTTTTTTTTTAAAAAAAAAAAGGAAAACCACACCAATACTTTTTTTAGAACATTTTTTTATTGCAAACTATTACATCATTCTTATATAATTTGCTGAAGTAGAATTAATTAATCAATTAATTAATATATATAATCCCTAAAAATTGTGATTAATTAACAGCACTAGGAAGGTGAGTGTTCATGAATAATCTTCCCAATTAATGCAACTTGGATCAAAGTTGAGCAAATCATCCATTCTCAACTTCTCAGTATTAGCATCATCAAAGTTAATTAAAAAAAATTTAGAAATTAGAAGTATAATTTTGAAATTTATGACTTAAATAATAGTGTCAAAGGGGTGAGTAGGTTGAGTATATACGAATTAAAATTGATTAAGTTAATAATAGGATAAATTTTAGGAATCACATAGTTTTAATATGAAATTACAATTCATCCCTCTTTAGTTTGTAATTACGTTAATTCCTTAAAAAGTAACACAAATCGGATACATTAATATGTAGATCAAATACATTAAAGAGTATCTCTGATACATTATAACATAAACCAATACATAATATGTAACTCGGATACATTAAAAACTAGCTCATATACATAACATGTAGCTAGGATACATTATAAGATAAATCGATACATAATATGTAGCTCGGATACATTAAAAACTAGCTCGGATACATTATAAGATAAACCATACATAATATGCAGCTCAGATACATTAAATATTGGCTCGGATACATTAAAGAAATAAGTGATTTTAAAGATTTTTAGAAATAGAAGGAGATATTGAAAATAAGGAAAATATAAGACGTGTATCTCAGTAATTTTTCCTTGATAAAAACATAAATAAGTCTTGATCTGCTAAAATGTTACTTGGGATAATATGCATTAGGTTAAGATGGGCTAAATATTGGGTGACAATCCAACTTAATCAATCTTACCAATTTTTTAAATAATTTTTCATGATTTAATTTGGATTATATATTTAAAAGTTGAGTTTATTCGATTTAAATATATAGCCCAAATTAAATCATGAAAAATTATTTAACGAATGGATGGGCTATTAATCAGTCAAAACTTAAGCATGTTATGTTAGGCCTCATCATATTTACATTATTTATTTTTGGAGAAATTACCTTATTATATATATATATTCATACTATATTTTATAATTCTACTTATATTTTTAAATAGTTGTGTATCTTACCGTGAAATTAAGAGTTTATTGTTATATATTGATTTTTAAAATTTAAAACCAAATCAAATATTGATTTTCTTTAATTGATTTGATTCAAATTTTGATACGATTTAATTTTTCAACCATAGCTATGAACAATATTGAATCTGTTAAGTATACTTTCTATAAGAGGAGCAACGTAATAATATTGAATCTCTTAAATGTACTTTCTAATTTAAAACGTAAATAAACTTAAAACAGAATACTTAAAAGTATATCAATAATCAATTATAGATGTTTCAACATAAAATATAAACTAGAGCATAATAAAAGACGATAACTAAAAAGGGACGAATTAGTGAACTCTAACTTAATTCTAAAAAAAAAAAAAATCTTAATTTTAAACCTGAATTTTATATAAGCAATAAGATACAATAAGATATAAGAACAATTATTTCTATTTTTATTTTCTAATTCCTCAAACTAATAAATCAAATAACAAACTAAATTCTCAATCCAAAATCCATCCAAATCAAAGGTCAATTCAGTTTGATTTGATTTTTTCGATTTAATTTGAATAATTCATACCTCTATCTATGTATCTGTTATTAAATCTTAAACTATTGGTATCTTCAATGAATCTATCGATATCCTAAAATTAACTCACCTTTTTTCGACGTAGTCGAATCCATAGGCAACCCACATTTTAAACCATATTTATGTGTGGTCTATTAAGTTAATTTTTATGTTCTAATATTAAACTTCTTGGTGACACCTCTTATATTAAGTTTTTATCTCTCTAATTATATAAGAATTTTTTTTTTTTGTATATCTTTATTTTAAGGATCGAACAATAAATAAAATAATAAATTATATTATGAGTCTGTTTGGTGTTACTGCAAAAAAAAATATTTATTTTCATTAGTACTTTCTAAAAATATCTTGTTAGAAAAACATTTTTGAAAAAAATAATAATTTGTATTTGGCTAATTCATTTGAAAAGTATTTTTCATATGCAAATTGGGTTTGATTGAAATCTTTTAACAAAAAGCGTTTTTAAGAGTCAAATTATGAAAAATGACAAGCATTAATGTAATTTTAATATTAAGATTATTTTATAAGAGATAAACTATTAAACATCTATTACGGAAAGATTAAATTAAAATTTTGTTTTTATTAAATTAAAATGTTCATATTCAAATTTTCAATCAATATTATACATTTTTTGAATGATTGAAATTTTAAATATTTTTTTTTTTCTAATCTTGCAAAAATGTTGTTATTCATTTTTTTCTAATTCTACAAAATAATACGTAAAATAATAAATGAAATAATAATAAACTTAAAATAGAATATAAAATTTATTATATAAAAGAATTATTAAATGAAACTTAACCAAATCTATGATATATATTAATTAGTAACTAGTAAGAGATATATTGGTAAATATGTATATATGGAAGGAATATTTTAGTCTTGAAAAATAAATTTTTTTGTTTCTGTTTCTACTTGTTAAAGAAGCAGACATTTTTAGCTTCCTCCCAACAACAGAAAAAAATATTTTTGCTTCCATTTAAAAACAGAGGACAAGTAACGATGAACGGAATGAATTTTAACTCAGATTTTCATTCAGAATATATAGAACTCCCTCCTCTCTAATTATCTGCTATTATGGATAAAAATAACTTAAGTATACAAATACAATACCTTAATAACCAATATATAAAAATAGTTTTAACATTCACCAACATAATGTTAGAAAATAGCATACACAGGGGAAGCATTCGAGAATCATACATCTTGCATGAATATAAACAACAATCACAAATACGCATCACATACAAAGTATGCTGAAAATTAACTCAGGATTATCTCTTGAAGTGTGTGCAGATATCTTGAAGTAAATCCAGCTCCAGCTCTACAGTCTTCTACGGTGATCCCAATTAACAATTGAACTCTCTCAATACTTGGGTGCAGGGGCAGACCCACGTGCCGTCCAGGGTGTTCACCCGAACACCCTGGATAAAAAATACACTGTATACCTAAGGTGAATTTTCTGGATTTGTGTGGATATATATATATTTTGAACACCTTCTATCACAAATGAATCCCTGCATTGACGTTTTATTTTTTACATTTTGAGTTTCAGTTTTTTCCTTTTTTAGTTCCATTTCGTTTTTTTTACATTTTTAGTTTCAGTTCTTTTTAGTTCCATTTCGGGTTTCTTGTAACGAAACTAACTTTTTGTACCTATAAACTTGTTTTATTTTGTTGAAATTTTATTTTGTTGGCTTATTTACATGTTTATACTTTTATTTTACGAACCTCCTGAACGAAAATACTAGGTCCGCCACTGCTTGGGTGGGCAAGTATTGTATAGAATACTGAATTCAATCTCTTTCTAGGTCAGAAGAATCTCTGCTTATAGAGTTGTCTTTCCAGTCCAAAGAGAATTCTTTTTCTTGCAAGAAAAACAAGAAACACACGTTTCTCTTCTTTTTCAAGAAGAAAACACGTTTCTTTTTCCTTTTTCTAGAAAATAGGATTCTGAGTTCTAGTTAAATTGGACACTGGAGGGACCACATAATTTATTACTGAGGCTTCCTATTATGGATATAATTCCAAATAATTAATTTGAATTATTCTTACCATAATAAATTACAAAGCATTCCACTAAAAATTCGTAATGCACTACTCTATTTATTTCGAAATTCACCATTAAACACTTATGTAATTCCCCATGTTAAGATTACCGATACTAATTAATAAATTAAATTACTGACGAATTTAATTCAATGATTAACTTCCTTTAGAGCAATACTTAACTTATTTCATGTGCCAAATCTACCGGTCGGGTTTACACATGAAAACTTATAAGTTTCTCATAAAAATGTGTATCATCAATCTCTATACTGAGACATGGATTCCATCAACTAACTAATTATTTCACCAATATATATTATTATCATCCAATCTACTAGGCATATTGATCCATCTCACAATCTCACCTTTTAATAAATCAAAACGATAATTAATATATACAGATCATAATCGTTATATCAAGATTAAGAATATAAGTACATTTAACAATTTAGAGAGTATGTTTTTATCATTCAGTCTAAAACATCTATCTCTGCTCGATCCCGTTCAATACATACCAAATGCACTAGCACGAGAAGTTAGGACTATACCATTCTCATAATCAAGACAAATTACATTTAATCTCGTGCTACAATCTTTCTGATGGTTTTGTCCAGATTTACATCTATGATTGTGAACGATAACTTTTAACTTATAAGAACCGATGATTTAATCTTCTCTGTATAAGCTTAAACTCTATGCATCAAATCATCTACTATATAAGTTAAGGACACATATATGACAATTGATCTATTTAATATAACACTTTATTAAATTGAATCGATAAATAAACAATTTTTCAATAATAATACTATATCAAAACGTATAGTTAATAGTATATCCTAACACATGATAATATATTTTTTTCAAAAATAGGAAATAATATTTTATTAAAAGGAAAAAAAATGGGAATAATAGTATTAATGACCCAGGAGTTACATGATACATTTTTTTAAAAAAAAAAAATAGAAAAAACACACCACTACTTTTTTAGAACATTTATTAATTATTATTGCAAACAATAAATAAATCATTCTTATATAATATGCTGAAGAAGAATTAACCAATTAATTAATTAATACATGAATCTTGAATATATAATTAATCCCTAGAAAATGTGATTAACAGCACCAGGAAGGTGAGTGTTCATGAAATAATCTTCCCAATTAATGCAACTTGGATCAAAGTTGAGCACATCATCCATCTTGTGTTCTTTCATTGCCATTCTCAATTTCTCAGTATTAGCATCATCAAAGCTGATTAAAATTTTTTTTAAAAAATTAGACTTATAATTTTTGAAATTTATGACTTAAATCAGAGTGTCAAAGGGGTGAGTAGGTTGAGTTTAAACGAATTAAAATTGATTGAGTTAATAAAATATAAATAAGTCTTTGATTTGCTAAAATGTCACTTGGGCTAATATGTAATAGGTTAAGATGGGCTAAATATTGGATTACAATCCAACTTGATTAATCTTATCAAAATTTTGACAAATTTTCATAGTTCAATTTGGACTATATATTTAAATCAAATAAACTCAACTTAAAGACAAACTTAGTTAACAAATGGATGTGCTATTAATGAGCCCAAAATTAAGCATGTTATGTTGGGCCTCATCATATTTTCATGATTTAGTTTTTGGATAAATTACCTTATTAGATATATATTCATATTATATTTTATAATCGACTTATATTTTTAAATAATTGTGTATCGTATCATAAATTAAGAGTTTATTGTTATATATTATGAAAGATATACTTAAATACATGTATTTTTACTATTATACATAGTAAAATAGGGAGAGAGGCGAGTGAGATAATTATGTGAATCACATTAGATACATTATATGTATGTATGTATCAAGTGTGATTCACATGTATCTGGAATACCAGATATAAAAAAAGAGTGACGAGCGCGATAAGAAGAAAGTGAGTGGAATTTATCATGCATGTACATCAAATTAACCTGACTTTGACATCATATATCTCGAGATTGACATACCTTCCATGAAAAAGCAAGTAAGGTTTGTAGAGTTCAGATAAACGTATAGCCATATCAATCTTCCTCTTCAAATCCTTATAAATTTTGTCAAAACGATGCCATGATAATATATTTGCCAACTCTACTATCTACAAACATATTAAATTAATTAGTATCATTTTTTATGACCATTAAATATTACTATGCTAAAAAATAAAAAAACAAACCTTTAATAATGGCCAATAATAGGTTGAGATGTATTTTCGAAAGCTATCCATGCTACTAAATAATGTAGGCTTTCCCACTTTGATGATATTTCCATCTTTATTCATCCATGGATTTTTTGTGAAGTAATTATATAAGAATAATAGAATATTTGAAGTTTTTAGGGGATTTATTTTCGAAGAACTTATATGATATATTAATTCTTCAGAAGAATAATATTCATCATTTTCAATATGTGTTATAATTGAGGCAAGTATCGAGTTCACTACCATATCACCTGGAATCTGTAATTCAAACAAGTTAAAAATTAGGAAGATATTCAAGTTCACACGCGCATGTATATAAATAAATTGAAACGAAGAGAGGAGAGATCGATACCATATCAAGTATTGTATTTGGGTCACCAAAGCAAAACTTTAGTACTCCTTTACCATATCCTAAAATAAATGAATCCACTGTTCTGCAATTACAAAATTGTATATACATAATATATAAGCTAGAGTAACAATATATAGTTGTTCATTAGTGATATATTAATGTGTATTTCAGAATTTTAAATTTATGAGTTCTGGTGATTTACTTACTTTACTCCTTCAATCCATCCCGGAAATGGCTCTTTATAAGTGCTAGTAATAATCGTTGGACGTATTATAACAAGTTTTAATTCTTCCTTATAGTGTCCTAAAAGCATTTCTCCCATTGCCTTTGTGAAGGAATATGTGTTTGGCCACCCATGCAAATTTGCCCTAAAACATTAATTATAAGACTTATATAATAACATGTTAAAATATATTGATAGCGCGATATTTAATTATATTAATTATAAGTTAAATCATCCAACCTTTGAATGCCTAGATCTCTCATGGCTATTGTCACTTCCTTTGTTGTCAAGCTTTGAGCTTCAAGTTCTTTGAGTTTTTCCTCTATCACTTCCCTTTCCACATCAATCTCTAATTTTGTGTTTTTGTTGAGTGTTTCTCCCATAACAAATGACTTTTCTGGTATTACTCCTTCACCTTCCCCACAAACATATGCTGCATGCATGTGACAACCAACGTTTTATATGATGATATTTGACTGAATATAAAATTTAAGAATGGGAAAAAGGATAAATATACCCTTCAAACTATTGTAAATGGATATATGCAGATATTCGCCGTCATACTTTTAAGATATTGATGCTCCTGTCGTTCAAAAACTACAACATATATATCCTTCACTCCAACGAAAAACTAAATAGGGATACTTGACACAGTCTTATCCGTTGATCCGATATTTTAATAAATGTCGGATCGGTGAGTAAGATTATGACACGTGTTTGTCTATTATTATAAAGTGTGTATATGCTCTAATTTTTGGACGACAGAGGCACCAATATCTTAAAAGTATGACGGAGAATATATGCATACTATTTACGATAATTCGGGAGTATATTAATTTGTCCTTTTTCAAAATTCTTATCCATAATCAAAATAGTCTTAGAAGTTGTTGTAAATTATTAAAAGTGTACTTTTAAATAGATAAAGAATTTCAAAATCTAACCAGTGGATACATGGACTAGAATTTTCACATTTGAACATTTTTTAGCAAACTTGAGGACATTGAAGGCACCTAGAACATTAATATTCATTGCAATATCATATCTACAAGGGAAAAAAATAAAATATTAGTCAATAACATAGTGAAATAAATCAATTAATTAATGGTTTGAATTAAAATTAATCATATGAAAATATATACCTCTCATCAAATCTAGTAGTTGCTGCTGAATTTATGATTATGTCAATTTCTTTAAACATCTCTGAATTTTCAATTCCAAAATCCTCAAATGAAATGTCACCAGCAACTGGAAATATTTTCTCTTCTATAAGAGACTTTAGGTTATTTGTACCTATTTTTTCTCTTAGAACACTAAATAATTCAGTCTGCATAACCTGTGTGAAAACTCCCATAATATTCCGTCAAGATTTTTATTAAGAAGATTCAAAATTTAAATTTAATGAAGAAAGAGTAAATGACAGAAATCACATATTTTTAAGAAAAAATTATCATTTGTCGCTTATAAGTTTATAATTATAAAAACCATTCAAATGATGACAATAATATAAGCGCTGATACATTAATCTGATTCGCGAGATACATTAATCGTTAAGTAAGATACATTATATTTTATACATGATACACTAATCTGATATACATTTTATACATGATACACTAATTTGATGTGCGAGATACATTAATCTGATGCGAAATACATTAATTTGATGCGCTGATACATTAATCTGATAAGTGAAAATGAAGAATTTTGAAAATTTATAAAACTAATAGGAGATAATGGTAATAAGAGAACTTAAAGTGATAATAAGAGAACTTAAAGTGGAATTTCTGTCATTTTCTCAAGAAATAACCTAAAAAATTCAATATCTATTTATTTATTATATATCATATAATTTTGTTAACACTACCACAATATTATGTTTTCTTTGACTTTGAGTATAACATAATTAAGGCATTGTGTCCTCATTTCCATGTGTTTAGTTTTTGGACGTAAATCTTTTTCTTTTGTCAAAAAAAAAAAAGAAATTTAATATAATAAAAAATAAGTTGATTATAATTGAAAAATAATGAAGAATGTTTTTGTACCTAAATAAAACCATAGGTTTTAGTATAATATATTCCTTAATAGTATTATTGCTAGAATATACTCTCCGTTCTTAATTACTTGTTTATTTTTAAATTGACACACTTATTAAAAAAAAGAATCGATATACTGAGTTTGTCATTTACCTCTATTAATTATAAAATAAATGAATTAAAAATTTCAAAATTTCAAAAACCTCTATCTTTTTCAAAGTCCGTCCCTGCTCCCCCTCCCCCCCCTCAATTTCTTCTTTATATCTCATTATCTTTATCTTATATCCTTTGCTTATGAAATTTTTATGTTTCCCCCGGTGGTCTATATTGAGTTCATCAGCTGTTCGAGCACTTTACCTAATGAACAAATTATCTGACTGATTTGTTGACTTTTAAATAGGTGTTTAAGGTTCTTTTATTGGTATTGAGCACAAATTTGAATTTCACAGTATTCGTGATCTTAGAATCCTAAATTTGTCACTGTCCCCGTCCCCACCCACCCACCCCAAAAAAAAAAATTCTAAGTACTTATTGAATAAAAGAGATTTGTACGCACAAAGGCATAGATTTAGATTTGATCACCTCTGGACCAAGATGAAGTTTTACTCTTCAAATTGAATTTTTTGATAAATTTAAATTGATCGAGCTCTAAAAATAAGTACCATATGTCAATAAAAAAAAAAAAACTCAAAAAATAGACTAAGCAATGTATCCAATAATTAAATCAAAGAATTGTATACTTGCTTTACCTCATCATTAAAACGTTTTTTGGCAGATTTTGTGTCTGAAGCTCTTACCAAAAGGAATAATTTTCTTACATTTGGTTGAATTCGAAGTATCTTCTCTACAAGAACTATATATTACAAAAAAAAAAAATTAAGAATATATATATACAATTTAAATTCATTTACATCCTCAACTTATCTTTTTAAATTTATAGTAGTTACTATTTTAACTCAGACTAGTAATTAATGTAATCAAGGTATTAACAAAAATAAGTGCTTTTGATTATTTTTGTAGGACAATATTATTATATCCAAAATTCATATTTATTAAAAATGAGATATAAAGAAGATAAGATATAAATTAGTCAAAAATAAAATGTTATACTCCCTCCGTTTCACAAAGAATGACCTAGTTTGACTTAGCAC
Organism: Solanum lycopersicoides; assembly: GCA_022817965.1. Lineage (NCBI taxonomy): Eukaryota > Viridiplantae > Streptophyta > Magnoliopsida > Solanales > Solanaceae > Solanum > Solanum lycopersicoides. Next base: position 69,849,165 of record CM040628.1, read on the forward strand.
GGAATTTAAGAGTATAAAGAAGACTTTTGAATCTTGTGGTCCTAAATTAAAGTTAGGTTAAATGTACAAAATTGCCCTTTGATCTTGTGGCCTTAAACATGCCACGTGGAAAGTTGTTACCAAAAAAAGAAAGAGGTCATTCTTTTTGAAACGGAGGATTTTTTACTAATAATAAAAATATTTTTTAAATAAATTAAAAAATATAGAGAGAGAGTGTGTACTCTTTGCAAGAAAACATTTGTGATATTAAAAAATAACTTCCAATGAAAAAAAATCAAATGTAGAAAAACAAATAAACTTGGTTAATTAAGAAGATAATTACAAACTAATATTGGTTAGAGAAGAAAGAGCTCTTACCTTTCCTTTTTTACCATAATTATAATTATATTAAAAAAATATTTAATTAATTACTTAATTAAATTATCATATTTATCATTAAAATTATATAATGGTGTAGAAAATTTTATATACTGACAGTGCACAAAACTTAAACTCTTATTTTTTTAGGACAATATTACCATATCCAAAATTCATATTTATTAAATTAAAATTAGAAGTAACTTTATTTCTAGTAATTTTTGACATTCAAAAATGTTATTGTGAAAAATATTGATCAAACACAAATTACTAATAATAAGAATATTTTTTAAATAATTTAGTCAAAAATAAAATGTTATATATATATATATAGAGAGAGAGAGAGTGTACTCTTTGCAAGAAATCCAGTGGCACCAGTAATGAAAATAGTCTTTCCTTCTAGAAAAGGTTCCATGAGGGTAATAAAAAATTAAGGTGTAAAAACACTTGTTTATGAGATGATTAATCAAAATATTTAATTAATCTTGTGTAAACAAAAAATAGTGATATATTGAAAATGAGAGTATTTGATATATTATATGAAACTCATGGACCATCTCCCTATGTATATATATAGGCAAAATGATGGGAATAGGCTTCACTATTTCACCAACTAATATAGTACTCCCTCCGTTTGAAATTATTTATCATGTTACGCTTATCGAAAGTCAATTTAACTAATTTTTAAAGATAAATTAGATTACATTAATTCGATATTTTAAACAAAAAAAATTAGATATTCTAAAACTATATGAAAAGTACTATAAATTATATTTTTTTGCATATTAATATGATGAAAAAATACATCTTAAAATGTTAGTCAAAGTTTTTAAAGTTTGACTCTAAAAATAGAAACCATGACAAACAATACCGGACGGAGGGAGTACATGATTTATGCACTTTCGTACTTCCTCAGTTCAACAATACTTATTCGCTATTAATTTTATACACTTTTTTACAAACTATAAATAGAAAGATAATTTATAATGCTATCATCTTTCAAAATATAATAAATATAATATCTTAAAAAATAACTATAATTAATAATAAGAATAAATTATTAACTAAATTTAAAATTATTCAGTAATTTTATAAAATAAATAAGTGTTGTTAGACATCCTAAAATAATATAATAAACAACTATTATTAAACAGATAGAGTAATATTTAAATATTCATTTACCTTTAAGTTAAGGGTAATAAAAGCAAAGAGTGGAAGCAAACACTTAACCCTTAGTATAAAAAAGTAACATTTATGACCTTAATTACAAGAAAAACAACACTAATTAATTTTGTCATATCATTCTCCAATCAAACATCTTGTTCTAAAAAGTTTCATACATACTTTGTATGACATCCAAACAACCTCTCATATTTTTGGGGTATTTTTTTTTTTTTATTAATTAAAATATAAAAAGAATTTAAGTTATATATACATGGTTAACCATGTAAATATTTTGTATGCTATATGATTATTAAAAAATAATTATACATAAATCTTCTTAAACCGTAAGATTTACGCTCTTAAAAATAAGATAAGATTATTTATTACTATCTTCTTAAATTAAAAGTCGATTACTAAACCCCTTATATTTTGAAAATTTGATCAGAATTCTTAAAAATTTAAATCATAATTTTATATGTATAAAATTCTATTATTACGAATTTTCTTACACCGACCATACATGAAACTCATTTAAAAAAAAATCTTAAATTGGTAGATATTTTCTGTATTTGTTGGTCATGCATGTGGAAAACATTTTTTTTTTTTGGGTCAATTTAGGTAGAATTCATTTGTGAACACAAGATATATTGACTGATCATTTTTTTGGTATGATTTTGTGTATAAGTTTATATATTTGCATTATAATATCTCATCAGTTATAATATTTCGGAGTTTTAAAGAGTTCATGTCTTGTTATTCATAGATTTTATTTCTAACGAGAAGAAATTGTTCCATATGTTAAACTTAAATCAAGAATCATAAATATATTCGTACATAATCGAACAAGTTAATACCTCAAATGATCATTCAATTATGCACTCTTCTTTCAGAAAATCACTCAACTTTTAATTTTAACTCAAAAGTCACTCAATTATGCACTTCTCTCTCAGAAAGTCACCAGACTTTGAATTTTAACTCAAAAGTCACTCAACTATCTCCTTTTCCCTCAAAAAGTCACTAAATCTATTAAATTATTTTTAAACTAAATTTTGCTGAAATTAATTTATATAACAAATCAAAATTTTGAAAGATAAAAAATATCATTTAAACCATTTAGTGATCCATTCATCTAACTCGACGAATTAAAAAATATAAAGTGGATTATGATATTTTTTTGATGAATCGGGTTTGGTGGATGACTACTATATGATTTAAATTGTATTTTTTTATTTTTAAATTTTGATTTGTTATATAAATAATTAATATCAACAAATTTTAATTTTTTTTAATAGATTGAGTGACTTTCTGAGGGAAGAGGGGATAATTAAGGGAATAATTACATAAATTGATACATTTTAGTAAATAATTACTGATTTTAGCAATACTTTTTATTTATTACCATTTATAGCAATATTATGTTAAATCTGCAATATATATTAAAAGTAAATTATGTATGCAATATATATGAATTATATATGAATTATAATTGTTTTTTAAAATGTATTATGTTTGTTTGGTACAAAATTGACACATTATATTATAAGTGTATATGTGTGATAAATAAATTATCTATCATTAAAATTTGTATTATATGTGAATAAAAAATTATTCTTTGTAATATGAATTAAACTTGTATTATAAATGAATTAAAAGCGATCAAGTGAAAAAGAAATATTATTGTTATAAATGGTAAATATTTTTGTATTATAGTATATTTATGTAAGTTTCTGACTTTTGATTAAAATTCAAAGTTGAGTGACTTTCTGAGAGAAAAAGAGATAGTTGAGTTGAGTTAAAATTGAAAGTTGAATGACTTTCTGAAAGAAGAATACATAGTTGAGTGACCATCTGAGGTATTAACTCCAAATCGAACCAATCACCTCTTCTAAGCACAAAATCATATTCTATTTTTATAAATCATCCTTCAATATAATTTTTTTATGCAAATTAACATTTAATTATATCTCAATATAAATATCAAATATCTATCTCAGTATACTTTTTTCGATATAAATTTAAATTTAATTAGGAAAAATGCACAAGGATCCCCCTAGACTATGACCGAAATTACAGAGACACACCTTAACTATTCGAAAGTCCTATTATATATCCCTGAACTTATTTTTTTTATAATGTTGTGCATCCTTTTTATTACGTTTCATCGAAATATCTCCACACGTCTTAATTGTGTGAAGTCACGGAGTATGTCATGTAAGATAAAAGGTGTATAAAATTGCAGAAAAAATAAGTTCATGGGGTAATAGGTACCTTAGTTTAGTTAAAGTGTGTCTCTAAGATTTTGATCATAACCTAGATGGATACTTATGCATTTTCTTATTTAATTACATCTCAATACAGATATCGAACATTTTCAAATGAGAAACACAAAATATATGTGTGTACCACGCCGAAAAAGTTGGATTAGAAAATTGATATCGAATAGTACTAATATAAGAGTCATATTTATATTTTGACTCACTTCTTTTGATCGTGTGCATATCAGTACTGTAATGTAACATCTCCACGTGTCACCAAAAGTACGGTGGTAAAAATAGAGTAGTAAGTATTCTTTTATACTTAATTAAAAATTTTAAATTTATCGTCTAATATAAAATTTATATTTAACTGAACTCTAATATTAATACATATAACCAAAAAAAACCATTTGTGGGGGTCCAATTATTTCTTTGTGTATGTAAAATCATGTTGTTAGTTTTTAAAGTTGTGTGTCCCATTCTTTAATTTAATTTCTATAATTATTTGGTCCATTATGCTTTATTAAAGAAGAAAACAAAAAAAAAAACATTGTATATATAGTTTTACTTTTTTCTTTAATTAGAAAATATAAGGAAATTTTGTTTAATACAAATGTAGTAATATCAATATTTCAAAACAAAGCGTATTTAGCGGTGTTCGTAATTTGATTTGGATCGGTTTTTAGTTAAAATCAAAATCAAATCTATCTAGTCAGTTTTTTAAATTTCTAAAACTAAAATAAACCAAACGGAAAAATAACTGTCGGTTTGGTTATTCGATTTGGTTTAGTTTTTTTGATTTATTGAGTTTGAAAGTAATTTTTTTAGGGAAAATGCACAAGTACCTCCCCAATCTATACCCGAAATCGCAGAGACGCACTTATACTATACTAAGGTCGTATTACCTTCGTGAACTTATTTATAAGTAATTTTCTACCCCTTTTTGGCCTACGTGGCACTAGCTTGAAAAAAAAAGTCAACCAGCGTTGGACCCACAAGATAGTCACGTAGGCCGAAAAGGGGTACAAAATTATTAATAAAATAAGTTCAGGAGGGTAATAGGACCTTAGTATAGTATAAGTGTGTCTGAGATTTTGGGCATAGGTTGAGGGGGTACTTGTGCATTATCCCTTTTTTTAGGACATACGTATTTTAATAGACACAAACACCTAGTACATGAACAATTCACAAAAAAATTACTGCCGGTTCCCGGCTCAATCAAGCAATTAAGCAATACTAAAGTTATCATTATACAAACAAAGTGATTCAATTAAGAGAAAGTGTAACTATTTTATGTGAAGTAGGGTAGGTAAAGACTAAAATGGATTTTGATGAACTTGGACATAAGATTGTTATTGTCACTACCCAAACCCACCGTGATTGACACCCACACGTATAAGCTGGTAGGAGAACCACTACCACTATCCAACTAAGCAATTATTCTAAAACTAAGGCATTTAAGTTACGAAAGCAAGTTAAATGACTAAAAACGAAGTTCCATTACAAAACAAAAGATATAACAACTAATATTTTGTGGAAGATAAACCTAGAACCTGGAAGTCAATGTATCAAAACTACCAACAAATTGTAACATCTCGTAATCCGAAATAACTAGATTAAACCAAGAAACTAAGAATAGTTATTTTTGAAAAGAATAGGGAAAATTTGGCAAATTTCCTAAGTTTTAAAGTGAGTTTTGGTCATTATCAAATTGCCAGAACACCCAGCTCAGGAGGAATTAGGGTGAGTTCCTTATATGGTTGGAAAGCCCTTGGAAATATCTTTCAGCAGTGTGCGGAGTTTGCTCATTTTCAAGGTCGTATGATGGAGATATGTCTTTCGAAAGTGGAGTTGTTGGCTGAGGAAAGTCCAATCCGGATTTTATTAAAGGTAAAGTAGTCTTTTCACCCTATTATTTCCTAATTTGTTTTTAGGGTTAAATTGAGGTAAAACCAAGTTTTAGTTCAGATTAGAAAATACTTTTTACGCTTAGGGTTTGGGAGAAAAGAAAAGAGGAGAAGGAGAAAGAAAAAAGATCAATATTTCACCAAGAACGCCAATAGATTCTAGTGGAATTCGTCGGAGGTAATCCCTATTGAGGTATGTGAGATCTTTCTGTGTTGGGTTCGTTCAGCCACACACCAATATGTTTAATTCAGCAAGTTTTGTATTGATTGAATGGTAAATCTTGAAGCTCTTGATGAACTATTGTTGAAATCTTGTTGGTAGATTTGTAATGTACCTTTAGCGGTTTTGATTCGCGTTTTCGGGCTGTTTTACGAGTCTAAACTCTTGGGTATTGAGATATTAGCGATCATAAGTGTTTGAGGAAGATCCATGGAAGTTTGAGAGGTTTAGAATTAAAAATCATAGAAGAAAAGTAGGAAAACCCTCTGATAGACCCTGGGGCACTGCGCCTACTAGAGCCCCTCAGGACAGACTATGTCCGTCAGGCTCTGGCGCCCCGCGCCTCTCAGAGCGGCAGGGTCACCTGGAACATTCATTTCTCCCCTATCTTTTCATACGAGTTCCTAAGTGATTTACCTACTAACCCTAGTTGATTACAACACTCTAAGATACATCTAAACATCATGAAATCATCCATAAGCATGAGATCATGATCCTTCAATACATAATTCAATTCAAGGAAAGTTAATATCAAAGTCAAAGAAGTCTAAGATTTAAGTCAAAGGCAATGAAGTAAGTTAAAGTAAAGTTTCTTAAAGTATCCAAGAGTCTTATTTAAAAATTTTAACTTCGTTTTATGGCCGAGTTTCAAGTTAAAGAAAGAGTAAAAGTAAAAGTTGAAGTCTTTTCTTTAAAAAAAGTATAAGGGGACTAAGTATTCCCTAAAGAGTTGATCAAGATCAAAAGTTTCAAGTTAAGCAAAAAGTAAATAGTTGAGTTCATTTCTTAAAAGATAGAAGGGAACTAAGTATTCCCTTGAAAGTTGATAAATGTCTTTACATTTAAGTTAAGTGGGAGCTAAGACTTCCCAAAGGAGTTTTGAACAAGAAGGGGAACTTTGATTCCAAAGGAGCTTTTGTAAAACTAAAGTGTTGAGCAAATTATCTCAACCTAAAGAAAGGAAGTTATTCTAAAAGTATGAGTTAAAGTATATTTTTGGGAGTAGTATTGAGCATCGATGTGGAGATAATAGTTCATAATTAACTTAAGTCCTCATGTAAACCATGTAGCTATCATGGGTATTAACTAGTCATACTTTTTAGATGATCACGTAAGTTAAACTAGTGGATCTACTAAGTTAAGTAAGGTCATATATAGATGACAAGGTATAGAATGGTTCTTAGCAACGTGAGGTAAAACGTTGTATCATCACTTAAGCTCACAGTGATGCTTGTCGGTTAGAGAATCTCCCACAGAAATTATATTACTTTCATGTTTTTGAAAGTTGAGTTTATTATTGTTTTATCTTTAATGAACTAAGTGTTTACACTATTTTATGAGCTTGATTTATATTGCATGTGTCCTTACTACTTTATATTGAGTTGTTATTTCATGAGCTGAGCAGAGTCAAGGTAAGTTCATTTTTACTCCTTTCAAGCTCTATAGTTGTGTTTATCATTCCAACTCGCATACTCGTACATTCAATGTACTAGTGTCAGTTGGCCTGCATCGTCTTATGATGCAGACACAGGTAACCAGATCAGCACGCAGCGCTTTGTTGATCCAGTTTGTGCTCCAGAGTCAGTGGTAAGCCTCCTTGCATTCCGGAGAATCTTTTTTTTATGTCCAGTCTTTCTATTTTAGAATTTTGTGGGGTATGTCCCAACATTCATCAAAGTAGTTTTAGAGGTTTCATAGATGAATAGTTAGTAGTTCATTTGTGTCTCTTTATTTCAGATTCTATATTTGAGACTCAAGTGTCATTTTGGCCAATACAAAATTTAAAAATATTTATGAGAAATTTTCCAATTCTATAACTGAGTTAAGTTGAGTCTTCAACTGAGTTGAGTAAGCCAGTACAAGGGTTCACTCAAGGCCAACAATGGTGTCACGATCCAAAATTGGACGTGATGATACTCGTCATATTCCATCAAGACAAGTTAGCCTAAAACTCAACCATTACAAATAAATGCAGAAATTTCAGAATCAATTCAAAATATCCCCAAAATCTGGTTGTCACGTGTACAAGCCTCTAAAGTATTACAATTGATTCAAAAGAAAAGTTATTCTCAAATGAACTTGTTTCTAGAATAGAACAAGGTCATAACTAAGGAGAAATATAGTCCGCTGAGACGACAAACAACTACCTCACAAATCTCCAAGAAGCCTCAGATAAGGAGAAGAAAAATATCACAAAGTCCGAGCTAGTAACCTACAAAGAAATTGTAGTAGCAAGGGGTAAGTACCACACCACACGGTACCCAGCAAGTAAACTTCTAAACACAAGCTAAGGGATAAAATACGGGTACTACTTACACACCAACCGAACCTCCACAACTACAACCTACATAAAAAAATCAGCCCAACCTAACAATTCACAGTTTTCATAACACCCAACTCATCAAAATCATTTTTAACAAATTACACAATCTCAACTACAAACTCAGTATTCAACAATCACAACTTTTACAATATGCACTCACAATATCAGCAACACACAAGATCAGATTCATCAAATAGAGATAAATAAATATCAACTACTTTCCAACCACCAATAAAACACATAATCATCAAGAATGAAAGGATGTCATGGGATGCAATGCAATATGACACTATGAAGTGATATACCTCAGAATACCAAGTACTCTCTCAACTGTATATACATGATACTCCTTGAAAATACATCGAGAGTTCATGACCCATGGGGGACTTGCGAGGTCCATATACCGACACGGACGATCTGCATGTGTCTGTGCGGACAATCTCAACGCACTATCATAAATCAAACAAATTCTGCACGGACGATCTCCATGTGCCCAAATTATAATCATAACTTTTCTGCCCAAATAATCATAACTCAATCTCAACACGGACGATCTCCACGTGTTAGACTTTTACTCATACCCAATCTCATGTCAATGCATGTGCACAATATGATATCAAATAAAGGAGATGATGTAACATCTCAATAAATCAAATGTCGCTATGACATATAATCACCTCAATTATCACAATTACACATGTTCAATATAGAAAACAATCACACTTAATAAATCAAATCAATAATATATCAGTTAATGTCCATATGCTTTAGCATTCTCGAATTACAATCCACATTCTATATTAATAAACTTTCCCATTATAACACCGGTACTCGTACCTTTCTCAACACATCACATACAATCAAATAATCACATCGTCTTTTATTATCCCTTTTTATCATTTGAATTAATCAATGTGAACAATTTAACTCATTACCAAGTCACATTACTCCCAAACATATACCACAAGGAAATACACGCATTCCGTACACTTAGCAAGAGTTTAGAAATCTACTTGCCTCGATTAATCAAGAATTCACTCCGGAACTTGAGTCTTCCCCTTTCGTTGAACTTCCAACTCAAAGCAATCTATTTACATTAATAATCACAATGAGATTTTGAAACTAACAATACTCATATTACTATAGGTCTAGCCTAGATTCAAAACTCACTTAATTTATAATTTAGTTCCTAATCTTGGTGCCAATTAACCTGTCAATTCTCATGTTTTCCGAATTTCAAGCCTATAGTTAAGTTTCAATTTCCTCAAATTCATAAATATAATGATACTCATATAATTCGATAACTCAATATTTAATTAACTATCTCGATATACTAAATATTTAATTTATAATATGATATTTTAAAACTAACTATGAAATCTATTGATCACGAAATTCATGGCAGAACCATGATAATTACACGGAAATCCAACACTCAACCCATTAATGACAATGATTACATAGTTTAATAATAATAATCACACCCACCTTGATTTTTTTTTCAAATTTTCCTTCTGTTTAGCCCCAATAATGTACTGGTATTATTTTATCCCTTTTACTAAAAAAAAAAAAAATTTCAACATATCCCTTAACAATAATATCACCCTAAGATTAGAACTAACCTCAAGCCCTCTAGTCTTCCTGCTTCTTTGTTTTCCATAGCACGTCTAGGTTAGTTTCTTCCGCCTCTTTCTTTCTTCTTGTTTTTTTCTAAAAAAAAGTTGATTATATATTAAAAGTAATAATTCTAACTAACCTATTTTAACATTTAAAACTTGGTCCATTATTTTTAATAATAAATAAATTACCCACAAATTAATTAACTATAGATAAATGACTATTCAAATTATCAAAAATGACCTTTCGAGTCTGAGTCATTACAAATGGTCATTTGGTGTCGACCACGTTCACGGTGTAGGCTCGGTACATGACACGAATAACCAATTCTAAACAAGAAAATACTAATAAACCATTCAACTAACTAAATCAATGGTCTAATTTCGGAAATGATAGACATAGATTAAAGAGGACTACATGACAGCCCGGGAGATGCAGCTCACCGTTGAAGTCGATATGAAAATCTCTAATCTTTTAAGCGAGATCTGTCGATAGCCGCTTAAAGATGCCCTGTACTCAACAAGAATAAGAGCAAGTGCAGAATCTGTACACAAACACCGTGTACTAGTAGGATCACGCGGTTATCCACTAGTGCAATATAGACAGTCGAACAGCATTATAATCACATGCATATATATAAACATAAACAACATTATCAACATTATAATTCGATAACACATTTCACATGCTTAACACATCATTGGTCCTCTCACGGCACTCAAACTCAAACTGTTAGTGCACCGGTGTGATTACCTGATCCCAGTTAGCTTGTCAGAACGTAGCAATCTAATCCCATAGTTGTGCCGAAATGTGGAAATCTGATCTAATATTTATGCTGAAACGTGGCAATCCGATCCAACTTAGTTTGAGAAACATGACAATCCGATTTCAAATCACACATTACAATCACAATCACAAGTACATAATCAAGATCATACGTTTATAACATGAATTCATGGCTAAATCATTCATCCATCTCAGTTCCAACAACATGATCAATATTGCGACATTCATATACATACAAGTATTATAATGAAGCAAGAACATGCATACATCTCACAAATCATGAAATCACAATCATCACCTACCTCGAAATAAGCTTGAAACCCTAAGAAACTTGATCCTTCCCTTTACGAATTCGTTCCGCTTGTTCTTGGTCTACAAATAATTACAATAATATGGGAATCAACAAACAATCGCTAATTACCGAAATACTAACGATTAATCTATGAACCCTAGATCAAACTCATGAGCCCAACTAGTCAATTTAGGGTTAATTACACCATAAAATCTATCAAGAAATCATTCCTTATCTATTGACCCATTCCACTACATTCTACAGATCGAAAAGTGAATTTGGGGAGTAAAAAACTAACCTTTAGCTTCAAGAATGGTGAGAAACGAGAGAATAGCCCATGGGTCGTTCTTTGACTCCAAAAGTCAAAAAGTGACAAATAAGGTCATTTACGATTTTATTCGCGACTGTCTCACTACAGCGTCACCCATCCCGCAGCAGCGACACTTTTGAACTAGTGAGCTCTGTTGACACCCAATTTTGGCCTAACATTTTAAAATTTTGTAATTTTGAAGTTTTAGTTATTTAATAGTTTAAAATAATTTTTTTATATAATTTTTAATAAGTTTATCGATAACTATCTTTATTTATCAAAATTTAGGATTTTTTGTTAGTTAATTTTTAAAATTGCATTTCACATGTCATTAGTTACGTTCATTATATTATTTTAAAATTCATTTTATTTGTTACATTTGTTAATATTTATGTTGAATTTAGCACAATCTAAAATTTAGCCAAATACGAAAAAAAAAATATAAATTAAAATTTAGGAATTCTATTAATAATTTTGGGCCTACAATTTCAAGCCCATACATTTGGGTCCATTGCATTTTATTTGTTTAGGTTAAAATTGGTGGATGAATTTTAGAATTTGGGGATTCAATTTTCAGATTTTTAATATTTCTATAGTTCATTATCTTTCTCCGGCGAACTTTGCCGGAGCTCCGACCAGCCAGCAGCCCCAGACAAACCCAAAAGCCCAGCCACTCTCTCACCATTATTTTTTTTTCCGACCAGCAGCTCCAAGCAAGCAACCATACCTCCCTCTCCTCTTTCCTTCTCCGGCCAAGAATGACCACTAAAAAACCCAAACTCACCAGCAAACAACCACCCTTTTCACGCCAAACATACCCATCTCCCTCTTCTCCATTTTTCCGGCTACCAGATCGAGCAACCAAAAAATTGATATCGAAAACCCACCACCAGTCAAACCTCTAAACCACCAGAAAACTCCACGAAACAACCTCCAAATCAACCTAAAAAACACCAGACCCCTTTTTCTTTCCCCCCCTTTACGTTTCCTTCTCTATTTTTTGCAGGTATTCAACAAGTTTTTAGCTCCGAGATTTGATGGCGACAACCATAACTCTATCAGACCCAACTTCCCCATCGCTATCAACGGTAACGAAAACCAACATAGTGGCAGCATCCCTCAAGTGGTAACTACATTTATTTTCCTTTATTTTAATTTATTCAATTTTTCCTTACTGTTTGGTTGGCATTTTTTAAATTTGTTTTTGTTTAATATTTATTAATTTTAAAGTATAGAATTGTTGATATTGTCAAACTGCTGTGTAGTAAGTTTATTATTATTATTATTATTATTTTAGCTTATTAGAAATTTGTGTCATAATGGTGGAATCTTATTTTATATTGTTTTGTTCATTTCTTTCAAATTGTTGGCAGTAGTTTGTTTATTTGTTTTTATTTTCTTCATATTTTTGGGTTGTCTTTTGTCTTGTCTATTGTGATTATTTCGTTACTGCCTCTTATATTAAATTTTGTTGATATTTAGTTGTCGAGTTGATTTTATATTGTTTTGTTTCATATTTGGATATCGTTCACATATATGGTTGTGTCAATAATTACTCAAAAATGTGTCCTAATTAATTCATTTTATTTTATATCTAAGTTACTATATTATAGAATATTGTTACGGTTATTGTTTGTTGAGTTATCATGATGTTTAACTTGGCCAATGAAAAAATCTCTCCGTCGGTTTTGGAGGCCTTCTCATTTTAAAAGACGGAAATTTAGTTAAATCTATATTATTTACTTGTTAAAATGGCCAATGAAAAATTTATCCGTCGGGTTTAGAGGCCTCACCATTTTAAAAAGATGGAATTTTAATTTAAGTTTATATATTTTATATGTTGAAATTGGCCAATGAAGAAATTATCGTCGATTTCCAAGGCCTCCAATGTTAATAAGACGTGTTTTTATTTTTAAGTTATTATTTGATTTATTCAATTTTATTCATATTTATTTATTACTAACACCTTTACTAAGTGTGTTTACAGGTACCCCAGAGTTGCTTTCCATTAAAGTTATTCGAATTAAGTTCGAATTATATTCTTTATTCAATATTTTATATATATTACGTTGGCAAACTCTAGGTCGTTTCTTTTATTTTTTTTATTTTATTATTGGTATATATTGCATGTTTATTATATTTGTACATTATTTTATTTTCTCCTCAATTTGAAAGAAAATGAACTCAGTCGGGAACCACATTTGTGGATTTCGAAGGATGCCTAATCCCTTCCCTTCGAAATAATTTGAACCCCTTACCTAGAATCAAATTGATTTCGTAGATCATATAATGGTTTCCTAGTTTTTTCCTAAAATTAGGCGGCGACTCCCTTTTTAAAACTCGTTCATTTTTAAAATTCATTAAAATTGAATCAATTCATCATTTTTGAGTTGCCGCGACGTTTCGCCCTATTTGGATAGAGTGGGGATGTTAACAAGCTCTCATCTGAAAAATCCTATAATGTCAATCCGACCTCGTCCGCTATAGCGGCACCCATCCCCCGGTCACTACAAGAAAATTATGTATTACATAGGGATTTCCCTGGGAATTAATATAAAAATTTACAGAAAAATAAATTTTTTACGAATTTTCATACTAATTCCCACAAAAATTCCCATGTAATTTACAGTTTTCTTATAGTGTGTAGCGGCACAAATCCCGCAACAACGGTCAAAAGTGAGACAGGACCTTTTTTGGAGAAGTTCAATTTCTCCCTTTTTACAACACTCTCTTACCCATTACGCTCAGAAAATACCTTTAAAGCTAAGATCAATTCCCGATGATCTGTTTATCCAAATTCAATTATGTAAGGTCGTACAGATTCGTTAACGAGTTATTAACCGAGTATGTAATCAAATTCAAATTTACTCCACCCAATTGCTATCATATTTCCCAGCACCTTGATGACTCTGATTTCATCCAAATCTTGATAAGGTTGGGGAAATTTCAATACTACGAAAACATTTTTCGGCCTTGATTTTTCCTTTGTTAACATTTGTATAATGACCAAACCCGATCGTTACAGTTATAGTTGGACTAAATTTAAAGGTTTATGTTAATTAAAATTTAACAAAATACTTATATTTTACTTATGAATAATATATAAATAATTATAAAATTTATATATCTAATTTATTGGTTCGGTATGATTATTTTTGTGGTTGTTTTTAGTAAATCAAAATCAAACCAAATATTATCTATTTTGAAAATTTAAAACCAAATCAAATATTGATTTTCTTTAATCGATTTGATTCAGATTTCGATACAATTGAATTTTTCAACTATAACTACGAACAATATTGAATCTCTTAAATGTAATTTCTATAAGAGGAGAAACGTATAGATATTGAATCTCTTAAATGTACTTTCTAATTAAATCGCAAATAAAACTTAAAACAGAATACTTAAAAGTATATCAATAATCTATAATCAATAATACAAATGTTTAAACATAAAATATAAACTAAAGCATAATAAAGGACGATAACTAAAAAGGACAAAATTGGTGAACTCCAACTTAATTCTAAACTAAAAAAAAAAATCTTAATTCTAAACCTAAATTTTATATTATAAGTAATAAGATATAACAAAAATATTTTTATTTCTATTTTTCTAATTCCAAAATCAAACTAATAAATCAAATAACAAACTAAATTGTCAATCCAAAATCCATCCAAATCAAAGATCAATTCAGTTTGATTTGATTTTTTTTATTTAATCTGAATAATTCATACCTTTATTTCATGTATCTGTTATTAAATCTCAAACTATCGCTATATTCAATGAATCTATATATCAATATCCTAAAATCAACCCACCATTTCCCAAACGTAGTCGAATCCATAGGCAACCTACATTTTTAACCATATTTATGTGTGGTCTATTTAGTTAATTTTTATGTTCTAATATTAAACCTCTTGGTGACACCTCTTATTAAGCTTTTCTCTCTAATTATATAAGAAAAATAATTTTTATTTTATTTTCTTCGTCTATCTTTATTTTAAGGATTGAACAATAAATAAAATAATAAATTATATCATGAGTATGTTTGGTGTTACTGCATAGAAATTATTTATTTTCATAAGTACTTTCTAAAAATATCTTTTTAGAAAAATATTTTTGAAAAAGCAATTTGTATTTGGCTAATTCATTTGAAAAGTATTTTTTATATTCAAATTGGGTTTGATTAAAATCTTTTTTGTTAAAAAAAAAAGTGTTTTTAAGATTCAAAATATGAAAAATGACAAGTATTAATGTACTTTTAATATTAAGATAATTTTTATAAGAGAGAAACTATTTTAAACATTTATTACAAAAATATTAAATTAAAATTTTGTTTTTATTAAATTAAAATGTTCATATTCAAATTTTCAATCAATATTATACATTTTTTTGAGTGGTTGAAATCTTTAATTGTTTTTACTTTTTTTATAATCTTGCAAAAATGTTGTTATTCGTTTTTTTCTAATTCTACAAAATAATACGTAAAATAATAAATGAAATAATAATAAACTTAAAATAGAATATAAAATTTATTATATAAAAAATTATTAAATAAAACTTAATCAAATATATGATATATGTTAATTAGTAATTAGTGAGAGATATATTGGTAAATATGTATATATGGAAGGGATATTTTAGTCTTAAAAAATATAATTTTTTGTTTCTGCTTCTACTTGTTTAAGAAACAGACATTTTTAGCTTTTTTCCAACAATAAAAAAATTATTTTTGTTCCATTTAGAAATAGTTTTACGGGTTTGCCAAAACCTAAAAAGAAAAAAATGACTTTTTTCCTCAAAACAAGTCTTTCTCGGCTCCCAACAGAAACGTCAAATATTCTCTATAGCAACCTTTAAAAATAATAAATTTAATATCTTAACAAATTTGTTGAAGAAGGAGGAAGCTGACAATTGAAACATGTCAAAGGAACATGTCCAACGCAGCTGACTGACTTGTCTACAGCAAGTGTTGATGAAGAAGGAAGTTGAGGATTGAAACATAACGAAGGAACAGGTCTGACAAAGCTGACTGAAGAGTTTACAGCACTTACACTACCTATGTTGATTAGGATTATATTACACTAGAATTAATATTAGAATTATTACAACTAGGTATTATAGTAGCACTCTAATTATAGTTAACTTAAAACTCTACAATTCTCTCCTATATAAGGAGTATGTACTTAACATTATTATTTATCAATACTATCATGATTGATCAATACTATCAATTCTACCAATATTGATTAATACACTATCAATTTATCGATATTGATTAACCTATCAATATAACAATATGATCAACATATCAATAACATCAATACTACCAATATTGATCAACATATCAATATATCAATATTGATCAACCTATCAATATATCAGTAAAATCTCTGTAAATTAATATAGGCGGGACCATGAAATTTTATTATTTTATAGAGATATTATTTAATCGATAAATTAATATTTATTAATTTAAAGAATAGTTTGAGATTTGATGAAGGTTAATTTTGATTATCTCAAAATCATTGTATCTTACTAATTTATGTATCATATTTGTCGATTTCACATAAAAAAAATATATCATACATAAAGTATAACGAATACATCAAAATTATTGTATCATATTAACTTCAACGTTGCGATGTTGTGATAATAAGAGCTTTTAATATGTATTATCGAACATAATATATCGTAGGATAGAAGGCTATGGAGTGGGACAAAATGATCCAACAAAGATCAATGTTTTGGATGCTATCAATGATGCAATTCCTGTTTGAACAACAAATGTTCAGCAAGAAACAATAGCAAATTATTTTCGATATTGTAAAAATCGTTTGGAAGATGCAATCTCAGAGAAAAATTAGAATGAACCTACTTGTGAAAAAACGTCATTCATGAACTTGAGGCCGTGATTAATCGGTTACCATAGTAAAATGGATATCAATAACCTGTTGGATTATCCGAGTGAAAGTGATACTTGTTCAGAGGTATAGAGTTTAGAAGAAATTGTGAATACCATCGAAAAAAGCAATGTTGAGATGAATTTGAAGATGATATTGTACCTTTGAAACCAAATACGCGTAAGGAACACTTATCACATCTAGAACTCTTCACAATTTTATACTGTAGTTCAAAAAGACAACAACAGAGCTCTTGGATGCAATAAGAAAAGTTAGAGATGAGCTTCAACTATATTTAAATTTTAAGAAAAATCAGAACACAATATAATTATATTTCACTAAATTATCTTAGATATATTTGTACTTTAAAGAATTATTAATTTATGATATTAATGGGACCATATATTTATATAGGGATCTTCTGAAAATATATTATCTTATTATCTTATCGAAATTTGTGATTTTTTTCATTGGCACAAGTTGAAACCGGAGGAAAATATTATTTTAGAGAGATTATTAATTTATCGAGTATTAATGTATAGAGGTTTTACTGTATAAATATTTATCAATATATCAATACATCAATACAATCATTGATTTCTCCATACGTGAGATTTCTACATCTTCAACATAATATTCACCAACATAATAATAGTTTTTTTTTTCAAAAATAGGAAATAATATTTTATAGAAAGGAAAAAAAATGAGAATCATAGTATTAATGACCCAGGAGTTACATGAAGGATGAACAATTCATCTTTATACAATAAATACATCATTCTTATATAATATGCTGAAGAATAATTAATTAGTGTAGAATATATAATTAATTCTTAGAAAATGTGATTAACAGCACCAGGAAGGTGAGTGTTCATGAAATAATCTTCCCAATTAATGCAACTTGGATCAAAGTTGAGCACATCATCCATCTTGTGTTCTTTCATTGCCATTCTCAATTTCTCAGTATTAGCATCATCAAAGCTGATTAAAATTTTTTTTTAAAAATTAGACTTATAATTTTTGAAATTTATGACTTAAATCAGAGTGTCAAAGGGGTGAGTAGGTTGAGTTTAAACGAATTAAAATTGATTGAGTTAATAAAATATAAATAAGTCTTTGATTTGCTAAAATGTCACTTGGGCTAATATGTATTAGGTTAAGATGGGCTAAATATTGGATTACAATCCAACTTGATTAATCTTATCAAATTTTGACAAATTTTCATAGTTCGATTTGGACTATATATTTAATAAATCAAATAAACTCAACTTAAAGACAAACTTAGTTAACAAATGGATGTGCTATTAATGAGCCCAAAATTAAGCATGTTATGTTGGGCCTCATCATATTTTCATGATTTAGTTTTTGGATAAATTACCTTATTAGATATATATTCATATTATATTTTATAATCGACTTATAATTTTAAATAATTGTGTATCGTATCATAAATTAAGAGTTTATTGTTTATATATTGTGAAAGATATACTTAGATACATGTATTTTTACTATTAGACATAGTAAAATAGGGAGAGAGGCGAGTGAGATAATTATTTATCTCAGATACATGTGAATCACATTAGATACATTATATGTATGTATGTATCAAGTGTGATTCGCATGTATCTGAGAATACCAGATACAAAAAGAGAGTGACGAGCGCGATAAGAAGAAAGTGAGTGGAATTTATTATGCATGTACATCAAATTAACCTGACTTTGACATCATGTATCCCGGAGATTGACATACCTTCCATGGAAAAGCAAGTAAGGTTTGTAGAGTTCAGATAAACGTATAGCCATATCAATCTTCCTCTTCAAATCCTTATAAATTTTGTCAAAACGATGCCATGATAATATATTTGCCAACTCTACTATCTACAAACATATTAAATTAATTAGTATCATTTTTTATGACTTTTAAATAGTACTATGCTTAAAAAAAATAAAAAAACAAACCTTTAATAATGGCCAATAATAGGTTGAAATGTATTTTCGAAAACTATCCATGCTACTAAATAGTGTATGTTTCCCCACTTTGATAATGTTTCCATCTTTGTTCATCCATGGATTTTTTGTGAAGTAATTATATAAAAATGATTGAATATCTAGAGATTTTATGGGATTTATTTTCGAAGAACTTATATGATATATTAATTCTTCAAAAGAATAATATTCATCATTTCCAATATGTGTTATAATTGAGGCAAGTATCGAGTTCACTACCATATCACCTGGAATCTGTAATTTAAACAAGTTAAAAATTAGGAATATATTCAACGTTCACACACGCATATATATAAATAAATTGAAACGAAGAGAGGAGATCGATACCATGTCAAGTATTGTATTTGGGTCACCAAAGCAAAACTTTAGTACTCCTTTACCATATCCTAAAATAAATGAATCCACTGTTCTGCAATTGCAAAATTGTATAGATATACATAATATATAAGCTAGAGTAACAATATATATATAGTTGTTCATTAGTGATATAATAATGTGTATTTCAGAATTTTGAATTTATGAATTATGTCGATTTACTTACTTTACACCTTCGATCCATCCTGGAAATGGCTCTTTATAAGTGCTAGTAATAATCGTTGGACGTATTATAACAAGTTTTAATTCTTCCTTATAGTGTCCTAAAAGCATTTTTCCCATTGCCTTTGTGAGGGAATATGTGTTTGGCCACCCATGCAAATTTGCCCTAAAACATTAATTATAAGACTTATATAATAACATGTTAAAATATACTGATAGCGCGATATTTAATTGTATTAATTATAAGTCAAATCATCCAACCTTTGAATGCCTAGATCTCTCATGGCTATTGTCACTTCCTTTGTTGTCAAGCTTTGAGCTTCAAGTTCTTTGAGTTTTTCCTCTATCACTTTCCTTTCCACATCAATCTCTAATTTTGTGTTTTTGTTGAGTGTTTCTCCCAAAACAAATGACTTTTCTGATATTACTCCTTCACCTTCCCCACAAACATATGCTGCATGCATGTGACAACCAACGTTTTATATATGATGATATTTGACTGAATATAAAATTTAAGAATGGGAAAAAGGATAAATATACCCTTCAAACTATTGTAAATGAATATATGCAGGTATCCGCCGTCATACTTTTGAGATATTGATGCTTCTGTCGTTCAAAAACTACAGCATATATATCCTTTCACTCCAACGGAAAACTAAACAGGGACACTTGATACAGTCTTATCCGTCGATCCAATATTTTAATAAATGTCGGATCGGTGAATAAGATTATGACACGTCTTTGTCCATTATTATAAAGTGTGTATATGCTCTAATTTTTGAACGGCAGAGGCACCAATATCTTAAAAGTATGACGGAGGATATCTGCATACTATTTACGATAATTCGGGAGTATATTAATTTGACCTTTTTCAAAATTCTTATCAATAATCAAAATAGTCTTAGAAGTAGTTGTAAATTATTAAAAGTGTACTTTTAAATAGATAAAGAATTTTCAAAATCTAACCAGTGGATACATGGACAAGAATTTTCACATTTGAACATTTTTTAGCAAACTTGAGGACATTGAAGGCACCTAGAACATTAATATTCATTGCAATATCATATCTACAAGGGAAAAAAATAAAATATTAGTCAATAACATAGTGAAATAAATCAATTAATTAATGGTTTGAATTAAAATTAATCATATGAAAATATATACCTCTCATCAAATCTAGTAGTTGCTGCTGAATTTATGATTATGTCAATTTCTTTAAACATCTCTGAATTTTCAATTCCAAAATCTTCAAATGAAATATCACCAGCAACTGGAAATACTTTCTCTTCTATAAGAGACTTTAGGTTATTTGTACCTATTTTTTCTCTTAGAACACTAAATAATTCAGTCTGCATAACCTGTGTGAAAACTCCGATAATATTCCGTCAAGATTTTTATTAAGAAGATTCAAAATTTAAATTTAAAGAAGAAAGGGTAAATGACAGAAATCACATACTTTTAAGAAAAAATTACCATTTGTCGCTTATAAGTTTATAATTACAAAAACCACTCAAATGATACAATGTATCCAATAATTAAATCAAAAAATAGACTAAGCAATGTATCCAATAATTAAATCAAAGAAATTGTATACTTGCTTTACCTCATCATTAAAACGTTTTTTGGCGGATTTTGTGTCTGAAGCTCTTACCAAAAGGAATAATTTTCTTACATTTGGTTTGGTTGAATTCGAAGTATCTTCTCTACAAGAACTACATATTACAAAAACAAAATAAATTAAGAATATATATATACAATTTAAATTCATTTACATCCTCAACTTATCTTTTTAAATTTATAATAGATGATAGTTACTATTTTCACTCAGACTAGTAATTAATGTAATCAAGATATTAACAAAAATAAGTGCTTTTGATTATTTTTTTTAGGACAATATTATTATATCCAAAATTCATATTTATTAAAAATGAGATATAAAGAAGATAAGATATAAATTAGTCAAAAATAAAATGTTATATATATATATAGAGAGAGAGTGTGTACTCTTTGCAACAAATCCAGTGGCACCAGTAATGAAAATAGTCTTTCCTTCTAGAAAAGGTTCCATGAGGGTAATAAAAAATTAAGGTGTAAAAACACTTGTTTATGAGATGATTAATCAAAATATTTAATTAATCTTGTCTACTTGTAAACAAAAAATAGTGATATATTGAAAATGAGAGTATTTGATATATTATATGAAACTCATATGTATATATATAGGCAAAATGATGGGAATAGGCTTCACTATTTCAACAACTAATATAGTACATAATTTATGCACTTTCGTACTTCCTCAGTTCAACAATACTTATTCGTTATTAATTTTGCACGCTTTTCAAAAAAATTATAAATAAAAAAATAATTTTATATTTAAAATTGTTTACTAATTTTATAAAATAATTAAGTGTTGTTAGATATTTAAAATAGTATAATAAACAACTATTATTAAACAGATAGAGTAATATTTAAATATTCATTTACTTTTAAGTTAAGGGTAATAAAAGCAAAGAGTGGAAGCAAACACTTAACCCTTAGTATAAAAAAGTAACATTTATGACCTTAATTACAAGAAAAACAACACTAATTAATTTTGTTATATCATTCTCCAATCAAACATCTTGTTCTAAAAAATTTCATACATACTTTGTATGACATTTAAACAACCTCTCTTTTTTGGGGGGTATTTTATTTTTTTTATTAATTAAAATATAAAAAGAATTTAAGTTATATATACAGGGTTAACCATGTAAATATTTTGTATGCTATATGATTATTAAAAAATAATTATACATAAATCTTCTTAAATCGTAAGATTTACGCTCTTAAAAATAAGATAAGATTATTTATTACTATCTTCTTAAATTAAAAGTCGATGCATGCAGTTTCGCCGCATCAATATTCAAAATTCTTTATTTATATTAAAAATATATATGAAATACAATTTATAGGATTCGATTACTAAACCCCTTATTTTATCATTTTGAAAATTTAATCACAATTCTTAAAATTTAAATCATAATTTTATATGTATAAAATTTTATTAATATGAATTTTCTTACACATGAAATCATTTTAATAAGATAATCTTAAATTGGTAGATATTTTCTGTATTTGTTGGTCATGCATGTGGAAAACATTTTATTTTTTTTGGTCAATTTAGGTAGAATTTATTTGTGAACACAAGATATATTGACTGATCCTTTTTTGGTATGATTTTTTGTATAAGTTTATATATTTGCATTATAATATCTCATCGCTAATAATATTTCGGATTTTTAAAGAGTTCATATCTTGTTATTCATAGATTTTATTTCTAACGAGAAGAAATTGTTCATATGTTAAACTTAAATCAAGAATCATATATATAGTCGTACAGAATCGAACGAGTTAATACCTCAGATGGTTACTCAACTATGCACTCTTCTCTCAGAAAGTCATTAAACTTTCAATGTTAACTCAAAAGTCACTCAACTATCTCCTCTTCCCTCAAAAAGTCACTCAATCTATTAAATTATTTTTTAAACTAAATTTTGCTGAAATTACTTTATATAACAAATTAAAATTTTAAAAGATAAAAAATATCATTTAAACCATTTAGTGATCCATTCACCTAACTCGACGCATTAAAAAATATAAAGTGGATCATATTATTTTATTGATGAATCGGGTTTGGTGGATGGATTGCTAAATGATTTAAATTGCATTTTTTATTTTTTAAATTTTGGTTTGTTATATAAATAATTAATATCAACAAATTTTAATTAAAAAAATAATTTAATAGATTGAGAGACTTTCTGAGGGAAGAGGAGATAGTTGAGTGATTTTTGAATTAAAATTCAAAGTTGAGTGACTTTCTGAGAGAAAAAGAGATAGTTGAGTGATTTTTGAGTTAAAATTGAAAGTTGAATGACTTTATGAGAGAAGAATTGTAACGACTCCTTTGGTTGTTTTGAATACTAGAGCTTGTTATTTCATAAAAGACTTTTCGATAGATTCTAAAATGGATATTTTGGACTATATATAATTATATTATTAAATTAGTGGATAATTTTAATAATTTATTTAGAAGATAGTGGTTGAAGAAAATAACATTAAAAGTAATAGGGGTTAGTGTTGAATAAAAATTGAATTGAAAACGATTGACTTGAGGTAAATCTTCAACTAGCCGCAATGTTTTTCTATGCATATTAAATGCTGGGTGAGGGATTATACCATTACATAGTGTCATATTATGGCAGAATGGATATTAACAAAAAATAAAGTCTAATTAAGGAGATAATTAATGATAAGAAATCACTAGAAAATCCTATTTAGCTTCGACTACAGAAACGAATAAATCTTTGTATGCACTAGCTAATACACTAAATTATAAATAGGTTACTTGAAGGAATATAGATTTAACTCTAGGCTTGAAATTTGAGATGTATGAGACTTGATAAATTAGTTGGTATTAGAGTTTAGGAATTTGACTGTAGAATTGGGTGAGTTTTTGGGTTTAGGCTAGAGTACATACAGTAATATGAGTGTTTGTAGACTCGTTAACTTACAAATTATGCATATATATTTGATAGATTGGAAAGGTTCAGAAGCATTGATGAAAGGAAAATATTGGAGAAGTAGCTTGCTTGACTTCGGTTCTTCGGTGGAGGTAGGTTATGGTTTATGTTATTTGATAGTAAACTCTTAATAGTGATTGATATGCATTGAATGATATTGTGAAGTTTTCTATGTACTTGATTGTGTGATTGTGTGGCTTGGTCGTGTGTTTTGTGATTGGTCTGAAATCCTGAGACCGTGGAATTTATATTCTTGAACCCTCTTTATTGAAGTGATGCCTTGAATAAAGAAGGTTTGATGAAATATTATCAATGAATAGAAAAGTAGTGATAATAAATGATAAATTAATGGTATTATTGGATCGGAGTATCACGTTCCAACACGGTAATTTTAGATCGGAGTGTCACATTCCGACATGGTATAATTGGATATGAGTGTCACATTCCGACACGATAATATTAAAGGAGAAACGTATTGAATTAACGGAATGTACTCAAGCTGAATGAACTCAATTCCCAAAACGATTTGGTTTGGAGGCATGAGCCCTCATGTGTGATCTTGATATTGTTGACTTATTATGTACTTACTTTAGTGTTGTTGACACTGGTTCATGTTGTTTGTTGCTTATCACCTGTTAAGTGTCATAGTTGATTTTATACTATTATTCATTGTATATTAGTTGTTATTTTGGGTTGACCGATGATACCTACTCAGTACATGTTGCCCCGTACTGAGCCCTACTTGTGTTTTTCTTTGTTTTCCTGTTATGGAGTGCAACGAGGGTACTATCGACTTTGAATCGCCCTCAATTCTAGCTAGTCTCAGCATATCAGGTTCAAGGGTGAGCTATTCATTCAAGCTTATGTTGGATTCTCTCGGTTATGATCTGATGTCCTTAGTTTTTGGACATATATTATTTTATTAATTTATTTTGGTGTATGTAATATCCTTAGATTTAGTATTTGAAGATTAGATGTCCTTGAGGTGATGACTTTCAGGTTTTGGGGATGATATGTAATAGGATTAGAGGTTTATTTTATTGGTTACTTTAATAAGACTTTCGCATTATGGTTGTTATCCATGGTTGAACACTTGATATAAGTTGGGGTTGATTCGTTGGTTCGCCCACCTATGAGGTTAATTGTGGGTGCCACTCACGACTCAATTTGGATCGTGACAAGAATGCATAGTTGAGTGACCATCTGAGGTATTAACTCAGAATCGAACCAATCACCTCTTCTAAGCACAAAATCATATTCTATTTTTAAAAATCATCCTTCAAATATAGTATATCCTAACACATGATAATATTTTTTTTTCAAAAATAGGAAATAATATTTTATTAAAAGGAAAAAAATTGGGAATAATAGTATTTATGACCCAGGAGATACATGATACATTTTTTTTAAAAAACAAATAGAAAAAACAAACCACTACTTTTTAGAACATTTATTAATTATCATTGCAAACAATAAATACATCATTCTTATATAATATGCTGAAGAAGAATTAATCAATTAATTAATTAATACATGAATCTTGAATATATAATTAATCCCTAGAAAATGTGATTAACAGCACCAGGAAGGTGAGTGTTCATGAAATAATCTTCCCAATTAATGCAACTTGGATCAAAGTTGAGCACATCATCCATCTTGTGTTCTTTCATTGCCATTCTCAATTTCTCAGTATTAGCATCATCAAAGCTGATAAAAAAAAAAGTTTAGAAATTAGAAATATAATTTTTGAAATTTATGACTTAAATAAGAGTGTCAAAGGGGTGAGTAGGTTGAGTTTAAACGAATTAAAATTGATTGAGTTAATAAAATATAAATAAGTCTTAGATTTGCTAAAATGTCACTTGGGCTAATATGTATTAGGTTAAGATGGGCTAAATATTGGATTACAATCCAACTTGATTAATCTTATCAAATTTTTGACAAATTTTCATAGTTCGATTTGAACTATATATTTAAATCAAATAAACTCAACTTAAAGACAAACTTAGTTAACAAATGGATGTGCTATTAATGAGCCCAAAATTAAGCATGTTATGTTGGGCCTCATCATAATTTCATGATTTAGTTTTTTTTTTTTGAGAAATTACCTTATTAGATATATATTCATATTATATTTATAATCTACTTAAATTTATAAATAATTGTGCATCGTTTCATAAACTAAGAGTTTATTGTTAGTATTGTGGAAGATATACTTAGATATATGTATTTTTACTATCATAGTTCGATTTGGACTATATATTTAAATCATATGTGTGTACCAAGTATGATTCACATGTATCTGGAATACCAGATACAAAAAGAGCATAACGAGCGCGATAAGAAGGACGTGAGTGGAATTTATCATGCATGTACATCAAATTAACCTGACTTTGACATCATGTATCCCCAGATAGACATACCTTCCATGGAAAAGCAAGTAAGGTTTGTATAGTTCAGATAAACGTATAGCCATATCAATCTTCCTCTTCAAATCCTTATAAATTTTGTCAAAACGATGCCATGATAATATATTTGCCAACTCTACTATCTACAAACATATTAAATTAATTAGTATCATTTTTTATGACCATTAATTATTACTATGCTAAAAAATAAAAACACAAACCTTTAATAATGGCCAATAATAGGTTGAGATGTATTTTCGAAAGCTATCCATGCTACTAAATAATGTAGGCTTCCCCACTTTGATGATATTTCCATCTTTATTCATCCATGGATTTTTTGTGAAGTAATTATATAAGAATAATAGAATATCTGATGTTTTTAGGGGATTTATTTTCGAAGAACTTATATGATATATTAATTCTTCAGAAGAATAATATTCATCATTTTTAATATGTGGTATAATTGATGCAAGTATCGAGTTCACAACCATATCACCTGGAATCTGTAATTCAAGAAGTAAAAGAATTAGGAGAAGATCCAACTTCACTTGTACTTGGTAAAAATATTATTATTATTATTATTATAAAGAAGTTCTTACTATAATATATGAAATAATTTAAGTATGATCATAATTATAAGAGATTTTTTTCTATATTATTAGGTCACTCGAGAAATATTTATAAGTAGTTCTTCATAAAAAGTGGAATCTCTAATTTTAGAAATAAGATAGATTATTTGTTATAACATGTAACTGAAAGGATGAGAAAATCATTTTTATATTGGTGTTGTATGTAACTTATAGAAAGTCTTGTTTTTTTTTTTTGGGAGATATAGTCTTTTTTCATTTTTAATTTATGTGATATAGTAAGACGGATTTGAAACTTATGTTCTCTAGCTTTTTTGAGTTATTTGGATTCTAAATTAATAATTTGTATAATATAAAATAATTTTTTAAGACAAATACAAAGGTCCGGATAAAGGTAATAATTAGTAGATTCTGTTGAACGTGTCTGCTAGCTCTACATCTTGACAATAGTTTGAACTGACATAGAATTTAATAATGAAAATGAAGACT
The DNA here is from genome assembly GCA_022817965.1 of Solanum lycopersicoides. Classification (NCBI taxonomy): domain Eukaryota; kingdom Viridiplantae; phylum Streptophyta; class Magnoliopsida; order Solanales; family Solanaceae; genus Solanum; species Solanum lycopersicoides. The sequence continues at coordinate 69,876,885 of CM040628.1, forward strand.
TCAAATTTATTATCTTAAAAAGCCAATGCATTTATGTGGTTATAAAACTTTTTTGAAACATGCTATGTTTAAGTATATAGTATACAATTATGGAAATATTAAAACAATAAAATAATATACCATATCAAGTTTAGTGTTTGGATCACCAAAGCAGAAATTCATTACTCCTTTACCATATGCCAAAATGAAGGAATCCACTGTTCTGCAATTGCAAAATTGTATACATTATACATAATATATAAGTTAGAGATCATGAGTCACATCTAAATTAAATAAATGTTGTACTTTATTTAATTATCTCAAGAATTTGAGTAACAATAGTTATTCATTAGTGTAGAGAATTTTGAATTTATGAATTATGGCGATTTACTTACTTTACACCTTCGATCCATCCTGGAAATGGCTCTTTATAAGTACTAGTAATAATCGTTGGACGTATTATAACAAGTTTTAATTCTTCCTTATAGTGTCCTAAAAGCATCTCTCCCATTGCCTTTGTGAAGGAATATGTATTTGGCCACCCATGCAAATTTGCCCTAAAACATCAAACATGAGAAATAAGTATGTAATATGTTAAAATACACTGATAATATAATTAACTTTTTTCAATATTTATTACTCCATTCGTTTCATTTTATGTGATACTATTCCCTTTTTGGTCAGTCCTGAAAAGACCGTCACATTTTCTTATTTGATAAGTATGTAAAGGCACCTTTGAATGCCTAGATCTCTCATGGCAATTGTGACTTCCTTTGTTGACAAGCTTTGAGCTTCAAGCTCCTTGAGTTTTTCATCTATCATTTCCCTTTCCACATCAATGTCTAATTTTGATTTTTTATTGAGTGTTTCACCTAAAGAGAATGATTTTTCTGGTATTACTCCTTCACCTTCTCCACAAACATAAGCTGCATATGATAGACAATGAAAAATAATGTCATTATGTTTTAATTTATGTGTCTTTTAATGTAAGAAAAGACAAGTTCTCTTCAAGAAACCTTAGCAATAATAATAAGTAAAAATTATAAGAAATTTCTTAGTGTTAAAAAGCTAATTACATTATATCTCTATTTTTTTCTGAATTTACAATTTTTTTTTAAAATGTAAGGATTTCGATACATCACTCAATGTCTCAATACATCGCGTCACGATACAGTACCTTTATTGATACAAGACACATTTGTATCGATGCATCACTCAATGTTTCAATACATCGTATTTCGATGCATTACCATTGTTGATACAAGCACATCTGTCTCGATACATCGCTCAATGTCATGATACATTAAATTTGTTGATACAAGACATACATGTTTTGATACATCGCATCCCGATTCATCGCGTTAGAGTGATAAATTTGAGAATAGGAGAGAGAATGAGGAAAATAGGGTTTTTTTGTAATTTTTTTCATATGGTATGAAATTTTTAAAAATATGGTAAAATAAGTTGGGTATTTAGATAATTTTTCCTAATAATAATGTATACTCTTTTAATTTTCATATGTGTGATGATGTTTTAATTTAATACAAAGTTTAAGAAAATAAAAAGAAAAAACACTCGAAAGTTGTGGATTATAACATCAGATTATTTCTAAATAAGGATGTATGGAATTCTATCGCGGAGTTAGGATTTCGACTAATTAAGGAGATTTTCAGTTATATATACCAAAAAGATTGTATATACAATTTCGAATGAATCCCTTTTGCCCTCTAGTTCTACCGTTGAGGAAAGTTTGTTTTGAATAAACTAAAAAGAAAAGTATTGTCATATAAAATGAAAAACTAGAAAGTATAATATAAAAAAAAATCACACATTTATTTTTCCACAAATAAATAACATAAGGACCCTTTATTAAAAAATCTAAAAACTGACCAGTGGATACATGAACAATTATCTTCACATTTTCACATCTTTTAGCAAATTTGAGGACATTAAGGGCACCTAGGACATTGATATCCATTGCAATATCATATCTACAATAAAAAGGAAAATAGTAAAATTATTAGTTAAAAAAATCAAATTAATATTTTGCATTAAAATTAAATCATAGACATTAATCATATGAAAAAAATATAATACCTCTCATCAAATCTAGTAGTTGCTGCCGAGTTTATGATAATATCAATTTCTTTGAACATTTTATTTTTCATCTCTGAATTTTCAATTCCAAAATCTTCAAATGAAATGTCACCAGCAACTGGAAATACTTTCTCTTCTATAAGAGATTTTAGGTTATTTGCACCTATTTTTTCTCTTAAAACACTAAATAATTCAGTCTGCATAACCTGTGTGAAAACTCACAAAATATTTTGTCAAAGAGGATTCAATATAAAATAAAAAAATTAAAAAGATACAAAAAAAATAAATCAAAGAGGATCTAACATTTATTATAAATTATGAGACCTTTTATATACATTGTAATTTTATTATAATAAATGTTTGTGATATAATGGGATAATGCACAAGTACCCCCTCAATTTATGCCCGAAATTCCAGAGACACACTTATATTATATTAAGATTTTATTACCCCCTGAACTTATTTTATAAATAATTTTCTACCTTTTTCGGCCACGTGGCACTATCTTGTTGGCCCAGCGTGTGTTTGACATTTTTTTTCAAAATAGTGTCACGTAGGGCGAAAAGGGGTAGAAAATTATTTATAAAATAAATTCAGGAGGGTAATAGGACCTTATATAGTATAAGTGTGTCTTTGTGATTTCAGGCATAGGTTGAGAGAGTACTTATGCACTTTTCCTGATATAATAGATATAAAAAAGCTATATAGTTATCGTTTCAATAATTGTGGCTATAGTTTTACTTGCTACGAAGGTTGCAGTTATATATGAAGAATGTGTTGTTTACCTAAATTAAACCATAAGACTTAATATATAAAATATTCCCTTTTTGTACCTACATTAAACCATGGGACCTAAAATTAAGTATTCCTTAATAGTATATATTTATGTTCAAATATATTACACAGATTCTACCTAAACAACATTTGTCGAAGACTTTTACCCTAATTTCAAGAAATTAAGAAAAGGTTTTATTCTTAAAACTGAATTTTAATTATGAATTGGTTGAGCTCTAAAAATAAATCAAATAAACTAAGATATCGAATGAATTTTTTTTAAAAATCAAATAAACTAAGGAGTCTATCGATAAAAAGAATTTAATCAAAAGAAACAATATATATGCTTTACCTCATCAGTAAACCGTTTTCTGGCAGATTTTGTGTCTGAAGCTCTTATTAGAAGAAATAATTTTTCCACATTTGGTTGAATACGAAGTATCTTCTCTACGAGAACTACATATTACAAAAAATAAATTAAAGAATATATATGAATATTATTTCAAATCAAAGCACTTTTCTAATACACATCTTTTGTAAGAAGTAAATTTTTAAATATAAGTTGATTTCGAAAACTTGACAAAATAGACTATAATAACAAATTATGTTATACGTAAAAAAGAAAGAGAAAGTGTGTACTCTTTGCAAGAAAACCAGTGGCACCAGTAATGAAAATTGTCTTGCCTTCTAAAAAAGGTTCCATGAGGGTAATAAAAAAAATTAAGGACTAAAAAAAACTTGTTTAGAGATGATTAATATCTAATTAATCTCATGTACTAAACCAAAAAAAAGAAGTGATATATTGAAAATGAGAGTATTTTGATTTATGAAACTCTTGGACACATCTACCAATGTATATATAGGCAAATGATTGAAATAGGCTTCACTTTTTTCAACACTTACCTAATATTTAGGTTTTCATTTACTTTAAATTAAGGGTAATAAAAGCAAAGAGTGGAAGCAAGCACTTAAAATAAAATATTTCATATTATGTTATTTTATTTTATTTTTAACATTTTAATCCATCTAACTTTAATAGCTTTTAATTAAAAAAATGAAAAACGATTATTTTATTTTAAAATAAAAAGAATATTATATGTTTTTTAGATTATTGTCCGAATTTGGCTAAATTTCTAATTCTTACCAAATTTTCTGACTCTAATACATATTAGTTGTCCATCTTACTAAATCAATAAAGCATTTATTAATTTTTTTTCTATTTTATTTTATTCTAACACATAATTCTTTTTGAAAGTATTTACATTTATTTACAAAATTTTCAAAAATATTTTAAGAGGTGAATAAATAAAATTATCTTATTATTCATAATTTTTAATATATGTATAAAAACGAAAATGATCAATTAATACGAGACGTACGAAACATGAGAGCATTCTCCAATCAAAGATCTTGTTCCAAAATGTTTCCTTCGTTCATTTTTACAAAATAGACTCTTATTTTTATTTTATCATTTGACCATGTCAAAAAGAAGTTTTTATTTATGTTATGTTTTTAACACTAATTACTTATTCTTCAAATCGTTTTTTAAGATATTACTTTTTTCGTTTATTTTTATTTGTTAAATTTAATTTTGATTGATACGTCTATTAAAAATATAATGATTGATGTAATGAGTTTATATTTTATCCATATTAATCGATAGTGTTAAAATTTTAAGACACTAACTCAATGTTAATAAATTAATGTATAAATAGGAAAAAACTATCATTTCTTGATTATCAAAATGACAAGTAAAATGGAAAATCAAATTAGAAAATACTTTGACAAATAAATAGAAACGGCAAAAGTAATTAATGTGAATATTATGATAAAACAATCATATTAATCATTATTTCTTAAAGAATATATAAATCCATAGTAAACCAAAAAAAATAAAAATAGACGGAGAAAATAAAATCTAAAAAGAACTTAAAGTTATAAATACATCATTAATGTAAATATTCATTTATACCATCAGATTATTTAAAGAACAATTACTTGTGAGATTTGTACTTTTAAATATTAAGATATTTTATTTGCTACAATAGGTACAAGAGATTAGGGATGGAGTTAGAAATCAATATATATAGTTTCATCAAATCGGTCAGTAGCTTCGATTCAAATTTTATACTTATATTTAAAATAAAAATATATATAAAAATATAATTTATAAAATTTAGGTACTATGTCTTATAATACTATATCCTAAAGTTTAGAACCATAATTTCAATAAGTGACCTATCATCTGAGTAAGATTTTCTTAAATTAGTGAAAAGTCCCTTTATTTATTGGTCATGTGAAAGGTATATTTATTTATTTTTTATTCAATTTGTATGATTTATTTGTAAAACACAAGATATATTGATTGATCCTGTTTGGTATAATTTTGGTAACTTACATTGCATGATAGTTGACTAGTTTAACAAATATATTGATTGGAGGTTGGGTTTTTTATATTGAATTATTATATGATGATAAATTATACTTCTCTCCAAAATTAGAAAAGTACTTTCAAAAATAAATAAATATATTTTTTAGCGTTTGAAAAACAGTTCTCCTACTCTCAAGAAACATTATTTTCTCTCAAATTTCAAATCAAAAATCGTACGGTGAAAAATCAAACTATTCACCTCCTCTAAGCCTGAAATTATATATTTTTATTTTTAAGAGTCGTCCTTGCCAAAAGCCATATAAAAATTTTTCTATGCAAATTTTAAATTTAATTATATTTCAATACAGGTATCAAATATCTTTCGAATGAGGAATCAAAATATAACCGTGGACTTTGATACATGCCGAAAATTGGGTAGGAAGTTGATAACCTATAGTATTAATTTGGCAATATTTAGAATTTGACCCACTCCATTTGTAAGTCTTGTGCATGTTAGTATTGTATTGTGTAACATGCACATGTGTCATGAGGTACAATATTTCTTTGTGTAGGTAAAATCATGTGGTTAGTTCTTAAGGTCTAGTGTGTCCCATTTAATTTATTTTAGAGAAAATACATTAAATTTTTTCTGAATTTGGCACGAAAATTCGTTTTAATATTTAAACTACACGGATAATTATTTACCCCCTAATCTCTTTTCAAGTGAATTAAAATACACCCTAATATAATAATACCAGTCTCACAATGGCAAGTGCATTTCACATGCGCCATGTCATCGATACGTCAGCGCCACATCAGCGTCACGTCATTGCCACATCAGCATCCCATTCAACATATTTAAATTTTGATTTTTAATTCTTTTTTGTTTGTTTTTATTTACTCACAATTTTAGAAAGTAAAAAAAATCTCAAAAAATAAGAATTAGTATAAGAAACATAATCTAAAAAAAAAAATCAATTGAAAGAGATTCAAAATCTCAAAACCATTCTCACAAGAACACTCAATTTTTAAGAAACAAAATTAAAACAAATAAATAATAACTACTAAAAATTTAATTTGAAATGAAAATTTGTAGTGTTTCATTGAAAATAGCTTCAAGTTCACATTCAAACCTTGCCATAAAGACTAATATTAATTTGAAGCAAGAACAAATTGATGACTTTCCAATTTTTTCTTGTTCATCACATTTTTTGAATTTATTGATACAAATTAAAGGAAATGAGGATGGGATGGATCCGTCTTGAAGGAGAAAAAATATGAAAAGTATAACAAAGAAAAAGAAGAAGAAGAAAAGTGTGAAGCACCGAGATTGGAAGACAAATAAAGAGGGTAGGAGTGGAGGTTCGTTGAGGGTGGGGGGTGTCGAAGAAGAAGAGGGTAGTGCAAGTGGTGGATGAGGGCGGGAGGGGTGGATTGGGTGTGAGGAAGATGAAAGGACGGGAGGTGGGGGTGAGGTTGGTGGTACTAAAGGTTGGGGGTGGTAGGGTATGAAGAAAATGAAGAAAAAAAAGATTATTGGATAAAATGAAAATAATTGAGGTCCACTCATTCTTTTTTTTCTTATTTTTTAATTTTTACGCGCCTCAATTTTTTTGACTTGCCATGTCAGCGATTTGGGTGTATTTTAATTCACTTGAAAAGAGATTAGGGGGGAGGGGTAAATAATTACCCGTGTAGTTTAAGTACTAAAGCGAATTTTTGTGTCAAGTTCAGGAGGGATTTTATGTATTTTCCCTTTATTTTATAACCAATTTTGGTCCATTAAGCTTTATTAAGAAAAAGAGAATTTTTTGTATATATTGTCCATTTAATTTAATTTTTTTCTTTAGTTATGAAATATAGTGAAACATTTCTTAATACAATTGTAATAATAGTCTCTCAGGATGGCTCAGTTGGTTCGGAGGATGATTATCCACACAAATGATTCGAGATCGGTCCCTGCTCAATGTCTTCTGAATCGAGCCTGTCGCATACTACATCTCATGTGTGATTTACATGCTATTACACAGTGGGAGAGGTGCTCACCCGAAAGGTAGATGCTCTGATAGAGGTTATAGCGGTTGCGGGTTATCCTGAGTAGAGGATATGGTATTACACGGTATCATGTACCCAATATTTAAATATATAACCAACAATTTTACGTTGTAAACTATTTGTAATTTATAGTACGTTTTCATGTAATTTTCAAATATATAACAAATTTTAAAAAATAAAATACACAAATTGAAAGAGTAACAAAGCAAGGCCCATACATTTGCTATTACACAGTTGTTACCTATTTTCAATCACAAGGCTAAGAAGTAGCTTTAATTTGTTCACAAACTATCAAAATAAGCACAACTAATAATTCTTATATAGGAGAACACAATAATATACATATATTTTTCCCAAGCTTACTTCATCTCCTCATTCAAATAATAATTTAGATATTATTTTAAATTATTTTTAAAAAAAAAGTTCTACCACACTCGATCTCACCTAACCTTCCGCTTTTAATTTTTTTTTCTCTTGTTTTGTGTTAGATATAATATACACATGTTTTTAGGAAAATATTTTTACCTGTCGCAATCCTTTTTAATTTTTTTATTTATTCCTTAGTGAAGTATCCTTTTTTAAAAAAAAATTATATTCCGTAGTGAAGTAGAAAAAGATATTTTCCTAAAAATATATGTACAAATCCAACACAAAACAAGATATATAGGTTGAATTCTTGGATATGTGCAGGTATGTTCTCTTTTTCCAATTATCTTCTATTAAATTTCTAAATCAATGATTGATTTTCACTATTTATGTTTTTCAATTTTTAGTGTACGCATATAGATATTTAAATTTGAATAAAAGTTGAATAAATAGATATACATACTTTACGGGATATCTTATGTGATAATTTGTGTCCTACGTATTGTATTATCACACGTAGAATTCATGTTCAACTTTATACAGGTCTATGAAATTAATAGCAAAAATTGGAGGAGCTTCATTCCAGCTAATTGTTGGTAGTAGAAGTTAAAATTTGAGAAAATATTTGCTTTTATCGAGAGGGTTTCAGTGAACTCCCTGACAATCACGTAGGTCCGCCCCTTGATGTGGATAAATGTTAAATATGAAAGTTGTTCTGATAAGTCTTTTTTTCCCATTCAATCTTTGCTTATTGCACTCATTTGCTGTTGTATTTCCATCTTTACTTTTATGAAGAAAAAGAGACATTATACACATATATCTTTTAATCAATATACCACATTTTTTTTGACGTGGGGCACGGGCAAATACCATCTAGTTTACAATATAAAATCGGACCATATAAATTGATCAAAATGAAGAGAGAGCGGTCCAAACATTCTAAGAGCCCTAGAATTAACTTCTTAGCCCAAATAAGTATTGGGCTGTGTTGGCCCATAAATATACATCATATATGTATATCGGATCTCTCCTAACTAGATCGAGTCAGACGATATATGCGACTCACCCTAGATCAAGTATCCAACAACAATGGATAATGATACACTGAATAAAATTCATAATAAGTAAATTATATCTTGATATAAGTAATTTAACGATGACTTAATAAAAAAAATATTATTTCAAACAATGAATACTATAACACCCTCTTTTAGAACAAATAGGGATAACATTACAACAAATTGAAATGGATACATTGAATAAAATTTTTAACAAGCAAAATTACATTTGGTTAAAATTTTAAAATGGTTTAAATTTTTAATTTTAAATATCCCTAGCAATGAATTGATAAAATTTCAATATTAATTTTATTACTTAAATACATATCTAACAACTCCAGGAAGATGAATTTTCATGAAATAATCTTCCCAATTAATAATCTTGGGATCAAAGTAGAAAATTTCTGTTTCAATGCCACTCTCTTTTGCTGCCATACGTAATTTTTCCGTATTTAAATCGTCGAATCTGTAGAAAATATGATAAATTAATTACATAAAATATATAAAACAAAACCAAGAAAATAAAATATAGTGATATTGCATTTTTTAAACAATATTTGAGAGACTTAAAGTGATAATATTTTAAAAATAAAATAAAAATTTTAAATTTTTTTTCTTATTATTTAATAATCTGTAGAGAAGTAAGGATTTTAATTACTTACGCTGCCTTGAGGAATAAATAAGGACCATAAAGGTCAATTAATCTCATTACAAAATTTATTTTCCTGTAAAGCTCCAAATATTTGCCTTGAAAATATTGACAAAATGCTGCATTTACTATCTCCAATCCCTATATAGAAAAAAAAAGGCAACAAATAAAATTAGTTATTACAAAATAAAAGATTAAACAATTTTTTATGTCAAGTAGATATATTGCGCGATATTTGACGAATTAAACATATTGAATTGATAAAATGAATGATTCATAGTTTGGTCATCAAAATGATTCATAGTTTGTTCTATGCCCTATTCATATATATCCAATCCAATTTGTCCAAAGTCTAGATGGATAGGACACAAGTTATAATTTTACCCACCTAACATATCGTTTATGAGTAATCGATAATGTATATCGAGTATATAGCAAGTGTATATTGTATATTAGGACTTATTTTTTATGACTCATAATGTATATCGAGTATATAGCAAGTGTATATTGTATATTATATATTAAAGAGTTGAGAAATGAAACAAACCTTTAAAGGAAGCATGTAATGAAGGGCCATGTATCTTTGAAAACTATCCATGCTACTCAAAACATTAACCTTGCCAACAATAATAGGTTTTCCATTAACTTTGTTGATCCATGGATTTTTTCTAAAGTAATTGAATCCATAATCTCTAAGATTAGTGATATTCAAAGGGTTTGAAACTGAGGATCCAATTTGGTATATGGTCTCACTCCCCTTTTGATCAGCATGAGCCATCATGGCTACTATCATTGAATTCACCACCATGTCTGCTGGAATCTGCAAGAGCGTTTCGCGTTAACAGATTATATTGACTTAAAATAGTAAATACCAACAGTTTTCATGAGATGTTTGATGTTTATTTGCATAAGGTCCGTCCTAATTCAGATTCAGACAAGACAAAGCCCTATACATTTCCTATTGACTTCTTTCATTTTAAGGGATCGAACTAGAGACCTTTGATTAAGACAGAAAAATCACGATTTCTCTACAAAAACAACAAACAATAGCAAGCCTAGCTTAAGAAGTAGAAGAGTTTGAGTTCTCCACACTAACAATATATATACACATGATCAAGTCATTTATAATTTATAAATTCATAATGAGAGTTAATTGATAACCTAGGAAAAATATGGAATTAACATGTTAAATTATTAAGAATCAACACACATATCCCAAAACAGAGTTATTTAAATTAAGAATTAGTTTTTAGTTGAAGGATGTATAATATGTATAATCCGTGTATACTATGTATATAATTATGTATAATTTGTGTATATCGATTAGAAAAAAATATTCTCTAATAAGAGCAATACTTACCACATCTAATATGGTTTTAGGATTGCCAAGGAAGCAAGTTATTCTTCCTTTACCATATCCAACTGCCAAACTATCAATAGTTCTGCAATTTTCCACAAAAATAAATATAAGTTTAAAAAAAACGTTCGTAAAAAAATAATTTTTAATTTTTTTCCCCATAAATTGATTTTCTTCGAAAAATTATTAATTTAATAAATACCTGATACCTTCCACCCAACCGGGAAAAGGTTCTTTAAAAGTGCTAGTTATAATGGTAGGACGATTAATAACAAGAGGTACTTCTTCTTTCAATTTACCCAAAAGCATTTCTCCCATTGCCTTTGTGAATACATATGTATTTGGCCATCCATATTTCCTAGCTCTGATCAAAATCAACGAAGAAATTAATTATAAAAATAATATTCACGTACGAAAAAAAATTTATTAGCTATAAAATTGGACATTTAAATATATTGCTATGTTAAACAAAAAAAAAAGTCGTTGATAATTCTATCAAATGGATAAGTGATAAATTATTAGAATATCTTATTAGTTACAAACTATTTAGCAACAGATTAACGATGAATGCACACCTTTCGAGGCCAAGCTCCTTCATTGCTGTTGTAATTGATTTTTCAGAAGCATTTTCAGCTTTGAGTTGTTTTAATTTTTCATCCATCACCTTTTTTTCTGCTTCAATATCTAACCCTAATGTCCCATTTAGGGTTTCACCCATATAATATGGTTTTTCCAACATCAACCCTTCCTTTTCACCACACACATATGCTGAAAAATAAAAAAATTATTACTACTTAATTACTTTTATTTTATTATATATATATGATTTTTTTTATCCATTATGTTTCCTTTTTATTATTTTTTAAGATAACAAGTTAAGACAAGATTAGAAATTAGACCAAACACACATATAGCTAGAAGAGCACTAGAAAATGACACTATGTACGTTAACTTCTTTTTTAATGTGTATATAGTAGATGACGAATCGCTGGTGAAAGTTTTATAAATTTTTTTTAAAAAAAATATTAATTAATATTAATGCGTCATAACAAAATTATGTGGCTTATTATTCACCAATTTGATTTGGGAAACATTGGAGGGGAAACTAGCTAGGTAACCAGCATGGAAGCAAATTATATTGTTTAGACTCTTCAAAAATACTGTTAATGTGTGTATCATATTATTATAAAACAATGCATTTTTGGAGATTTCAGGACGGGCATGACAATTAAAGAGTTCGAACAACATAGGAGATAACTTTAGACTCTTCAAAAATATTGTTAATGTGTGTGTTAGATTATGAAAAAACAATCCAATATTTTTGAAGGTTTCAAGACGGGCATGATAACATTTCTGAAGAGTTCGAACAATGTAGGAGAAAATAAAATTATTTATTAATAGAGAGTTTAATTTAATATTTGAAAAAGTTAGGTACACTAACCAGTTGACACATGAAGAAGAACCTTTAATTTATTACACTTCTTGGCAAAGTTTAAGACATGTCTAGCTCCAAATGTATTAAGTCCCAATGCCACATCATATCTACATATATAGAAACATAGAGTTATATTGGTTTAATTAAAAAAATAATTAAGGTAATATTAAACTAATAATTAATATTTATAAAAAAATATTTATATTTATTTATACCTTTCATCAAAATTGGTAGTTGCAGCTAGATTAACAACAATATCCACATCCTTCCACATTTGTTCCAACAAATTTGTGTCATTCACACCTAAATTCTCACAAGTTATGTCACCTGGTACAATTGTGGTCCTTTGTGAAACAAATGTAGTAAAATTTGGCCCATAATTTTCTCTTAGAACTTTGAATAAGTCCTTTCCCACAACCTATTTAAAAGCCAAAAAAATAATATAAATAGTTATTTCACATATGATTGACATTTGTATTTATCGTACAGGTTATGATAGAGAAATAAATAATCTTTCATTTTTATTTATAACACTTAGGTTTGAACCTTGAAAGAATACTTTATATTTGAACTTATGATATCTGGGGTGAATTTCAATTAGTTAAACTAAAGCGCTAATGATATGATATGACAATTAGTCAAATGTAAGGTGTTATAATCAATTATTTAGTTCTTTCTTTGTTCTTTTAGATCACAATTTAAAGATCTAACCCTTTTGTAGCAAATAAAAATTAGTAAAGTAAAATTATATATTAGTTTCAAGGATTATATTTGTACATTATTATGAAAAAAATAGTGAAAAAATATACTTCCTCCGTTTAAAAAAGAATGACCCTATTTCCTTTTTAGTCTGTTTAAAAAAGAATGACCCCTTTCCTTTTTTGGTAACACTTTAACTTTAACTTTCCACGTGGCATGTTTAAGACCACTAGATTAAAGGGTATTTTGGTATATTTGACATAACTTTAATTTAGAACCACAAGATTAAAAGTCTTTTTTTTTTCTTAAACTCCGTTCCAAGTCAAACTAGGTCATCATTTTTGAAATGGAGGGAGTAAATAATAACCTAAAAAGGAAATATTTGCATAAATAAACTTTCTGAATTGAATTAATTAATGTCATGGACTCATTGATTAAAAATTAAATCAAGTAGAAATGATGATAGTGACATAATGTGAAATATTCTGAAAATTATACTATAATAAATAACATGTTTTCCCTACCTACCACATTATTGCTTAAAGATCATTATTAAGTTTTTGTTTTTCTTCTTTTAAATTATTGCATTTTGGAAAGGAAAGTAGTATGTACCATAAAATAAAAATAAAAATATGCATTTGAATAATTTAAATTTGTAAATGAGATAATTAAACATTTCAATATATCATCATTTCACAACCACATATTATCAAAAAGAAATTTCAGGTGTACTTTAACTCATGAAAAAAAAATCAGCGTACATTGTAAAAGGACATATTTACATAAAAAAAAAGTATGTTATCTCTAAGATGAAATGATTATATATACTTCGATAAATTTATCATGGAGCCCGTGAAGGAAATAAGAGACTCAACATTAAAAGCTTTTCTTCAAGAAAAATAATAAAGAAAAAGACAGATCGATACATTAAATATTTCGTATTCATGAAGATTCGAAGAAGAGCCGCAAACCCTAAGTAATTAATAAAAATAGAGAAAAATTAAAATATTTTATGTACCTCAGTATTGAAACGTTGCATGGCTGACTTGTCATCTGCAGCTCTTAATAGAAGATAAAGCTTCTTCACATTTGGTTGAACCCTTAAAATCTTCTCAACAAAAACTACAATAAACAATTAAAATTGTATTTAATTAGGTAACATTTCATACTCCTCTAGTTAAAAAAGAATAATATAATTTAATTTGAAACGAAGTTTAAAAAATAAAAGCAAATTTTTTAATTTTGTGGTTTTAAATTAAAGTTATGTCAAATGTACCAAAATGCACTTTAATTTTGTGGTCTTAAACATGTCACGTGAAAAGTTAAAGTTAAAGTTAAAGTGTTGCCTAAAAAGGAAATGAGTCATTCTTTTTCGGAACAGACTAAAAAAAATTGATACCTTCTTTTTTCAATAGAGGGAGTTATAGAAAACACACTATAAGGAAAAAACAACAACTAGAGTCGTGGTGGGATGGACATGTCTCGAGTTTAAGTTTTAAGTACGAAAGAAATTCATGTTAAGGAGCATTTCTTTCTTAAATGAGCCTTACATGAAGTTAATCCAGATTAATCGGTATGCTAATGCAGATACTAAAGACAGAATGAAAAGAAAAAAAAGAGAAATATCAATAAAGACCGTGATAGAATGAAAATGATTTTTTCTCTTACATAAAAGAAATTCCTTTTAAAAAGCATTTACGATAAACCTTAAAACTAAACTAATCAATACAAATATCGAATATCGATATAGACAAAAATAAAAGGAAGAAATATAGAAGAGATTTATGTGTATACTCTTTGCCAAGAAGCCAGTAGCACCAGTAACAAGAATGGTTCTATTTTCAAGAAAATTGAGAACACTTATCAACTCCATTGCTTTTTTTTTTTTTGGTTTTGTTTTGTTTTGGAAAGATATAATGATCACAAATGATATGAAAATATTTGAAGTACTAAATTAGAAGAATATGAGAAAACACAAGAGAGTTGAGAGCAATATATATAGAAATAAATTAGGTGCATGTGTTATATAATATAGTATTAAGGGGCTTTAAAGAAAATGTAATTTTTTTTTTTTTTTTTTTTTTTTGCAAATGATAAGATATAATTTGTTGGATGGAGTACACGCAAGTTATTTGATATATGTCCTTACTACACCTATTTTTCATATTAGATATCATGGTCCAATGAAACTTGAAAGTCAATATTAAAAATATTGTACTTATAATCAGGATATGATGCGGTAGATAAATTTTTTTTTTGTTTAAATCAGAAGTTTCACGTTTGAGTTTTAGATATAAAAAATCTTTTATAGGAAGTACTTTCCTCCTAATATGGTTTTATGTGGACTGTCGTATGAATTTAAATTAATTGAAGTTCAATATAGATATCATACGCTAAATAAGGAACTAAAAATAAAATAAAATGTTGTACTTCGAATGACAAAAATGTGATTCAAAATAATTATTACTCCTAGTTTTAATAGTTAGTTATCATTGTCTAGTGAAGCTTGAAAGTCAATTTTTAATAAATACAAGCGGTAGAAAATACTATATTGAATTGATAAGTAACTCTTCATTTTCAATTAGAGATTTTGTATTTGAATCGTGAGATCAGGGATAGATCTAGTAGAAAATTATGCATTAAATAGAATAGGGCAATTTAGCTCAAATCTTATACTTATTAATGAATCTAAATATTCATAAACATTTGTCTGTGAACTCAGTCATTATAATAATATTAGTTTACAAGACTTTGTAAAAATTCATAAATTTAAAATCATGTATCAATCTCAGTTGGACATAACACTATTTTCGATAAAGGACATCTTTATCCGAGGTGAACTATGTAGCATATTGAGATTCATCTGAATTCTCTTTGTAAGAAAATTATATCGATTATTTTTATTCATATATAATAGATATTGCATTAATTTATTTCTTTGTATATTTAACTATTTATCTTTTGAATTTCTTTAGACTAATCAAAGTAAAAAATATATATACACGACTCATGATGGGAAACCAAAATTTGAAAGTCAAACTAATTTAAGAGTTTTTTTCTTCTTTTTTATTCTTTAATTGAAAATTGTTTCAGTCTTGATGAGGTCACCAACATTACATATTATTATAATGAAAGAAATATATGTGTCACAATATTGGTAATTTTGGTAAGGGAATTGGAAAAAAAGGGTGAGCTAAGTTTGGAAAAATTTCACATAATAGAATGTTCTATAAGTAATATATATTTAAAATATAAAATATTGTGTGATGCTTATTTTAAAGTACATGTATACAACTTTCTTTTGTTTAAATCATAATTTCTTAAAAAAAAAATATACATTTATTTTTTTATATTTTTCAATCATAGGCAAATTCAACATTATGATATCAGGTCATATGAACAATATATATCGATACAAAACATATACTCATTACATTTCATTATATAGGGTACACATTTTTTTTAATCTAAAAAAGAATGTCACATTTTTATACGTTGAAATAATTTATTTTCAAAATTCTATTTATACTCTTATTAGATGCATGTAGTCATACAAATATTTAAAATTTATTTTTCGATTAGCTAGAATAGGGCCGAAGAGGGTTAACATCAATGAGTTATTATACATACATATAAAATATAATTAAGGCTTTAGAAATGTGGGTGATCAAGCATTTCATGTGGTATTTATTAAGATTAGACCTATCAAAAATTAATGTTTAACTTAGACTGATCAATTGGATGATGGATTTGTTTGTAACAAATTTTAAAATGACGAAAAAATAGATTACAATCACACAAAAAAAGCAGCGATTTTGCTTTTTCTGGCGGACGAAATCGCTGCTATTTCAGCGATTTTGTCGTTTTGGTTAAAATAAAAATTCATATATCATTTTGAAATTTTTGTTAACATTTTATACCCTTTAGGCTCCGGACTCACATAATATACATACATGTGAAAAATAATTAGGCATTAGAAATGGGGTTGATGAAGCATTTCATGTGGTATTTATTTAGATTATACCTATCAAAATTAAATTAGTGTTTATTTTAGACAGATTAACTGAACAATGGATTCATAAAACATGTTGTCTCAAAACAAATAATGATATGTCATAATTTTAGATTGTGACACAAATCGACCTAGTTTTATTAGTACATTGCATCAGTCTCTATTCATATATGTATTGATTTAATAGAATTAATCCTATTTTGTGATATGTCAAAAACTCCTAAGAAACTTTAATTTGTTGAGGGATCAAATCTTGAATAATTATAGGGATAAGGTACATCTACCTCTTTGAGTACGATCGAAATTTTTGGCGACATATCTTAGCTAAATTAAGGTCCTGTTATCCCCCTGAACCTATTTCTTTTGTAATTATGTACACTTTTTTGATGCACGTGACATTCAGATATCTCTCACGCGTCTCAACTGAATGGAGTTACGAATATGCCACGTAAGTCAAAAAGTGTATTAAATTATAAAAAGAATGAATCCGAAAAAGTAATAGAACCTTAATTAAGTTAAAATGTGTTTTCAAGATTTCGATCATAGTATGAAAGATACTTTTGCCTTATCCTTATTATTTTATTATTTTATTTATATAGAAGAGTGAAGTGAAGGACGACCAAGGGAAAAAATGTAATTTCACGCTAACAAAAATCTATGAAGAAAGATAATAAATAATTCTAGAATTATCTTTCTATATATGAATTGAATAATGATCAAGGGCAAAAATGTAATTTCACGCTAGCAAAAATCTACCAAGAATGATAAAAAAAAATTAAATAGTTCTAGAAACATCTTAAGTTATTGTTATTACCATTAACTTATTTTGTTATTACTTCACTTTTTTTTTTCTTTTGTGAGTTATTGTGATATTCATTATTCTTATAAAAAAAAGCCTACTTTTTATATAAAAATATCATGAATTAATTATTTTAATCTTTATATTGCCTCTAATTAATATACTTGAAAATAAATCAGTGTGATAAAATTAATAATATATATTAGATTGAAATTAAAGAAAAAGATGTTAAAAAGAAACTTTACAAATAAAAATGAATAGGATGATATATTTGTATTAAAGATGACCAAGAATAAAAATGTAATTTCATTCTAACAAAAATCTTTCTATATATGAAGTGAATGATGATCAAAGGTAAAAATGTAACTTCATGCAAGTAAAAATCTACCAAGAATGATAACAAGAAACTTAAATAGTTCTAGAAACATCGTTAGTTATTATTATTATTAGTATTACCTCATTTTTGTTATTTCTTCATTTTTTATGAGTTATTGTGATATCTATTTATTATATGAAAGAAAATAAATAATGATTACGCTTAGCACTTAATAATTATATATCGAGTATAATATTAGGTGGAACCAATCAAAATTAAAATTAAAATTTATATGTATATTAAATTTTGTGTATTGAAATACTTTTTAAATTTTGTAATCTTAAATATGCTATATAAAAAATTAAAATTCAGAAGTTATTTTCTTTTTGGAATGAAATAAAAAATAAGTTCATATAAATCGAAAAGGAGGGAGTCATATATTAAAAATGAAATATATATGTGTTATTATTGAAATAAGCTTTCATATATATATATATATTTTTTTTAAAATCGTTTGGATTCCTCCTATTAATTTGTGCATATATGTGGAGTTTTGAAGATTTGGACATTTTAATATAGAAATATAATGATTTGAAAACTTTAATTGTTCGTTTGAATTTCTAATTTGTTACATATTTGAAAATTACATAAAAAAGAAGCTTAAAAGCGCAATGTAACAATTTAAGATATTTTTAGAAAACATAGTTAAAAAACATAATGAAATTTGGTTGACTCCCTTATTTTTATCGAAACAAAAAAAAGTTGTAAATATTGTTTGAAAATAACGTAAGAACTAAAAAATACCATGAATCACAGTAAAATGAGAACTAAAAATATGTGAGAATCATATAAGAAATTTCATTTTCTTTCCTAAAATCACTTGTATCATATAAAATATAACAGATGGGGTAACATATATTATTCAAAAATAACATAAAAGGTACATAAATTAACAATTTAAAATATTTTTTTGGAGAACACATAAAAAATGTAGTTCACTTTTTCAAATTTCATTTGTGTCACATAAATTGAAAAAAAAAAATAACATACGTTGAGCCTGCGCTAGCGCGAGCACATGAAATTTAGTAATTATATAAGTACCATTTAACAAAATGACGTATACAGCCAGCGCGGGCACATAAAATCTAGTAATTATATAAGTACCATGTAACAAAATGACGTATACAATTATTGTATGTCCAATTAATAGGACCAAGTCTTTATTTTATGGCCCTACTATGTTACTATTTCACACCATGAGTGAATTATTTCAATAATATATATGTGTGACTTTGCTTCTATTTTTTCTGCAGCCTAATTAATGTCTTTTGTTTTAATTTGACATGTCATTTTTATAACTGTAAAATTATTGTTATTAGTTAGAAGAGTATAAGGACAATTACTTGAGTACTAGAAAACATCTACAAACATATATAAGCTCGATTAAGAAAAAATGTGATTATTCAATGATCAATATTTGTTAAAAATGTATCGTGTTAATAGGACAATTACTTGAGTACTAGAAAACATCTACAAACATATATAAGCTCGATTAAGAAAAAATGTGATTATTCAATGGTCGATATTTGTTAAAATTTGTATCGTGTTAATGATCAATAACAATTTTTCAAAAAAAAAAAAAGAAGCTTATTTCTCCTTATTTGTCTTGCTAGTTTATCTAATAATTTGCTTATTTGTTTTTTCCTTAATCGAAATGTTTATAGCTGCAAATCAAATACGATTTCATTCCACGATCGATCATTATAGTGAGGTCGTTTAAATCAATCACATGTCAGTAATTATTAAAGAAGAAGGAAGCTGACGATTGGAATATATCAAAGGAACATGTCCAACAAAGCTGACTGACGTGTGAATAAGGAAGTTGACAAATGAAACATGTCAAAAAACAGGTCCAACGCTCTAGAATTAACGTCGCACTAGGATTAGACTAATTATATTTATTAGGATTATATTTCATTAAAGATTATAGTATGATTAGGATTCTATTACGACTAGAATTATAGTACAATTAGGATTTATACAATATAATCCTTAATTTATCTAATCTTAGATGTGAGATTTCTACATAAATTTTTATAGTAATGTCCTAGTCTATTAAAAAAATCGATATTTTTTTAAAAATATCTAATATAAAAAATATATAATACCAAATACTATAATATCAAAATTTAGACTTCGATATTTGTCGTACCAAATTACATAGCACATGGGCAGGCACCTACACCAAATGCCCTCAAATGACATTTATTGTCGGTGCCAACAAACTAATATCGAGTTGTACAAAGTTTATATACATATATGTGTTAGAATTTTTTCGAAGTTAACGAATGAAAGTGATTTTTAAATTATAATTATATAAATTCGTTTTCTTGTCATGAACTTGAATTATGATATAAATGTATACATTGAATGTACATTAATATATCAAACTCAGTCTCAAAAAGGTATTTTTTTATCTTTTGAGGGACCAAAAGATGCTGACTAATTAATATAAAGGTGTTCGACAAAGAAAAAACCTTATAATTCAACATAAGTCAAATGAAAACCTAAAAAACGGTGATATTAATTAACTCTTGAAACCAAACAATACATGGGTTGAGTTTTGACTTCATCCTATACGATATGCATAATACACATGTATACATACGTATTAAATTCGGTTTTAGCTGACGAGTAATTAATTATTTTAATTTTGATAGTTCACGTCTAGACATCTCAACTGATAATCAAACACTTCAATTCCTCCATACTAGCGTGTCTTGAGGACATTTGATATAGATGTGACATATAAATTTCAGAGGTTACGTGTAGTTAGATGATCGATTTGTAATTAGTTAAAGCGTTCAACTGACATAATGAATATGAATTAAGGTGTCTAGATGTTCTCTCTCAAAACTTAAGCGCATATAATATTTGCCAGATAAGGCCAAGTTTGAAAGTTTGTTTATTCAACTTGCAAAGGTAAGACCAAATATGAACGTTTGTTTATGTAGTATGCCTATATACGATATGTAATAGGAGTAATTCGTCTACCTAGAATTATCGATTATATGTTTCGGATTTGATATCTCACAACAAAATAATCGATAAAAACTATTTCTTTTTCAATAGATTTTACGAGGTATAAATCTGAATCGACCGAGATCCAAATCAAGTAGACAACAACAACAACAACAGAATACATAACTCCATAAGTATAGGATCCAACGAGAGCGAATAATCTATGCAGGTCTTACTCTACCTTTGATCGATAATAGTAACTACTATTTTTTTTTTAAAATGGAAACGTGTCATGAAAACATTTCACATCTAACATTCTTGGTTTGACTTTCTTATTTTATAATAAATAGACTTTCTAATTTAAGAAAACATGTTAGTATTTTTTGACTATTATGTTTGAACCAAAAAATAATAAATTGGTTCAATATGATGACCTAATTAAATCCAGTAGGAGGTCACAGTTAACCTACCCAATTACTACTTCCATCTGCTTTTCCTCCCCCCCCCCCCCCCCCACAAATAAAAATAAACAAATAAATAAATAAAATATGAATTAATTTTTTTTTTTTACCATTTCACCTATAAAGTCGTTCAACTATTGATACAAAATTGTTCAACTAGTTCAGTCGATATTTTCGATAGATATTGTTGACGTTAGAATCTTTTCTAACTAAAAAAAAAATTAAAATAAAAAGTGAGTTGATTTAATGATTAATTAATTTTCTTTATATATAGCTTTTTATTTTAATAATAAAAGAGTGAAGAAAATTATTGGTGAATAATTAATGGACAACTAGTGATCTGTGAATGTTTGGTGAAGTCGATACAACAGTTTGCAATAGATTTCATTTTACTTAAAAGAATAACATTTGTCCACTTTTGCTAAATTGCATATTAATTTATTTTAAAAAAAAATGTAAATTATATGATTTGAAATACACGTACAACACACGTATTTTATAATATAGTTAAATACATGTTTTATATTATACTCATAAACCAAACGTCTAAACTAAAAGTGATCAAGTCCAAAATGTGTTGTGAGAGCAAAAATGATAAAAATGACTAGTACCAAATTAATACAAGCTTCAATAATGTGAATACATTCAAAATAAGACAACTTAAAATTCATGTTGTTTTCTAGTGAAAATAAATGTATTCTCATCTAGTATTTTCCTTTGTTTTAGTTTGATTTTTCGATATCGAGATTAAGAAAATAAAAAAAGACTTTTAAAATATGTGGTGTTACACTAAGGATATATCAGATGTCCCAATATCACTTTACTAGGAGTAATTGATTTTTAATTAAACTTGTCTCATAATATTGTTAATTAGTAAGTATTTGAAATGTTTTTATGAGAGGTATATATATATATATATATATATATATATATATATACACATTAGAATATTGGCAATGACAAGTCAAATAACATAAACTTGTGGAACTTTCCTTAAATATCAAAGTGGAAAATATGAAATTCAAATTTTTATTTCATGGAATATTGATATGTCGATCTACGATTTGAAATAGTAAGTACTCTTTTATTCTAATTAATTACATATTGTTGGTATTAAGGTATGAATATGGAGTCGTCTAGGTGAGAGAGTGTTTCACCCCTAATGTAGGACTTTCTTATGTAAAATTCAAATTTAATTTATCAATGTGAATATCAAATATCAGACAAAAAAAATGAAAAGACAATATAACAACTTATTAACTTTTGTTCGAATTTTATGAACTTGATATTATTGTGGAAAATATGAAATTCAAATTCTTATCTCTTTTTTTTTTCAAGATTATGGGCATGGTCAAAACTATTCATGCGCCCATAAACACTTATTTGAATGACCACCTCATTTGGGCCCTTAATATTAACAGTATATTTAGGATCAAATTTATTCACGATTCTAATTTTCAAGTCTTTTTATAAAATTTTGTGAGAAAAGTTTAACTGAATTTAAATTCAAAAGGATTAAAATAAAGAAGTATGTATTCATTTAAGATAACTATAACTTTGACTCTAAGAAATTAATTCTAATTAAGAATTTTTATTAATAGAGAGGAAGATATTAAGAACTTCGAGATATGCTTTGAAATATTGTCAATGAACTTTCTTAAAATCCCTAGCCACCCTAATAGTATCATAAAATCTTATCCAAGGCCCCCTAAATATTAATGAGGAAAATATGAAAATCAATATCTTCATTTATTAAGATTCTTAGCATTTTGAGTCTAATCTCCTTTGTTTCATAAATAGTAGTATAAAGATTCATCAAATTTATTTGCGATATTATTCTATCTATCAATTATTTCATTATAATAGGGGACCACATTCTCTTTAAATTCTCTTCGGAAAAGGAGAAAGGAAGACTCTTTTTTATAGCAACCAAATTCGTACGCGATTTTTTGAATTTTTTTTTTAGCTAGAATATTTATCTAATTTTTATTTTCACGTGAAAAGTGATTATTTTTCAATTACATTTCAAATAATGGTTAAATTTTGAATAATGGTCTAGCCCACGCAATTGAATCGAACCATTTAAGTTTGAGAACTTAGTCAAATTTTGCTACCATAGGCCTCACTCAATCTTAAAATTTGTGGAATTAATAGTGTAGATTAGCCACTTTTCAGCTTCGTAACGAAAATAACATTAATGATTAAAAATATATTTAAATTATGATTATTATTTTTTGTATTGAAACGTGTTTTGATGTTGAGTTGGCCAAATATATATTTCCAATCGATAATAAATGTGTCATATTATTTTTTTGTATTAAAACGTGTTTTGATGTTGAGTTAGCCAAATATATATTTCCAATCGACAATAAATGTGAGTAGGCCAAGTGCCAACTCAATATCGATGTGTGTTTTAATACAGATCGAATGATAGTTGAGTGTATGGAACTCATTAATTAAAATAGGATAGTTTAAATAGACAAATAGAACAATAAATAGTTGAGATATCAAACTAATGAAAATGTGGTAATTGAAATATATTCTTGTTTACCATTAACTCTAATTTTTGTCCAAAAACAATTTTTTCTATGAAGAAAAGAGTATATTATAATCATGGTTGTAGTAAATTTGTCTATAGACAATAAATCTTCGAAGGGGACACTTCCTTTTTTATTTTTTTAATTCGAATATCAATAGTTTATATTCTCTCCCGTATCTGTTCTAATTTTATTGTTATTTCACGTTTATTAAAAAAATGTAAATATAACTTCTGCTATGAATGAATGACATTTTTATTTATTTTTAAAATTGCCTTTTGAATCTGTTTCGAGGGTAGAGATGGTAATCATAAGTCTCGATCGTTATATAGTATGTGTGTCGCTCAAGATCATAGAAAAGATTTTTTATCAGAAAATCAACCTATTTTCTATACTATATAAGTCAAGGGTTGTCAATAGGGGTGTATAAAATCGAATTAAAAATCGAATCAAACTGTAAATCGAGTGAACCTGGAAAAAAAATTCGACTAGTGGTTTGGTATTGGAAAAAAAAACTATATTTGGGTTGGTTTGATTTTAACTAAAAAAAAATAACCCGAGACCAAACCAACCTGAAATTACATATGTTAATTATAAAAAGGGAAAATGCACAAGTACCTCCCCAACCTATGCCCGAAATTGCAAAGACATACTTATACTATACTAAGGTCCTATTACCCCCCTGAACTTATTTTGTAAGTAATTTTCTACCCATTTTTGACCTACGTGGCACTAGCTTGAAAGAAAAAGTCAATCAGCATTGGGCCCACAAGATAGTGCCACGTAGGCCGAAAAGGGGTAGAAAATTATTAATAAAATAAGTTCAGGGGAGTAATAGGACCTTAGTATATTATAAGTGTGTCTCTGAGATTTTGGGCATAGGTTGAGGGGGTACTTGTGCATTATCCCAAAAAAGTTATTTTATGCATAAAAATATTTACTTTGATATAATTTTAAAATTTTCTTATACTATTTCATAGTTTTATCTTTTAATATATTATTTCAAGTTTAAAACTTAGAATTCAGAATGATCCAATATTAAAGATTATAGTTCATAGATGTTGATAATTATAATAAAACTTAATCAAAATCAAATTAATACTAATGCAAAAAGAAAATCAATTCAACACTAAGAATGACAATAATATTGAATATTTGTTCTTTACTTTTACATTGGTTTAGATAATTAAAATACATAATTTAATTTTAATTTTCCTTAAATATTTAATAATGTAACTAATACTTATTAAACTTATTTTAGCATGATTTAGAATTTTTTAATTATGAATTTAATTATGACTTTACAATATTTATTTTATATGATGATTTCATTATTATTTTTATTGAATATTTTTGTGTCATTAGTACTCATCTCATATTTTGTGTTAGTTTTTTTAGAAACAGTTTAGATAATTATATGTTGGTTAGACTAAAGAAATTGAAGCACAAGTTAATTATATGTTTGTATGCAAATTTTTATTGAAAAAAGAAGATTCAAAAATCTAAAAAGAATCGAGGTTTATTAGTTTGGTTGATTTATAAATTTAAAAATTCGATACAATGATTTGGTTTGATATTCGAAAAACCCGAACCAACTTGAGGTTGAAAAAACTCGAATTTCATTAGTTTGATTTGGTTTATAAATTACACGAATGATTTGATTTGATATTTTAAAAATCCAAACCAACCCGGTCTTGTACACCCCTAGTTGCCAATTATTATCTCTGAATATAACCAACATGAGGACGCATGTCTGAATGTGTTTCAAGTGTTGCCAATTATTATTATTGCATTGCGGATCTACGTTGGATCAAGAGAGCTTAATTTCAATGATTATTGTGTATTGATTCGAATACTTGTGAACCTCGTGTTAGTACACTTTGAGTAATGGTCTAACCCATGCAATTGAATTGAACCATCTTTGAGAAATAGTGTTGGACTAACCGCCTTTTCAGCTACGTAACGAAAAATATCATTAATGATAAAAAATATATTTATATTATTTATTTTTTATTAAAACATGTGTCAATGTTGAGCTTGCCAAATATATGTTCCCAATCGACAATAGATGTGTAGGCCAATTCAACATCGATGTGTGTTTTAATACTCACAAATATGAATAACTTATATTCTCTCTTTGTACATTCATATAGTTGAAGGAAACCACATTTCACCTACTTTATTCCTAACTCACAATTATAAGAATAATGAGATTGGTACAATGTAATCAAAGATGAAAAGCCGAAAAACTCGAGATCCGTAGGAACTTTAAGCACAAAGCACAAATAAAGCGTGAGCTTTAATAAATAAAGGCGCAAATGAAGATGAAAATACAAATATACTAGCAAAATATACCAAAATTGAATGGTGACATAAGCATAAAGAGAAATAATTGTTTAGTTGCTTCTTCAGGATTACTCATTGGCAAGGAAAAGTATGTCCAGAGAAAACCGATGACAACGTTGAAGCACGCGCTAAGTGAGGCCATGCGCTAATGTGCCTTCGACAGAACTGATGTTACATCAATATAGTTAAAGGAAATGCATATGTAAAGAGATGACAAGACATATTTCACCAACAGTGAGATCAACATTAAGCAAATGTGTACACAATCAAATGACAATCCTGTTGTTATGCTCAAAATAATGTACTTATTGCAAGTTCTGAGAACTGCTGTTCAACATTAGAATATGAATGCTCAAAGATCTCGATGAATGCCTTCATTAGGGGGAGAGAGTACATACACCTTTAACTTCACACGGCGTAAAAACTATATGATCAAACTCCACTACAACAAAAAGTCTATCATGTTACATACCTTGGGTACCGCCTTGTAGGTGCATCCACTCAGACATTCAGCCTGGAAGCTGCGTGTGGAAGATCGTTTTTACAGTCCACAGCATCAGTTGTTGTGTCAGCAGTACTTTAAGGTGCCTATCACATCTAATATATGAAAACATAGATATCAAGAAACCTTTTCCTTTGGTGACGGAAATGGTTCCGATTCAACTGATGCAGGTGGATCCAAATTCATTTGATCTGATGAAGGTGGTACAGATTTAGCTTCATCAGCTCCTTCTTGAGAGGAGTCCATAGGATCTTTCAATGGTGTAGAAGGCTCAACATGATCAGTTGATTGTACTGCAGGAGGAGCAGGATCATCTCGGTCGTTAACAGTTGTAGAAGGTGTCGGATCAGTTATTAGTGTCTTGGCGGCTGTTCTTTGAGTCATAGGGAGATCAGTATCCATTTTATCTGTAGTAGTTGCAACATTGGTCTGTTCGAGATTCATTTCAGTTGATGTGGTGGTTGCAACGTTGCTCTCTTCAAGATTTGTGTCAGGTATCTCATATTCAGACAGGAGATCCATGAACTCGTTGAGCAGCCGCTGTACTTTTCTATTTGAGGCCATTGCTGGAAGTATGTCTTCTCTAAGGAGTCTCTGCTTTTTCATACCCTGCAATAGTCGGGATAACAGAAACTTGATAAGAAAGCCAATTTATGTAACTGAGCATGGAGACTTAATCTCTAAATACACTTTGAGAAAATGAAATCCAGTAAGTATGAGCAAAAAATGAATAGATGAAATGTGTGCGACGGATAAAAACAAGGTATATTATAACAACAAGATGCTGCATGAACATGGTGCCAAGAAAACAAAAGTATCATCTTAAAACAATACAACTGTCGTTGGTCTTTTTATCACCAACTTCCTACATTGAGCTGCAAGAAGATTGGCATAGTTTCAAGGAAGATATTAACAATTAAATCCTCTTTCGCTAGACTATGCAACCTACTTTCAAGCTTGAGTTGTTCAAAAAAGTATTGACATAGTTCGTCAGATGTGAAAATTAAGCTGGACATTGCAAAAAGCAATAATACTGCATGCGTAACTCCAATGTGATGTTATTTTTTCTAATACATGGTCCACAACATTTGAAGATATCTTGCTACCCCGTACCAGTGGGAAGTACCATTGGAATAGTCGAGGTGCGTGCAATGGCCCGGACACCACCATCAAATTTGACTATCTCATATTATTCAAAAACAAAAAACATGCTAATTTAATTATCACCATTTTTCTCTGTAGTGATGGACTAAGAAGTGGTCAGAGAGGATGGAGAAAAATGGAACTTCATACTCATCTACAAAGACAATAACAGATATTTGCAGATATTGTTGGCGTTGAGCCGCAGTTGGGCTAATCCCCAAAAGAAATATACACGTAAAAGAGAAGCCCTTACAAGTACAAAAGGATCCCAAGCAGGTTTGTTTGACGTAGAGGATACAGCCTCAGCCATCCCTGTGGGAGGACCAAGAAAGTTCTCGCAAACTTCTCTCAAGCGTGATTCATCTGCCTCTCTGCATTTAAAGAGTAATCATATGTTTTAATACTCTAGAATTTAAATAAGGTGGAAATTCATCTTTGACAATACCGCCTAAAACAATTCTGCACTAGTAAAAATACATGTAGAGCCGAGATATACTAAAACCAGAAAGCAAGATACTTAAAGTCAAACATGACTTTCTCCAAATATGACACTTCAGAAAGAAAAAAAAAACTAAAAGTAAAATGAATTAGACAAATAATAAATGAATATAGATAGGATTTTATACATGCCATAACAAAGTAAACCTTGACATTACATAAATACGAACATAGCACCATTCACAATCCAGAAATTCAGCTCTTAGAACTAATTTTTCTTCTTTTTTTATCAACGTGGTGTCACGGCAGCTTTCGCTACCTGTCACCTCCCACCACCACCAACAGAAACCAGGTAACTAACTCTGTCCACCAAGACTAGGACAAATGGGGAAAAATCACCTAGTGTTTTTATCTTGGATTTGAACCTCCGACCTCATGGTTCTCAACCCACTTCAACTAGAATTATTAGTTTCTCCAAACCAGCCCCTGTCAAATGTTTAGGCAAAACAATTTCTACAGACTTAAAGTTTCTTACATAACCCAAAGGTCCATCTAGCACTAAACATTCATTTGCAACTCTCAACTTAATCAATCATTTTACTTTAAAGGTGAAGTTCCCAACATAAACCAATGCATTAAAATGGATACTCCCTCTGTTTCTATTTATGTGAGATAAATTTGACTCGGCACAAAGTTTAAGTAAAAAAAGAAAAGACTTTTGAAACTTGTGGTCTTAATCATTCCATAACATTTGTATGGCTATAAAAGTCTCTTTAAATTATATGGGAAGTTAATAGTTAGATGTTTCCAAATATAGCAATGTATCATTCTTTTTGGAACAAACTAAAACGGAAATAGTGTCACATAAACTGAAACGAAGGGAGTATTAAATGAAGATTCCGTATCACCGAAGGATCACATGACAGACCTTGCTAAAAACCGAACGTAGGATAAAAGGCATTGACGATATTCACTAGGAGACTTCAAAGCAAGAGCAGACGCCAATTGAGACTCCAAATGAGCACGTGTTTGTACCCCATCATCAGTGACTCTGCAGATGCACAAACTTTAGTAAGAGAGATGAGCCGCCAAAACAAAATTAGGCAAGAAACTTGCACACAAATGCCAACTGTACAGTTATTCAAACAGCAAAAGTCACACTGTAACTGATAACATTTCAACATGCTAATATAATAAGATACAGACTAAACATGCAAACATCTCTTGGGGAAATTCTAGCAAGGAATCTAAGAGGAACTAATAAGATATTAAGAACAAAGAAGTAGAAAATGGTGGGCTAGTGACGGAAAAAATGCAGCTGATACGTTCAGACGAACCAAAACGAAAGAAAATGGATATTGACCTGCTCCAGCCAGGTCTTCTAGCCAGGAACTTCTTAACATCCACCTGCAGTGCCGCTAGTTCACCACCATGTAATGAGCCCGAACTCCAGGAGCTTGAAAAATTTGAAGCCGGAAAACAATCATCTGCAACCCTCAGCCAGCACATGAGGCTCATATCAAAGAGGTATGCATGCCGTGTGGCCAGGACAACAAGAGGAAACCCAGATTTTGATAATTTTGCTGTTATCACTTTGATTGTGCCTGTTAACAAGTCAAGAAAAAGGTATAAGATATGAAATGCAGCTAAGACAATGCAATATATTGGTCCAATTTTGGATTTAATGATCAACAAAGATCAATGACTGCAGCTCTTGTGCAGCGAAATACTAAAAAATGTTACTTCCAGCAGTACCCTTAACAGGACAACGGTCAGCTTGTAAGCGAAGTAATATCCCCTTGAGGACAAGGCATAAAAGAGGAAAAACACAGTTCTCAGTCGCAATGCTTAAAAAGAAGGAGCACAATTCTCTGCCAGAAGACATATGAATTAAATCTTGGGACTTTTATTACTCACCTGCATTTGCCTTGGGATCTGAGTTCATAAGGGACGCCAACGAGTCTTGAAGGAGACACTTCCGGTTGAATAGATCCCAAAGATGTAATGACCCTTTCCTTGTGACGAGCAAAAAGTTCCAAGATTCATCACAATCAACAAATACTGCAGCAGATCCCATCATCATGGTCGGCATGGCACGTCGTCCACATTTTGTATAAATCTTATTACAAGCAAAGATGAGAATAAGAATATATCGTACAATTTGAGGAATATTTGGAGTAAGCAAGCAAATAAAAGAATCTTTAGCAGCACAAAGAAATAACTGAGATCTATGTAATAATGCAACTTTTTTTGTCCTCAAATCAACCTTGAGCCTTCAAAAGTTAATGACAAGCTTTTATAGTTACACAGATATTAGGCATGTTTAAGACCACAAGTTTCAAAAGTCACCATTTCTTTCTTAAGACTCTGTGCTTAGTCAAATGGAGTCGCATAAAATGAAATGGAGGCAGTATATATTAGGAAAGACCGAACCTAACTCATGTAAAATGTGATGATAGATGTAAAGAGGGCAAAGCTCAAAGAGATGATATGCAACAGACAAACACAAAAGAAGGGAAGACTACAGCAGTAATAAATGTTTCACTTTCTTGAAAAGCAGTAGAACTGCAGGTAAAGGATTTGGATGACAGCATTTTAGGCCAAAAATGTGAATCACGGTACTCAGGCATGTACAGATCAATTAACACGCACAACACCCAGGGATAGGGGAGGAAGAGAAAAGCACAAAGGCAAGAAGCCAGTCTGTTCATTAGGCGAAGATAACTGACAGAAATGGGGAAAATAAATTTTGAAAAGCTGGAAAGGGAAGGGCTCGATAAGATGAGCCGTCATCAAGTCCAAAGCGTTATGAAGATCAATTTAATCTCACCCAAGTCTACTTCTCGTCTTGGCGAAGAGGGGAGAATTCCCATGACTGATAGTCTGGAAGAAAAGGGTAAAATTAAATCTATACATTCGCTAGCTGATTTTGCATGTCAAGTCATTTTTTGTGTAGCCCCTACAAAGTCAACATACAAAAGCAGAAGATAACCACAAAATGAGCAGAAATAAAAGAAACAGATTCATTCCACCAATCAACATCTAAGATACTTGTCCAAATGATAGAATCACTAGTGCAGAAAACAGTATAATGTGTTTGTTCAAACTTTTTGAAACTCACCTGAATGCAGCCGTCTTCACATCCCACAGCCCAAAAGTTGGCATTTCCAGCCAAAACAGTAACTTTTCCAGAAATCCGGTCAGACCAGAGAGTTTGAGCGCCTCTGGAACAAAGTATCTCAGTTTCTTTCACTATAAATGAATTTCCTGTCCCCAAAACATCATTGGAAGCTTGTTCTCTGGATTGAGCCTCTAAACAAATTGGACCAATGTCCACCCCTTCTTTATTATCAAAAACCCTGATTAAAAGTGTACCACCAGTACCCAAATGAGAAGGATCTTTGACAATTCCCATCTGTTCAATGCCGATACTTCCATCCTTGCCTGCAGAAGGTGGAACCTTCTCAATGATGAGGCTATCACTGATGGTAGCTCTAGCAGTTACACCTGAGCGCTCCCTTTGATCAGCACTGACACGAACTGTTTTCCTTGCGAATCCTTCTCTAACACTAGCATCAGACAGTACCATACCATTATCATCTTTCCTTTGCTCCACTGTCATATTAGGAAATTCAACAACAGGAGATTGAGTAATTCCAGAGGTGTTCTCTTGTGGGGTAGGAAAACCAACTGATTCTGGAATTATCCTCTTTCGACCATCAGCTCTTCTGTACTCTCTTTGCTTCACAGGACTTGACAAGCGTGTAGAAGCTGCGGGTTTAGCTAAACTATCACTGTTAACTCCTTCAGTCTTTTTCTCATTATCAGTTTGTGGTTTGGAAACAATCACCACACTACCCAAATCAACAGATGAATTTGACGTTGCTTGAACTTGTGGAAGAACCGTAGTTAGTTTTTTGCTTGAAGTCTGCTTTGCAGCTGCTGCTTCAAGCAACAGTTGTGCTGGACTTTCGGCTAAATTTGCCTGTCGACCTCTAACATCACCATAGCGGCTTCTCTTCAACTCCTCTAATTCAGCATCGGATAGCTGATGACCAAGTTCTTTCTCATCAAAATGGAAAGTGGCTACACTTCCA
This sequence comes from Solanum lycopersicoides, assembly GCA_022817965.1. Classification (NCBI taxonomy): domain Eukaryota; kingdom Viridiplantae; phylum Streptophyta; class Magnoliopsida; order Solanales; family Solanaceae; genus Solanum; species Solanum lycopersicoides. The sequence goes on from CM040628.1 coordinate 69,909,397, forward strand.
TCCAAAGAACATGCAAACAGTGAATATCCATCAGGGCTCCTGCACAGAGAAAATTATATCCTGAAACAAAGCCAAAAAAGAACAAAGACAATTCAAGATAAAAAATGTCTTTACTGTTGCGAAAAGACCAACGTTGATGATGCTATGAGCTAACTTACCATGATAAATCCACAACACTTTGAGCAAAAAAATGCTTGGCAACAAAAAGAGGACGTGGACTTGCTGTAGTCCAGACAGTTATGGTGCGATCTTGACTTCCTATAGCAATAACATTGTAGGGTTGGGACTCTTTTCCTCCACTTTTTGAAGAACCATTTGACCATCCAAGAGAAGCATTTTTCACTTCCTGAGTGTTAGCCAAATTCCTCCGAAACATAGAATGATTGAACTTAACGACAATAATAGGAGCATTGTGTCCTAAGAAGTCAAAGGTGGCAGACCATTCCCCTCTCTCCAGAACAGGAGCAGAGTGCCTAGGCTTTTGAAAACCATGAGTAGTAGTTATATAGTGTCCACAGGGTGACCATCCAAGCCGCCTAAAGAAGGTCGACCCAAGCTGAAAAAAAGACACAATTGTTAGGGTATAAGTTTCAGAATAAAAATAAAATAAAATTTAAGAGTAAAAGAAACTCACAGATTTTGCCCAGTGACCTTCAGTTCTATGAGCAAGGCTCCAGTCGCTTGTTCGCCAAATTATGACAGTCTTATCATCTGATTGACTAGCTATAAATGAACCAATCGGATCCCAGGTGACACCTTTAACAAGACTAGAGTGACCCCTCAGAACAGCAGAGCATATACCATTGCTCATATTCCAGATATGGATGGTGTTGTCCATACTACCACTAGCCAATGTCGAGTCATCTGGAGACCAATTTAGATCCACCTACTTTAAACATGGAAAGAGAAACCCGACTGGTTAGTAACAGCACATGGTTAGACAATATAGGCATCTATTCAGAAGCAGATATGAACTCAAATGATTTCAAGGTCCACTGAATGACAAAGTTCTCAGATCTTACTATCACAGTGAGAGCCAAAGATAGGATATTAAGAAAGAGGTTTGTCAAAAACTAATATGATTTGAGCACCCAAGGGTGTGGTCAATGAAGTCAGTTCAGCACCATGAGGTTCAAATCCAAACACTAGGGATTAGGAGGTGGTGGGAATTGCGTGGAATTAGTCGAGATGCACGCATGTGCGGTCTGACACAACAGTTATCAAAAAGAAATGATTTGCATAGCAAGCAATTTAGTTATTTAGAAGCTAAAAGATCAGTCTCATTACCACATCCGCAGTGTGTCCTCTCAATGTCATGGTAACTTTCCAGTTTTCTACATCAGGAGGCTCTCCACTACCAAACTCTGTGGTTCCTGAGCCAGGTTTCCTCTCATGGACTTGAATCACCTGGTCATCGGAGCCAGAAGCAACATACCGACCATGTTTTGCCCATCTAACACAGTTCACTGACCCAAAATGATCACGTAGTGTGGCAAGAAGTTTTGGTGTAGATTCATCCGCTTCCAAGTCCTTACCCACACATTTCATGTTCCATATCCGAACCTGAGGACACGTTAAATGCATATAATGCAAAGTACTACGTTAGTAACAGTATACTACAGTAATGCAGAAAACAGATATGAGTATCAATGTAGAAGCTCCTCACTCTAACAAACAAAACTAAGTTGAGATAATAAACCATACAGAAGCAAAAAAAATGCCTTTACAGAGGATCAGAAGTGATACCAAAAGCTAGATCTTCAACTAATTTGCACAATCCCCCCCCCCTCCCCCCTCCCCCCCAAGAAAACTAATCCAGAACCTTTCATGAAATAGCATTTCTTACAAGGACAAAACATACTTTAAACTCCGCACCACTTGAGAATCTTGATCACACAGAGATAGTATAATCTCAATTTTCATTTCACTATGGAAAAAAAAAAAAAACTTACAGCTTCCAACTAACGAAAATTTGTCTACACTAAAGATGAACTAATTGAATTCAGAACCAACTTTAATTGTTCCGGTTCCAAAATCCAGGAACAACTAAAAATGTCCATCATCAACAACAACATACCACCCAGTGTAATCCCACAAGTTGGGTCTGGCGTGGCGAGGGTAGACTGTAAGCAGACATTGCCCCTTCCTTGGGAAGTAGAGAGGCTGTTTCAAATAGATCCTCAGCTCAAGGAAAAGTACATCAAAGCAGAACAAAAAAGAAATACTGAAGTGAAGTGCTCATGGGAAAATACTAAAGAAAGCATGATAAAGCACCCTCTTTAAAAAGGAACAATAAATGCACCATAGAAGTGCGATAATCGAAGTACACTAGACAGTAGATAGTAACAGAAACCATGTTCATCAACTAGTTAAAACTATTAGCATATACCTCGCAAAATATTTAACTAAATTTTCCCTACACCAACCTATGAATAGCTAAAAGTTAATAAAGGCAGACAAAAAAACAAGAATAAAAAAACAGTTACCTTATGATCACCACCACCAGTGGCAAACCTAAGACCACCTGGCTGAATATCAATGGAGAAAATCTGCATACTCTCATGTCTAATCCAAGTAGGTTTCTCAGCAATCATCTTTCACAATTCTGAAATTCTTGATTTCTTTGCTGCTAAACCCCAAAGACTCCACCTTTTTCACTCTAAGCCCAAAAAACAAAAACCCCACAACTTCAAAATCAACATACCAAAGAAGAAACCCCAAAATCAAACACAACAACAAAAAATAAATTACCCCCACAAGAAAAAAAAAGTAAAGAGATAAAACCCTAGTTGAGAAAAACAAAAAAAAGGGGGAAAAGACCCAAAAAGGAGTAAAATTTGGACAAAAAAATAATAATCTTGATTAACTCAGTTCCAAAAAAAACAACCTAGATTTTGAAAGTAAAAGGTGAAGTGGGGTTGAAGTTTTATAAGAAAAAAAAAGAAGAGATTTTTAATGCAAAATCCAATGGTTTTGCTTACTGTCAAATCTAATAAAAAGATCAAAGAGTGAAAAAAAAAGATTTTGCAAAAAAAGTAGAAGAATATAACAAAAAAAATTCTACACTATTCAAGTCTTGTGACACAAAACAAAAAAAAAACAGAAGAGAAAAGAAGTGAAGTGTTGTGTACCAGGTATTTTTGTAGGGTAAAAATAAAATTGAGAGAAGACAAAGAGGCACACATAAAGTAATGTTTTTTTTTGTTAGTGAACATAAATTTATGGGACAAAGTTTTTTTTTTTTTAATAGGAATACTTTTATAAGATTATTTGTTAGTTATTTGGTAAACTAATACTTTTTTTATTTATGATATTTTTTAAGTGAGATGTTATTTTTTTATATGATTTCAAGGAATTTTTTATGTTATTTTATTCTTTTATTGTCTGTCATATATTGAATTTATTTAGTAATTGATACAATGAATAATATTGATTATTAAGAAACAATGAATATTATGTATGATAAAAATATATTTTTACAATGAATTATTAAATTCTTAAATTTATTTTACAGTAAATCACACACATATACTTTATGTATAATGAATTTACTTTTTATATAATTCAATAAATATGATACATTTATAACGATTTTTATGTATTCATTGTACTTTATGTATAATAAATTATTAATTTTTTATGTAAATTCAAGAAATATAATACTCTCTCTGTTTCAAAAAGATTGGCCTAGTTTGACTTGGAACGGAGTTTAAGAAAAGAAAGAAGACTTTTTAATCTTGTTGTTCTAATTTAAAGTTATGTCAAATGTACCAAAATACCGTTTAATTTTGTGGTCTTAAACATGCCACGTGAAAAGTTAAAGTTAAAGTGTTGCCAAAAAAGGAAAGAGATCATTCTTTTTGAAACAGACTAAAAAGCAAATAGGATCATTCATTTTTAAACGGATGGAGTACATAAATTAGTAAGATACAACTCAAAATTAACCTTTATTGAATCTCAAAACACTCTTTAAGTTAATAAATATTAATTTATCGATTGAATAATACCTCTAAAAAATAATTATATTTTATGGTTCTGTCTATATTAATTTAGTAAAATTCTTTTGTGTAACCTATTTGAATTAATATGTATTTTTAAAAAAAATTAATCTAGTAAATTTAAATTAAATACATATGAAAAAAATCTTGCTGAGAGCATTCTGAATTTAGTCGAACCTCCAATATGAAATTCGAAAATCGAATGATTTTTTTTAAAAAATACAAGTTTTATTAATCAAAATTTAGTCGACTTTAATACTGGTACCGGAGAAATTATATTAAAAAAAATATAGTAGTACTACTTAAATTTCAGTTTCCAACTGTTCCAACTGTAAATCAAACAAACCGGCAATGATTCTAAGGCCGTGTTTGGAAAAAGTTAGGCCTTTTTTGCATTTCAAGAATCCATGGAACACCCATTGTTGTTCTCATTCATTCGCCATTGATTTTGAAGAAGAAGCTCAAACCAGTTCTTCTTTATCTTCAAATTATCTCTCTGCACACCAAGTGTTTGATGAAAAGTCTCAAAGAGTTTCTTTGAACAATCACTTGTTATTTGAGTACTCCCGGAATAGTTTCAATGTAGAAGCTCTGAATCTGTTTGTGGGTATTCATCGTAATGGATTTTTGATTGATGGGTCGAGTCTTTCTTGTATATTAAAGGTCTCAGCTTGTCTGTTTGATTTGTTTTTTGGTAAACAAGTTCATACTCTTTGTATTAAATCTGGTTACTTTGACAATGTTAGTGTTGGGACTTCACTTGTTGACATGTATATGAAAATGGAGAATGTTGATGATGGTCAGAAATTTTTTGATGAAATGGAGGATAACAAGAATGTTGTGACTTGGACTTCGTTGCTTTCCGGTTATTCGTGTAATAAGTTGGTTGATAGAGCGTTACAAGTGTTTCGTGTTATGTTAGTTGGAGGAGTTAAGCCTAATGCGTTTACTTTCGCGACAGTTCTTGGAGTTTTGGCTGATAAATGTGTCGTTGAAAAAGGGATTCAAGTGCATAGTATGGTTATCAAGTGTGGTTTTGAGGCGACAACGTCTGTTGGGAATTCTTTGATTAACATGTATTTGAAATACGGGATGGTTAGAGAGGCTACAGCTGTATTTGAGGGTATGGGAGATAGAAATGAAGTATCTTGGAATGGTATGATAGCTGGTCTGGTGACTAATGGGCTTTATTCCGAAGCACTTAAGTTGTTCCACATGATGAGACTTGCAGGTGTGGAACTGACGCGATCGATTTATGTAACAGCTGTTAAATTATGTACCAACCTTAAAGAATTGGTTTTTGCAAGACAGCTTCATGGTCGAGTTATGAAGAACGGGTTCTATTTTGACAATAATATCAGAACAGCACTCATGGTCTCTTATACTAAGTCTGGAGAGATGGATGATGCCTTCAAGTTATTCTCTATAATGCATAAATTCAGGAATGTGGTTTCTTGGACCGCAATGATTGGCGGGTATATGCAGAATAATAGACCAGAGCAAGCGGCGAATCTCTTTTGCCAAATGAAAAAGGATGGGATAAGGCCAAACGATTTCACTTATTCAACTATTCTTGCAGCTCATCCATCTATTTCGCTGTTCCAAGTACATGCAGAAGTCATCAAAACTGAGTACCAGAGCTCACCTACCGTCGGAACTGCATTATTAGACGCCTATGTGAAAACAGGAGATACTGATGAGGCTGCGAAAGTTTTTGAAGAGATTGATGAGAAGGACATTATTGCATGGTCTGCTATGTTATCTGGTTACGCGCAAAAAGGAGACATTCAAGGTGCTGTCAGAGTCTTCCGGCAACTAGTCAAAGATGGGGTCAGGCCAAATGAGTTTACCTTCTCCAGTGTCATCAATGCGTGTGTTACTTCCATGGCATCAGTGGAGCAAGGAAAACAATTTCATTGTAGTGCGATCAAATCAGGTCACAATAATGCCTTATGTGTGAGCAGTGCCTTGGTAACTATGTATGCTAAGAGAGGAAACATAGAAAGTGCAAATGAGATTTTCAATAGACAACCAGAAAGAGACTTAGTTTCATGGAACTCAATGATATCAGGATATGCCCAACATGGTTATGGCAGAAAAGCTCTAAAGATATTCGAGGAAATGCGGAAAAGGAATTTAGATATGGACAATATAACGTTCGTTGGAGTTATCTCTGCTTGTACTCATGCTGGACTGCTAAATGAAGGTCAAAAATATTTTGAGATGATGGTAAACGACTTTCATATTTCACCAAAAATGGAGATATACTCTTGCATGGTAGACTTATATAGCCGAGCTGGAATGCTGGATAAAGCCATGGCTCTTATCAATAAAATGCCATTTCCTGCTGGTGCAATTGTGTGGCGTACTCTTCTGGCAGCAAGTCGAGTTCATCGCAATGTAGAGCTGGGGAAATTGGCAGCCGAGAATCTCATTTCTCTTCAGCCTCAGGACTCAGCTGCATATGTCCTCCTATCCAATCTCTATGCTGCAACTGGAGATTGGCAAGAAAGAGCGAAAGTAAGGAAACTAATGGATGTGAGAAAAGTAAAAAAGGAGATTGGGTATAGCTGGATTGAGGTTAAGAATAAGACCTACTCATTCATGGCAGGTGATGTTTCACATCCCCTATCTGATAGTATATACATGAAACTCGAAGAGTTACGTGGCCGATTGAAGGATGCAGGATATCAACCGGATACAAATTATGTTCTTCATGATGTGGAAGATGAACATAAAGAAGCCATTCTTTCTCGGCACAGTGAAAGGTTAGCTATTGCTTTTGGATTGATTGCCACGTCTCCAGGAATTCCCATTCAGATAGTGAAGAATCTCAGAGTTTGTGGTGACTGTCACACTGTTATTAAATTAATATCAAAGATAGAAGGAAGGCAAATAGTCGTCAGGGATTCAAATAGATTCCATCACTTTAAAGGAGGTCTATGTTCTTGCGGTGATTATTGGTGAATTCAAGCTCTTCGAGTAGACAAAGAGATAGCAGCATGTCACAGTTGGTTCCTGTATAAGCAAAGGCACCATTAGCTAATGAAGCTTTAGCTGACAGGCCTATACCCGAAGTTGCATCAATTATCAGCCTCCAGATAATACTATCACTCATGGTTGTTTTGTTCATGGATTCAAACTTTGATAGTTTACAGTCTAGAGGAAGAAACAGAGAATTTTCCAACTTCACATATCTACAGATTCAAGTAATTTTACTTAAGGACTGAGGGATAGAAATGCTGTCATTTTGGCTGATTTTTAAGAGCAGATGATAGATCGCAATCCGCCTTACAGAAAACAATCAGAAACTCAGAAGAATTAATTTGAGTGGAGGTTTAGTTTTTTCCTGCAGATAAAGAATGTCAGAGCCTCTTGTCACTTACCGAGACACGAAGTATGTCATCTGGTATTTTGTTCAACATGTTTTTTCTGGTCTTGCTGCTCGTAATGCTGCATTCTGTAGGAAAGGTGGTCTTGTAACAACAATGATGACCAACTAGCAGCTCTTTCATTTCTAGCCCTCTTTCTGATTATGTTTTGATTTGAACCTAACCTTGAGCATGTCATACTCATGAAGGATGTGGAAATGTTCAGAGTCCAGGAAGGACCATTCAGTAACGCCTTTTGACAACGGCTGACACTTCAGAGATTTCTTGCTACCCCATAATAACCTCTTCCAGAAAATCTATATTCAGATACAGGTTAGATTAACTATGTTTATGCATTGCTACATTACTGAAGTTTATCTAACTGATGAGTCGATTCTATATCGACTCAATGAGTTGAAACATCTCAGGTTTTTCCTCATATTTTTATAAAAAATGACAAATTCCTCACTGTTTTCTTCTTATGTTGTAGGGACTGGTAACATGAACCTGCAGACTCAATTGATGATGAGGAAGTAGCTGCAATGAGTTGGAAAATCTGAAATGATTAGATCAATATGATTTGTGTATAAGATATACATTTCTTCATGTTATTTATACCAATAACTAGTTTATTGAGAACTGTTCTTGGAGTAATTGGTCCTTCCCTTAGCCTAAGTACCTATGATTTCATTTTTCAAGCAATTTTGCTTAACTTGTTCTACAACATTTGGTGACACCTTCATGGGCACATTCTTATCTGGGGTGGTCTCATTTAAATCGAAGTCCCTCTCTGGGGCCATCTCGTTTAATCGAAGTCAACTGACTCATAATAGTGAAAATTGGCACACACGCGTCAGATCCATTCGAAGATGTAGCTTGCACCAGTCATGAACTTTGAGCACACTTTGAGTCAGTAACTTCAGAAGGTAAGTAGGAATGCTCATGAAATGATTACAAAGTAACTGCAATTAGTATTGTAAAAGGAATACAACAAAAATACTAGCAAAATGTTCTGTCTTGACATTGATAAATATATGCAAAACTAAAACTGATACAATCCAAGAAGGTAAACAATGTCAACCTCCTATTTGGAGAGCCTTTGAAAATCGCGAATTTTTCAGTCAAGTAGAAAGGAGAACGAATACAAATCACGGCAACTCCAGGTGTAGTAGTTATCGGAGATGCATCAATCTCATCAACCTTCTTCTCCAAATTCCTTTGTGAATCTGTCATGCACTTCAAGGTCGGATTTACTAACTGTTGGCCTTTGACGAGCAAGAACCTTATCAAAGTCGGTCTTTGTAATGGGTGGCGGGATGATCTGCAAGGGCATTAATCAGCAAGCTGTTTATAACTAGTCCCGGCAGATAAGAAGACAGTTTATGTAAAGCCATATCAGAACTTCAAACTAGAATATTTACTAGGGAGTAATTCTTTTTCTAGAGCATAGGATCTATCGGAAACAACCCCTCCCTACCTAACAAGGGTAGGGGGTAAAGTCTGCATATACTCTACATTCCTCAGACCCTACTTGTGGGAGCACACCAGGTCTGTTAACGTCGTTGTTAATTCTAATATCAGCTATTCAGATGTAGTTCATTAAAAGCACAATCTCTTCTTACATTTTAGTTCAACAAAATCATATGATGCACAGACCTTTATGCTAGAATCACATTTAACTACTGTATTACTAGTGGCTCAAAAGAAGTCAAATTTCCAGACATGTGCACAGTCATACCCCCAGCCCCAATATATTCCAGCTAAAATTCATAAGAACTTTTTTTTTTGAGAAAGGTAAAGTTGCAGCCAAATAAAAAAAACTACGTATGGCAGTGATCCCAAACTATAAATGTGTCCCGAATATCTACCTGGGACGCGAGTCCTTTAGCAGCAAGCTCCTGCATAGTTGTCTGCACAGCACCCCGTTGCTTCGGTCCGCATGGAATCCAGGTACCATTAGAAGTTTGAGTAAAGAACACAGCATCTTGTGTCTTACGTACAGGTTCAAATAGCACGTCCTTGACCTATCCAAGAAGAAAAAGTGTATAATATATGACGAGAACATTGAGGAATTGCCGCCTTCGTTACCTTCAGTACAAATCAGACAAAAACATGTTGAGCATCAAGGCAAATTCATTAAGGAGACTTACACAAACAGAAACATCTGAACCAGAAAAACCTTCTGTCTTACGGGCCAGGTCTTCAAAGTCACTCTCGCTCAAGTTATGGGGGGTATCACCTAAATGAACCTGCACGTGTAACGAGCCAATCTAAATAAATCTAGCTCTAAGAAATCGACTTGCAATATATTTCCTTGAACTTCACTTTCCAAGAAAAATCACACAACAGGATTTTACTTTGAACATTTTTTTTATAAAGTAGTTTCATTTAAAGGCGGTATTTACTTTGAACATATGTTGCCGTGCCTTCAAATCAGGGAGCGGAATGTAGATACGCTTATCAAATCTTCGCCGTATAGCCTGTAGAGGACAATTTCCATCAGCAATAAATTTCTAAGATCCACAACTTTAAAGTGCAGATCATTCTTCACCTGATCTAGGGAATAGGGTGTATTTGTTGCCGCAAGTACAAGAACTTTATCATCATTGTGACCAACACCCTGAAAAAAACAAATTAAATAAGAAAAAGAAATCTATAGCCAGGGGGATTTCTCTTCATCTTTTCTTTCTGATAGGTGGAAGTTGGTTATGAGAGGTCAAGGAACCACATCATAGCTATGATATATCAATTACCTGCATCTGCACAAGGAGTTCTGTTTTAATACGTCGAGAAGCTTCACTTTCATTTCCTTCTCCTCGCTGCCCACACAAGGAATCAATTTCATCAACAAATATAATGGAAGGAGCGCTTTCACGAGCCATTTGGAAGAGGTTTGAAACTAGCTTTTCACTTTCACCCATCCACTTGGATACAAGGTCTGATGACGAGACGCTGCACGAAAATAGCAGTTGGCACTCGCCAACTTTACAGCGTAAGCTCTTGAAAATGGGAAACTGAGAAAATAACTGACAAAGAACAGATACACGACGGCTATATTCATGCAAGCAATTCATGTTTATATGCCTCCATCAAGATGATTATGTGCAAATTTAAAAGAGAAATTAGATAGTGCAAATGGAAGATATATTACCACTGAGAACTGCAGAGATTTCACCGAATACTTGTAGGAATAGAATCATTCAAGGAATCAGGAATCTTGACATCGCCCGCAAAATGGAAGCCGAGTATTAAAATTTCAGGAAAAGGGTCATTGTACTGTGTACATATTATATTTTGCTTCTGAGATGGCATTAATCCAATAATTTCACATCCTATAGCTTGGTTGTCTCTATTCACGAGATGTTAGGCATCCCAATAACCCCCACAATGGCTCATTGGTCATCCCCTTATGCTAGACTATAGTCTTCACACCCTGAATACTTCCTAAGATACACATGCAAAGACATTTATATTATGACTTAAGGGTGGATGTACCTCTATGGCACAGCTACTCTATAGAATTGGTACCAAGTCAAAACATTCAACACCCCTGGATACCAGACTATATTTATCAAGCAATTCCAACATCAGATTCTGTCTTAGATGTATAAATCTGCAAGTGATACACCACCGAGGGAGACAACCCAGATATGCCATTTCTGGAAGAAAAGAACCTCATGGGAAGTAGATACTCAAAAGAACCATAAAATCTCAACAAAAACAAAGCTAATAAAAATACTATATTTTATGAGCACACAATCATTTCCCACAACAAATAAGGAGCAACACCCACGAAACTACAAGGCCAATGGATCATTGGATCATGACCAAGATGGTAAATTAGCAGGAGTTAATTAAGATTCAAACAAAACACAAACTTTTTGATGTACGGAGCATATAAAGAGGCTTACATCAGCCAACTCCACGCAAAGGCACAAGCACCATCCCACACTCCAAGAAGGAAAACAAAGGCAATGTAAAAGACTCCTAGTTGACTTGGATATTGAACCACATTCCGCATTAAGTGATTGAGCCCTTTTCGTTTCTTACTACTACTGATCCTTGACTCAAGCACCAAATTACATCAAAACATCGTTCATGCAAAGAAGAAAATAAACAAAAATATGAGAAAGGAAGGTCATAAAACTATAAAGATAAAGAAATTATGAGAAAGGAAGGCCAAAAAAAAAAATACGAAGGAAATTAAATAAGAACCAAACACGAAAATGGTACATCTTCTCCCCCGACTTCTTATTGGTATTCTGAAATTTTCCTTTATAATCTTAAGGGATGCTAAGCAGATCCTCATTTTGCTCAAGATCTTTTTTTTCTTCACACATGACAGATGATATGATGTACAAAATTCGCAATTTAAATACAGCCTTTGGTATTTACAAAATAAAAGCTGCAGTGAATCAGGAAATATCTGAAGTTAATAGCTTCAATTTGCTATAAAATGGACAACATAAACACAATTGCATGTAGGAAGACAAATACCTAAAAAAAGTGGAATCTGCTTCAGTAGCAACAGCTTTGGCCAAGTAAGACTTTCCTGTCCCAGGAGGACCATAAAGAAGAAAAGCTCTCCACGGTCGCCTCTTTCCTGTAGGCACACGAGAAAGGAGGAAAAAAACACTCAAACTGTTGTGAACAAAAGCACCCAAAAAATTGCTCAAGTTATGTCATGCACACGTTGCAGAACCACTCAATCATCTCTAATATAACACACAGAGAAAAAGAACATAATACTCACAAGTTTTTTTTCCTTAATGATTTTTATCCCACTACAACTTTTTTGGTTGATCTAGGAAGAGCTGTAACATGCATAAAGAGAAATTCCAAAATGTGGGATTTACTCAGAGTTCACCTCTCATACTTCAAAAGAAAAAGCCAGACAACCAACTGTCTCTAATTGCGAAGCAATGCAATTAACCAATCAGTCACCCAAGTATAGAAGACCATTTGCTCAAGATCATGCAGTCACAGGCGAAGAAATTCCACCTTCACATCAAGGCTCTTCAGGAATCTAGTCATGAGACTCCCAAAATTGTACCTAACGCCCTTTGGCAGCCTAGCCTTCTTCATTGTGGACTTCAGCATTTTCTTTACCAAACTTCACATTTCAAAACGCACGCACAGACGCGCTCACACAAATGTTGAAAGACATTTAGAATGTAGACAAGTTAACTCATCCACAACATCACTAATAACCTAAGAACTCTTAAACATGCTCAACAAAAAGCAATTCATTCTACTCGTATTCAGCTATCCACAGACTAACCTGGCACTTTGTGGTCCCCAAATTGAAAGGTTTAAAATGTACAATAGGTAAAGACTCAAACTTACTTCTTTCCAGAAGTTAAAAACTAGAACTATTGGAACCCATGTAACCCCAATTACGACATAAGTGTCTTTTAACTAATACTCGACAGTGTTTGGTTTGCAACATAAAACTCTGTATAACTGCCTATAATACCAACTGCATAATAAGCACTATAATGCCTTTAACGACACCTAACATCATATTGCTACTTCCTTCATCCAAAAAAACTAAAGGCATAATACATAAACAGACGCTCAAACTTGGCCTCAGCTCTCACCTGGCAACTAAAGACTCCAACTTGTCCCCACTATGTCTCGCCGATACCCTGCACTGATGTAGCTCTTAAATTATGTAGGTGTCTAGATGGTCATTTTGTAAGTTGGAGTGTTCAACGGACACAGTGGAGACGAGTTGAAGTGTCAAGATGGAGTGCTTACTTGCTAGCTAAGGGCATGCTTGAGTGTCTGTTTATGTATTATGCCAAAAAGCGATTGTATTTAAGCTACTTCATAATCACAAAGCAAACCATCAACTAAAGCAACAATCTTTACTAGCAAAATGCAGCAATAACACAACAACAATCCAACAAAAGCATACACACACCTGTGAAGAACTGAGGGAATTTCACAGGCAAAATGACAGCTTCCTGCAACGCCTGTTTAGCACTCTCCAATCCAGCAACATCATTCCACTTCACATTGGGTTTCTCTCTAACAATTGCTGAATTAAGCCCAGCCCTTAGCTTAGACTGCTCAGGATCCTCCCCATCCTCACCATCCTTAGGCTTAGTCTTAGGCTTAGCTATCACAGCTGCATCTCCTCCATTTGGACCAGGCCCACTCCCACCCTCATCCAACACAGCCCTAATCTCCTCCGCCCTGCGTAAATACTCTGTAAATTTCTGGGTAATTGCCTCCTTTATCTTAGGATTCTTCTCGTACTTCAAATGGGTCTTGAAGTACTCCAATGCATTCATATACAACGGAAATGCCTTTGCATAGTTTCCACTATTGTCCTCTTGCACTGCTTGCCTTACGTACTCAATTGCTTGCTCCTTGAAATTGCTATACATCTTCGATCATATAAATTAAAAAAAAAAAAAAAAATATTAACCAAGCAAATTTCAGGGTTTTGATCAGAACTCAAAAGGGTGTCCCAAAAAACACAAAACTAACCAAGAAAATTAATGGGTTTTCATCAGAACTCAAAAGGATGTTCGAAAAAAGTTGATTTAAGATTAAAAAAAATCCTATAAACAGTGTTTTGAGTAATGGATCTTTTTGAAGATTTTGAGCTTTTTTGAGTGGATTAGGAACCCTAAAAATTGGGGATTTTGGTTTTGATTTAAGAAAAAGATTGATTAGAGATCGAAAGTTGGATTATGGAAGAAGAAAACATTTGAAAGAATCGTAATTTGTGAGTTTGAACGTTGAATTTACAGGGGAAAGTGCTTTGTCGGCTTCTTTTAAGGACGGAAACAGGCTAAAAATATTGGCTTAAAATAGATTTTCGTTTTACAAATAACCAAGAATAGCAAACATTTAAATCATATTAAATGTTATAGCTATAATTTATCGAAATTTTAATTTAAAAAATCAAAATAATAGTTTCGTCTAGTCTTGCTATTAACTTGATTTGTACTAAAAATTCGTAACAAATAATCCTATACGTATATTGACAAGTAAATATACAAAATGAAGATTGAAAATTATTGAAATATATGAACTCAAAATTTGCATGTACTAACCGTATTTGTGTATACAAAATGGACGAAAATATACAAATGTGGCCTCAATAGCAATCGAAATTATAATTATAGAGCCTTATTATGTCTATTATATACGTTTCCTATTTTTGAAACTTTGTCAATAATTGTTTTTCTTTATGGAAGTGCTAAGTTAAACAGTGACAAATAAAAAAAATGAGCCGAGGGAATATTATTTTACTAGAGAAGAGTTTGCCAAGAGCATAAGAGATATTAACATCTTTTTAGAAAATGAAGATCAGTTCCATCTCCACTACAACACACACTTCATTCAATATTAGTTACTATATTGAAATTAGAGTTAAAAGGTCAAATACACACTTTAAAGTAATGCATTTTTTTACTGTTGTTCTAGTTTCCTATAGATGACGACACAGCTCAAACCCGTGACTTCTTTATCACATGACAACAACTTTTTACTAGTTATGCCGAGGAAGCTCCGGTGGCCACAAGAAAAGAGAGGTTACCAACTTTGTTAGTATTAGCAGCACTTGCTGACAAATTGTGAATTAAGTAATTGCAAATAGAATTGTAAAAGGAATACAACAAAGAAACTAGCAAAATGTACTGTCTTGACATTGATAAATACATGCAAAGCTAAAACTGATACAATCCAAGAAGGGAAACAATGTCAATCTCCCATTTGAAGAGCCTTTGAATAATGTGAATTTTTCAGACAAGTAAAGGGGAGAAAGAACACAGATCATGGCAACTCCAGGTGCAGCAGTATACATCAATCTCATCAACCTTCTTCTCCAAACTCCTTTGTGAATCTGTCATGCACTTCAAGGTCGGATTTACTAACTGTTGGCCTTTGACGAGCAAGAACCTTATCAAAGTCAGTCTTTGTAATGGGTGGCGGGATGATCTGCAAGGGCATTAATCAGCAAGCTGTTTATAACTAGTCCCGGCAGATAAGAAGACAGTTTATGTAAAGCCATATCAGAACTTCAGACTAAAACATTACTAGATGATTCTAATATCAGCTACTGAGATACAGGTCTGTCACAAATAGCCTATCTACTTTCATAAGGTAGGGGTAAGGACACTATCCTCCCCAGACCCCACTTGTGAGGATCACACCGAGTATATTACTGTCTGATTCTAATATTAGCTATTAGCTCTTCCTTTTTCGGGGTAATCAAGCTATTCAGAATTGACACTCAGGCAGATGTAGTTCAGTAAATCTTACATTTTAGTTCAACATAACCATATGATGTGCAAACTGTAACGTTAGAATCACATTTAATTATTGCATTACTAGTGACTCGAAATAAGTCAAGTTTCCAGACATGTGCAGTTGTAGGCCCCGGCCCCAATATATTCCAGCTAAAACTCATACAAGCACAAGATTTGGCTAAGTGACTAGATTAAAAATTAATTATGGCAGTGATCTCGAACAATAAATGTATCCCAAAAATCTACCTGGGATGCAAGTCCTTTAGCAGCAAGCTCCTCTATAGTTGTCTGCACAGCACCCTGTTGCTTTGGTCCGCATGGTATCCAGGTACCATTAGAAGTCTGAGTAAAGAATACAGCATCTTGTGTCTTACGTACGGGTTCAAATAGCACATCCTTGACCTGTCCAAGAAGAGAAAGTATATAAATATATTAGGAGAATAAAGAGGAATTGCCACCTTTTTTCCTTCAGTGTTTAGCAAGTTCAAGTGCATTGGTGTAGGAGAAAGGGTCTCCTTCCAACTACAAACTCACAAACATCATGTTGGGCATAAAGTCAAATTCATTAGGTTCCAGACTTACACAAACAGAAACATCTGAACCAGAAAAACCTTCTGTCTTACGGGCCAGGTCTTCAAAGTCACTCTCACTCAAGTTATGGGGGGTATCACCTAAATGAACCTGCACGTGTAACAAGCCAATCTAAATAACTCTAGCTATCACAAGTCGAGTTGCAGTATATTTCCTTGAACTTCACTTTCCAAGAAATATCACAGAACGGGATTTACTTTGAACATGTGTTGCCGTGCCTTCACATCTGGGAGCGGAATGTAGATACGCTTATCAAATCTTCGCCGTATAGCCTGTAGAGGATAATTTCCATCAGCAATAAATTTCTAAGATCCACAACTTTAAAGTGCAGATCATTCGTCACCTGATCTAGGGAATAGGGTGTATTTGTTGCCGCAAGTACAAGAACTTTATCATCATTGTGACCAACACCCTGAAAAAAACAAATTTAATAAGAAAAAGAAATCTATAGCAAGGGGGATTTCTATTCATCTTTTCTTTCTGATAGGTGGAAGTTGGTTATGAGAGGTCAAGGAACCACATCATAGCTATGATAGATCAATTACCTGCATCTGCACAAGGAGTTCTGTTTTAATACGTCGAGAAGCTTCACTTTCGTTTCCTTCTCCTCGCTGCCCACACAACGAATCAATTTCATCAACGAATATAATGGAGGGAGCACTTTCACGAGCCATTTGGAAAAGGTTTGAAACTAGCTTTTCACTTTCACCCATCCACTTGGATACAAGGTCCGATGACGAGACACTGCATGAAAATAGCAGTTGGCACTCACCAACTTTACACTGTAAGTTCTTCAAAATGGGAAACTGAAAAAATAACTGACAAAGAACAGACACATAATGACTATATTCATGCAAGGAACTCATGTTTATATGCATCCATCAAGATGGTCAGTGCAAGTTTAAAAGAGAAATCAATAGGATAAATGGAAGATTTATTACCACTGAGAACTGCAGAGATTAGAATATTTGCAGGTATAGGATCATTCATCATTCAAGAACGCAGGCATCTTGAAATCTCCCACATAATGGCAGCAGAGAATATCAAAATTTCAGGAGAAGGGCCATTATACATATTACTTTTTGCTTCTAGAAAGACATCAACATATTGTATGATTGATTTCACATGCTATCCCTTGGTTTTCACAATTCAGGAAATGTTTGTCACCCCAATAACCCCCACAGGAGACCGGTGACAGGACATATTTTTTTGTCGGGGGGGGGGGGGGGTTTAGCATAAAAGAACAACTACTACGAAGCAAAAGCTCTACATGTCGACCTCCATTGGAGGTCTTCACAACAAAACAAAACTGATGAATCCTGATTGTATAATCCTACTAAAATTTTATTATTGTCAGCTTGAAATTGTTATTGAAATTACTGCAATCACAAACAAGGCCTTAACTGAAGGTTCAATTTGACTCCGCTCTACATCAACATATTGCATGATGTACTGGTCTGATCTTAAGATTCATGGGTTAGCATCACTTGCATTGGCAGTAAGTGAGATGTGTCTACCAAACTGGAGATATACAAGACGATCTCATCCAGAGGTTAAAATCAGGATAATGCTGAGATGCAGAACCATAAAATCCAAAAAAATAAAATGGTTCATTGGTCATCCCATAGGCTAGACCATAGCCTTCACATCCTGAATACTTCCTAATAAGCACATGCAAAGCATTGATATTTATCACTAATACTGGATGTGCTCCTCTATGGCACAGCTGCTCTATAAAATTGGTACCAAAACAAAACATTCAACACCCTTGAATACCAACGTATGTTTATCAACCAATTCCAACATCACATTCTGTCCTAGATGTATAGATCTGCAAGTGACATACCACCGAGGGGGACAACCCAGATATGACATTTCTGGAGGAAAAGAACCTCATGGAAGTAGCTATTCAGAAGAATCATAAAGCATTATAAAAAAAAATAAAGCTAATATAAATACTACTCCCTCCGTCCCAAAATAAGTGTCACCTTAGCAAAAAAAAAAATGTCCAAAAATGTCACCTTAGGAATTCAAGACAAAATTAGCATGTTTTTCCAACTATATCCTTATACTCCATCTTCTTAGCAGTGTTGAATTTTCAAGAGACATTTATTAAATAAGGAAGTTTAGAAAACTACACATTATATTTATTGATTTCTTAATGGGCGTAACTTTTGCCAAGGTTACGCTTATTTTGGGATGGAGGGAGTATAATTAATGAGCACACAATCATCTCCCACAACAGATAAGGAGCAACACCCATGAAACTACAAAGCCCTTAACTCACGGATCATGAACAATATGGTAAATTAGCAGGAGTTAATTTAGATTCAAACAAAACAAAACATTCTGGGCGTATTGAGTATATAAAGAGGCTTACATCAGCCAACTCGAAAGGCACAAGTACCATCCCACACTCCAAGAAGGAAAAAACAGGCAATGTAAAAATTTCCTAGCTGACTTGGATATTGAACCACATTCCGTATTTAGTGATAGAGCCCTTTATGTTCCTTATTACTTCTGATTCTTGATAAAGGAACCAGATTACATAAAAACATCATCTATGAAAAGAAGAAAATCAACACAAATTATGAGAAAGAAAGGTCATAAAAACTATACAGATAACAAATTATGAGAAAGGAAGGCCAAAAGATAAACTATACAGAAAATAAAATAAAACAAAGAACCTAACAACCAAATGGCCAAAATCAGTTGCATCTTCTCCCCAGACTTCTTTTTAGTATTGATATTCTATAATTTTCCTTTATAATTTTTAGGGCTGCTCAGCAGATTCTCAATTTTTGCTTGAGATCTTTTTCGTTTACTAATGACAGGTGATATGATGTACCAAATTTAAAAATACAGCCTTTGGTTTTTTCCAAAATAAAAGCTGCCGTGAATCAGGAAATATTTAAAGTTGATAGCTCCGATTTGCCGTAAAATGGACAACATTATAAACAAACACAATTGCAAATAGGAGGACAAATACCTAAAAAAGGTGGAGTCAGCTTCAGTAGCAACAGCTTTGGCCAAGTAAGACTTCCCTGTCCCAGGAGGACCATAAAGAAGAAAAGCTCTCCACGGTCGCCTCTTGCCTATAGGTACATGAGAAAGAAGAAAAAAAGCACTCAAATTGGTGAGAACAAAAGCACCCAAAAAATTACTCAAGTTATGTGATGCACACATGGCAAAACTATTCAACCAACTCTGATGTACCACGAAGAGAAAAAGAACATAATAGTATAATACTCACATGTTTTTTGCCTTAATGATTTTTATCCCACTACAACTCTTTTGGTTGAGCTAGGAGGAGTTGTAACATGAATCCTGAACCAACTATAAAGAGAAATTCCAAATTGTGGGATTTACTCGGAGATCACCTCTCGTACCAATGCAGTTAACCAATCAGTCTCCCAAGTATATAAGACAATTTTCTCACAACCATGCAGTCACGGGCAAAGAATACCCACATTCTTTGCCGAACTTCACATTTCAAAACGCACACATACACACACGCACACAAATGGTTAAAAGTTGTAAACCGTCTAGAATGTAGAGAAAATAACTCACCCACAACATAACTAATTATCTAAGAACTCCTACACATGCTCAACAGAAAGCATTTCCATCTTTTACTCATATTCAGTTATCCATACACCGAGCTGCCACTTAGTGTTCCCCAAATTGAAACGGTTTAAAACGTTCAATAGGTAAAGACTCAAACTTACTTCTTTCTATAAGTTAAAACTATAACTATTGGAACCCATGTAACCCTGACATAAGTGAAACTCTTTCTAACTAGTAGTCGTAAGTGTTTGGTTTGCAACATAAAACTCTGTATAACTGCCTGTAGTTCCCACTTCCTACTGCATAATAAGCACTATAATCCCTTAACAACACCTAACATCTTATTGACTTATTTCTACTTCCTTAACCCAAAAGAAATAAGGCATAATACATAAACAATACACTCAAACTTAATCTCACCTAGCAAGTAAGCACTCCAACTTTGAGAGTGCACATCAAGACACCTCGGCTGACTTAGGAGGTGTCTGACCATCTTGTAAGTTGGTGTGTTTAACGGACATAGTGGAGACAAGTTGAAGTGTCTAGATGTGCATATGCGAGGTTGGAGAGCTTACTTGCTAGCTAAGACCAAGTTTGAGCCTCTGTTTATGCATTATGCCAAAAAACGATTGTATTTAAGCTACTTCATAATCACAAAGCAAACCACCAATTAAAGCAACAATCTTTACTAGCAAAATGCAGCAATAACACACAAATAAACAATCCAACAAAAGCATACACACACCTGTGAAGAACTGAGGGAATTTCACAGGCAAAATGACAGCTTCCTGCAACGCCTGTTTGGCACTCTCCAATCCAGCAACATCATTCCACTTCACATTAGGTTTCTCTCTAACAATTGCTGAATTAAGCCCAGCCCTAAGTTTAGACTGCTCAGGATCCTCCCCATCCTCCCCATCCTTAGGCTTAGTCTTAGGCTTAGCAATCACAGCTGCATCTCCTCCATTTGGACCAGGCCCACTCCCACCCTCATCCAACACAGCCCTAATCTCCTCCGCCCGGCGTAAATACTCTGTAAATTTCTGGGTAATTGCCTCCTTTATCTTAGGATTCTTCTCGTACTTCAAATGGGTCTTGAAGTACTCCAATGCATTCATATACAACGGAAATGCCTTGGCATAGTTTCCACCATTGTCCTCTTGCACTGCTTGCCTTACATACTCAATTGCTTGCTCCTTAAAATTGCTATACATCTTCGATCATATAAAAAAAAACAAGAAAATTTCTGGGCTCTGATCAGAACTCAAAAGGGTGTCCGAAAAAACACAAATTAACCAAACAAATTTATGGGTTTTGATCAGAACTCAAAAGGGTGTTCCGAAAAACCACAAAACTAGCCAAAAAAACTTTCTGGGTTTTGCTCAGAACTCAAAAGGGTGTTCAGAAAGAAAGCTGATTTTAGAAAAAATCGTGTGAACAGTGTCGTAAGTAATGGATCTTTCTGAAGCTTTTGAGCATTTTTTTTGGTGGATTAGGTGAGTTTGACAGTAGATATGAACCCTAGAAATTGGGGGTTTTGGGTTAATTCAATGAAAAATTGATTAGAGATCGAAGGTAATAAAGGAGATCGGAAAATATTTGAAAGAATCGAAATTTGAGAATTTGAAAGTTGAATTTACAGGGGAGAAATGGATTACGAGTTTGAAAGAATCCAATTTACAGAAGAAATGTTTTGTCATACGCGTGAGATACACGTAAGGCTGCCTATTAAGGAAAACATATATGTTATTGTATCGTGGAGTCTAAAAATGATAGAATATAACAAATTATATTCGTATCTCATAAAAATAAAGATAGAAAGTGAAGAGAGATTGTTCCTCGTGAATTCTCTACGTAAAACAAAATTATTTTCAGATTGAATGAAAAAAAGAATATAAAAATGAAAATGATAAAGACGATGAAATAATATAAAATGAAGAGAAGTACAATATAAAAAAAAAAGAGAACAATAACAACAAACGGGAAAAAAGAGTAATACAACAAGGTAAAGTCATAGTTAAAACACAAATGTTTGGACCAACTTAAGTGTACAACAAACTCATCCTTATCAGTAAAAGGCACAAGTATTTAATCTTGAGATTACGATGTATACCATACATGAGCTTTAAAGATTATGGTCCAACCTTAATTGGGCAAGGTGCATCAGTCTCATCCTTTGAATGGATTTCAAACCTAAATTGGGCTAGGTATGACCCAATCCCGTATTGACCCGAAAAAGCCTAATTGACCCTAACCTATGGTGATCGGCTAAACAAGACCGGCAAAACAAGCCTAACTATCCTAACCCAAGCGAACAAGCATGGCCAAACAAACCTAACCCTAGTTGTATTGACCGGCAGAACAAGGCTGAACAACCCTTACGTTGACCCATATTGACTAATCGAACAAGCTTACATTGATCGGCCAAACACGCCAAACGAAGCCCATATTGACCAACTAACAAACCTAACGCCAACTTATATTGACCGACGGAACAAGCTTACATATTGACCGGCAAGCCTAACCCTGACCTAACAAGCCTACGTATTGACCGACAAGCCTAACCCTAACCCATATTAACCAACTAAACATGCCTAATATTACCTATTAGGCTTAACCCTAACTCATATTAACCGACTAAACAAGCCTAACCCATATTAATGGGGCCTAACCATAACTAATATTAACCGCCCAAACAAGCCTAACGCTAACCAATATTAACCCATGCCTAATATGTACCTATTAGGCCTAACCCTAACTCATATTAACCTTGATGGGGCCTAACCGTACCAATACTAACCCATATATTAACCCGGGCCTAACCCTAACTCGGCCGATCAAGCCTAACCGAGCTCTAACGGCCGAACAAGCCTGACCTGTATAGATAGCTCATATGATGAATAGTTTTAACTTTGTCAATAATGGATCAAAAAAGAAGATGCCTCACTGGTCTAATTCTCAGACAGACTTCAAAAATAGTAGCCCAACTTTGAGTTGGACAAGCTAAGCTAAACTAGGCTGGCCTAACCCATACTAACAGTTCATGCATAGTTTTAACTTTACTCATTTGTAGTACATGCTAGTCAGAAGAACACATGCACTAAGAAAGAAAAATAGATGTAGAACATAATGCTTAATCCACATATAGCACTTAGTTGCAATATATACACAAAATTGTTCTCAACCATCTAACCAGGATCAAGAACCAAACATCCACAACTACAAAAACAAACTTCCTATGATTTACTTAAAACATCTAACAAAGACAAGTTCCCACATCCTATGACCCAAAAAGTACTACAAAATCCCATAAAAAAGTCTTGTTTAGAGAACAGGCAAAATCTCTATGTACAGCCCTTCTCTGGTCTTCCTTCACTTTTTCGTCGGTTATTCCTCGGGCTGCTGCTCAGTCTCAAGCTCAACTGCTTCATACTCCACGTCTTTTTCCTCGAATTTCACCGCCACCAAGAACCTTATGCTTACCTACACGATAAAAACAGAAGATCAGTAAACACCACATACTAGCCTTCTGAAACTTGATTAAAACCATTTTTCATCATTTTTTCATCATTATAAGTACCTGTTGTGGATCATATACAGCATATTCGTTGTACTCGAGGGGGCTTTCCTTGTGCTCTGATGGAATCAACTTACCACAAGGGACTTTAATGTCGTCCTTCCACACAAAATGCTCCGACTCGTCTGTTTTCTTCTTGCCAAGCCCTTTAGCTCCAATTCCCTTCTCCTCCAGAGATTTAGTGTCCTGCATTTGGTATAAAATTCGACGTTAGCTCTAACACTTGATCTTTATCCTCTTATCAACCCCCACCGTACTTGCAGCTCTATACCACACTCCAACTTGCTCCAGCCCCAAGTACATCCGGAGTCTGAGAGAAGTAGAGTTAGCACTAGCTCAATACCGCAACCCAACTTGCTGCGGCCCCGAGTCAATCCGGAGTCCTAATAAGTAGGCTAGCCTCCATCCCCAAGTCAACCCAACTTGTTCCATCCCTGAGTCGGTCCGGAGTTGAGAGAAATAGCTAGCAAGTTTAGGGACCCAGCATGTGAGCAAGTTACTTTGGCACATATGAGTAGCTATCACAAATCGCAAGTTCAAAGCCATGAGAAAAGAGTTGGCTAAGAACCTAAGACCAGACAAGAGACGGGGAGACGAGAAGAAGGCTTGGCCAAGAGCCTAAGATACGGGATGATAGGGGCAGCAGCCGACTATCGGTTCTTACTGCCTACTCGACTAGTTTAAGACGAGAAAGGATATGGCCAAGAGCCTAAGACACTGGATGATATGGACGGCCAGCCTCGACTATCGCTGTTCAATACTATCCTCATTGACAAGTAACAAATTCAGCTACAGAAAAATCTAAATCAGTTAGCATCATTTTCTATAGTACCTCAGGTGGACTTGAGAACTCTTGAATTTTCTCTCCTAGTGAGGCAACAGCCAAAACCAAGAAACCTTCTGGCCTATCTACAGCTGTGAATCCATATCTGGCTGCTTCTGCTGCAGCGTCCGAACAAACGATGGCTCTTCCAAACTGCAGAAAACAAAATATGAACCCCAAAGAAGAAAGGAAAACAGACTTGCAGAAAATAACACGACACCACTTCGACAAAAACAGATGTTATATGCCCTGCTGCACATACCATGTATCCTGGTACAGGAAGTGAACAAGTTGAAGGCAAGAACCCCATCTGCAAGTGCCTCAATAGATTTGAACTCCTAGTCCCTGCAAGAACGCACATATTGTTATTTTAAGGTCTATCCGTTCAGTCGTCTCGATAGTAAGATCGAATCTTGATCCAAGAATCACTTACCACACCATAGCAGAACCTTGTTGGGCAATTTCTTGATGTCATCAAGAGAGGGGCATGCACTTGCTTCAACAGCGAAAATGTTCTCAACCGATACACCATAGCTCTGAAGTAAAAAATAATCTCGCTTCAGATCTCAAAGCTACTCATATTATCATAAATTGATATCCAAAATGAACTTGGACTTGTGGAGAGCCGAGTAAAATTATCTTACGATTTCGCCGATTCTCACTGGCTCATAAGTTTTGTCCAGGTACTTCACTATCATTTTGTAGTCATCTTCCTCTTTCTCAAGGGGTGAAACAGAACAATTTAGCTTCACATAACGCTCAAAAAGAGGATCATCCAACGTTGATCCTGACATATCACCTATAAGACGGGAGGCAGTATTGATATCCCGAATAGCCTCGTAAGAAGAAGCACCCTAAATTTTCACAACACCAGAAACACATCAATGTATTATCATCTGACAAGTCTATAAGAGGAACTCAAAACCCTCTGATATGCAATTTACCTGGTCTGCGAGTTCCTCATAGTCTTTGAAGGGAAAGGGCCTTGTAGTCGGTATGAGAGTGAACCATCTTTGGGTGAAATCCCCCCAAAGGGCGTCTGCTTTGTTCCCCGTTGCCGTTGAAGATTTCAGTTTCTCCACAAATTCTTTGAGGGTATCCTCACCTGTATGGTTACGAAGTTATTTAAAATGTAGCCAATCGCCAACGGTGAATGCACAAAGACGAGAAAGACTAACATCTTCTCAAATGAAGATCAGTAACCATCCCGATAGGAATCTCAGGTGAATCATATCCCATCTCCACTAGAGCATACCTTCATTCAACAGATAACAGTACGAGTCACATACAAGTGTAAACAAACAACAAAAGAGTAATCCTAAAGGACATTACCGGTAAATCTCCTGGCTACAGAGGACTTTCATTAAATTTGCTACCTTCGGATCAAGCTTACTATGTGCAGCAGCAACCCCGAGTTGCCTAAGGCCTAGTCCGCCATACCTTACTTCAACGCCATCATCCTACAATTCACCACATCTTTATACTTAAAACTGAACAATCGAAGCACCAAATATACTTTATTCCAGGAAGTAAAGAGAGCACCCACAATATCAATAGGGAAGAACTTCATATTTTTCTTATGAATCTTCTTCTCTCTTTCCCAGGGTTCGAACTGATCTCCCGTCAGTTCTTCAAAGAGCTTTGCGAATTCTCTAATAGCATCGTTCACATTTTCCCATTCCTCCAGCTTGTCATCTGCTCTGGGGCTGTCACCAACTTTTCCCTTCCTGTAATAAAGGTACAAGCGGTTCTCTCGTGCCACAATAAGTTGCATAATGCAGAAGCTACACCATTTTGAACATTCTATTAGTTACCACCTTGAAATTATAAAAGAAAAAAGTAGTAGTTCTTGATCCGTACTCGTTCAAGTTCCTCACTTGATCACAAACAGTGAGGGCACAATTGTACAATATGCCATCTTTCTCCAGAATTTTTCCACCTTCATCCTGCAGCTTACTGTCGATATGCACACCTCTCTTTCCAAACACTTTTAGCTACAACCACGTCAAACCAATTTCGGCAAATGAGTACAGTTTCTAAAAAATCGACAAAGGAAACCAATAACTATTAAACTCAAAAGCTTGCGATAGTACCTCAGCTGTTAAGGTTTCAAGTGCTACCACACTGGAATCTTGCTGATCTAGTGCAAGACCTTTCCCCTCTACCGCAATATCACTGGCAATATCGTATGCATCTAACGTTTCAGCTTGTTTTTTCTCGATGCTATCGGCCAGCCAAGCCTCCCTCACTACTGGGATACCCCTCTCCCTGAGGAACATACAGCACCTAGCTGTGAGATACGATCGCCAACACTAATCGAATTCATGCAAAAAAATATTTAAGTGTACATACACTGCTTCAGCTACTTTAGACGAGCCACCGCGATCTCGCTCCGAGGGAGAAACCACAAGGCATGTTACCCCTGCCAAAAGGGAGAGCCATTTTAGTCTGCCATTTTAGTCTTTAAGGTTACAATTGAAGTCATTGCATCAAATCGACATATGGTTTGGATCATTACCAATAACAGAATTAGCCACTTTCCCTCCATTTTTCTCGATCTTTTTCTTCCAATATTGCTGTAGAGAAAAAGTCCTCATGTCATACAATGCACTTTAATAACATAAATATACGGAAATAATGTATATACATACATGTGTTCGAGAAAGACGGCCTGAAAGAGCAATCATCATTCCTACAAATGGTTTATCTGCTACAGCTATTTCCCGCTTGGGGCGACTTTTCGGGTCTCTATGTTTCTCAATCAGCTATCATATTAACATGAACAAATAGTCAATTTAGATCGTCGGACCCGAATTATACAGCAAGTTATGAATGTAAAGAAGTGTTCGGCACATTACATCGTAGACAGGAGTTTCTCCAATAGATTCGGGGATATTTATAGGCTCTTCTCTTCTTGGTGGAGACCTAGTGCTGTAAACACAACTGGACCACTCACTATATGCTCCCTGGCAATGATAGCTGTCGCCAGAAAACTCTAACGTGCCACCACAAACTGGACAATCGCCGACAGGACCGTAGAATAGTATGTCTTGGCTAACAAGCATAGTTCAGTAAGTTCACTTCACATAACATTCTCTAACAAGCATAGTTCGATAACAGAACATATCATAAACTGAACTGTTGCAACACTTCTAATCTTTTTATACAAACGTGTAAACCTAAATCCTATTAATAGGTATCCAAAAATATAAACTCGTAACCAATTCGAACTCGTAATGATTTTTACGACCTGAAAAACATTTATGTGACTACAGATATCTCAAACAAAATGAAAGTTCAAAGTTAAATGGTTTCCGAACAAGGAAGTCTGACTTCTTAGAACAAACTAAAAAGGAAAGCGTACCACATAAATTTAGCTTACGATCAGACATTTGTGCGACAATATAGTAAGTATCTCGATGGATCAAAATGAAAAATTCGAAGTTGAATAGTACCAAGTTAAAACTTTTTTAGAACAGATCTTAAAAATGAAAACACACTGGTTAGAGAAAGTAACAACGTAAAACGAAAGCTAAAACTATGTTAATAGTGCAAAGATTCAACGAAAATTATGGTAACTACCCTACTAAGCGCAAAATCTTACAAACCAAGAGAGCGTAACTTAAACAAACAATCAATGACATACCCCGTGAAATCCCACAATCCCACGGGTGAAATCCGGGGTCGAAAGAGGATAGGGTTAAGCTAAACTACACAACACCACACAAAATGAAATCTCGTAATGGGCTTTGAAGTGGATAGAGTGTACACAGACCTTAAAATCGGTTATCACGTCATGATATAGTGTCTATCAGTAGCATTCTATCTCTACTACCGACTTAACAAAACCTTACTCCTACCTCACGGAGGTCGTTGTTTCCGAAAGATCTCGACTCAAAAACACTTAAAACATTATAAAAGAAGCATAACAAATTAAGAAAGATAAATGTGACAAACCATCTAGGAACAACAGCCTCATCAGCTATTGTTGCATCCCGAGCATTGGCTTCGAGAATTTCGCGCATTTGTTTGATGGAGAGATGTTCTCTTGTCTCTCTACAAAACTTCTCGAATTCAGCTGCCACATCCGCAACATTCGATCGTCCATTAACCTTATCATTATCCTCGCCTTCATTGGCGATTTTCGGCTTCTTTGGCGCCGCCTCAGCCTTTTGCTTTCTTGTAGTAACTTTCTTCTCTTCATCACTTGCATGAGAGTGGGA
The DNA here is from genome assembly GCA_022817965.1 of Solanum lycopersicoides. NCBI lineage: Eukaryota > Viridiplantae > Streptophyta > Magnoliopsida > Solanales > Solanaceae > Solanum > Solanum lycopersicoides. The sequence goes on from CM040628.1 coordinate 69,937,814, forward strand.
CCTTTTCTCATGAACCTTCACACATAAATTAACAACAAACAATAATCATATTCAATCCGTTTCAATTTGTTTGTCTTAAAAAAAAACCAATAGTCATATTTAGTCTGTTTCAATTTATTTATCTTATTTTATCTTCTTTTTTTTTTAAATATGTCTTATGTCACACTTTTTGCAGGTACTTATCTTATTTTCAAAAATAGATATCTTGCAACATTTATCTAGACTTTCAAAAGAATTTAGTAGGTTCATTCTGTTGGTGTATAGAACTTAAACTCGATTTAAGTGTATCTTTAGTTAAAGACTTCCTATATAACCTCAAGATACAAAAATTGAGGTACATGTTACATGTGTCACGTCCAGTCAAATTAAAACACATAAAATTAAATTATAAGCACGCGATGTCATCATTTCTACGAGATTTCTTCCTATATTTGATTGGTGGTAATAGTGGTCCACAATAGTTACTCCCTCTATTTTAATTTATTTCGACTTAAAATTAAACTTATTTTTCCTGTTAAAAATCATAAGTTTGAAAACACAAGCTATTAACTATTTAAAATTTTTGGTACTCTATGCCCCTTTAAATGTGTTTAAAAACTTTCAAAGCTAAAAATAGTTTAAAAGTAAAAAATCACTAAAAATAAGTCTTTTTTTGCCCTTGTTTTTGGATAAGGCTGAAGTAATGATCGAAGTTCAAAACACATCTTAGAATTCAGTTTCCCAAACTTATTTTTTTATATAATTTTATATACTTTTGATTAGCTGACACACTTGTAACTCCACGGAGTTGAGAGTGAATGTTGAACGCCATATAAGCTAAAAAGAGGTAAAAATTAAAAAAATGAATTCAAGCTGATAAAACCTTAGTTTAGTTGAGGAGCGTGTCGAATTTCGACCATAGTCTAGGACTTGTGCCTTGTCCTTTTTTTTTAAAAAAAAAGATCAATTTCGAACTTCCAAATAGTTAGTTATAATAACAAAAATTAGAATATTCAATACATATAATTTATGACAAGACTCAAAAATCATTCAGAGTCAAATCAAAATAAGTTAGATATATAAATTAAAACAAAGGGAGAAACTATTTTCACTAAGTAAAAAACTAGGCATGAATATAATACACACATTTTAGAGATGTTTTGTTAACATATTGAAAAATTAAATTATAAAAGTTATAAAGAGCTAGAACAAACCTTCATTTTCAAGATTTTGTCACTTGTGAAAAATTCTTCAAATTATCAAAGAAACCAAACTTGCAAAAAACATAAAGAAAACAAAAAATATAAGAGAATTTGCCTCTTTTTTTTTACATTTATTTACATATAGACACGTACGTGTAATTTATTATCGATTTCAAAATCTATCTGTCTCACAATGGAGCTAACAGGTGTACTAGTACAACCTCCTTGCTTGACACATGTCTTTACCTCCGCTCGTTGAATTTAGTTGTCTGATTTTAACTTAATACGAAATAATTAAAAAAGTTTAGAACCTAATTTCGTAATTTTAAATTAAAGAGATGTAAAGTATGTAAGTATGATGATTTTTAAAAAAATTAGAATCAAAGAGCTGATAAACGAAAAAAGACAATTTTTTAAAATATTTAAAAAAGTAAGATAAATAAATTAAAATTAAAAAAAAACTAAAATTTTAATTTATAAGATATGTGAAGTTATCATCTCTTACCAACATATATATATTTTAACTATTTTGTCCACCAAAATTAAATATTAATATATAAATTATATGATATATTTCTAATTTTCTGGAACAAAAATTTTTACTTTTTTATATTTTAATAATATGTATTTTTGAATATTGCAATTAGGTACGTGTCCTTCATACATATATATATAAATTCATAATTATAAATATAATATTTATATGAATATAAATTATATTCGAATAAGAATTATGGTAAAATATTTATTATTTTTTTATTTTTGTAAAAAACATAAATCTTAAATATGAATTATGGAGTTAGGTTTATTATAATGAGATCTCAAATTTAATGAGGTTTCATCTTAATATAAAAATCAAAATATCGAATTAAAAACTTCGAAAATGAGAAAGAAGAGAATTATAAAGCTTAGTTTCTTTTTTCTAGATATCCAAATTATCATTACTAAGCTAAGGTAATTTTATAAATATATACTCAGCTTTCACCAATATTAATCAGAATTAAATTTTAAAGTTAAAATATTTTTTTTTACATGAATAAAAATGAATGGAGTGTTACAATAAATATCAAACATAAGTATTTAAAAAAAAAAACATGTTACATGATTACGTGTAGAGAATTTTGGCACTTGACAATTTTTGAAGTCACTATGTCACACTCCAAGTTTTGAGATATTATGTCACATATGATTTGTTTTGACCGACCATAGTCTAGAAGAAATTAACGATTCAAATTTGGACAATTTTTTTAGTAAGGAAATAAAATTAAACTTAACAGAAATATGAAATTATGAAGATCACTGAAATTATATTATGCTTATTCTATATAAAAAGATAGAGAGAACGAAATATGATCTTAAGTTTTTATTTATACTTAATGAGATAATTTAAATGATATATGTTATTTTCTTTGTCCCAATATATGTGACCTTCATAGAATTCTAAGAGTCAATCGATTTTATTTTATATATTTTAAATAATTTAAACTTTTTATTATTTTAATTTTAATACCTTTTAAGTCATTATAAATAATATATGTTAGCTTCCTTTGTTCTATTTTATATAGTGTAAAAAAAAATGAAAATCAACTAATTTTTTTATAAGTATATTAATTATTAATCATTATAATTTATAGTATTAAAGAATTATAAATTGAAAATGTACAGAACTTTTAGCTGATTAAAAATAACTCTGATAATTGGAAACCTACATAAAGCAATAGGGTTGCCATGAAAAGCAAGAGAGAGGATCTCATTATGATATATTAATAGGGTCAAACTGTCTTAGAGATATAATTATTAAAAATGTAAGTCACAACACATTAATTTTAAACCAGTAGAATTGCCCAATTTTATCAAATTACTAAAGTGACCTCAAAATGCCCAAGCAGGTCAACAAGGAATGTTGACCTGTATTGTTGACCTGTTGTCTGCTTGGGCATAAACTCCCTTTTATTAAATAGTAGATATATTGTCTGAGCGATATAATTATTTAAAAATGTAAATCACGATAAATTACTTCCAAGACAATAGAATTGCTCTAATTTTATCAAATTACTAAAGTGACCTCAAAATGCCCAAAGACTTGTGACCTGTGTGTCTGCTTAGACATAAACTACCTTTTATAACAAATTATCTAAGATATAATTATTAAGAATGTAAGTCACAAACCCATTACTTCTAAGCCAGTTGAATTGTAAATTTTAAGAAATTACTAAATCTCTCAAAATGCCCAAGCAGGCATGTTTGACTTGCTGTCTGCTTGGGCATAAACTCCCTTTTATTATATGTAATATGAAAACTTATATGATAAATATTTTATAATTCGTAAGAGTAGTTATTTATAAATACTTCAGTGAATAAGAGTTGTAATACGTTACTTTGGATGCTATTGCAAAAAACTTATTATTAATATAAAATTTGAGTTGTTCAATTAAAAGTTTTAAATACTTTTTTATAAGTAAATAAACAACTGATGTTTATATAAATTTGGTTAATTTTTTTCAATTACCAATCTCAGTATTAATGTAAGCAATTGTTATTAATTTTTTTTAGGTGTTGAAATTTGAACACTAAATCAAAACGTTTTACTAATTAATTTTGGGTTTAAAAAGTGTGAATGAAAAATGAAGAGTTCGACTTTTATGGAAGGTTGCGATTTTATGAAAAAGTTGTGACTTTTATAAAAGATGACGACCTTCTTAAAGATTGTGACTTTTCCAAAAGTTTGTGACCTTTCCGGTAAGGCACAATAAGAACTTTTCCATACCCTTGTTTTCTATAAATTGAGGGATCCTCTCAATTTTAAAAATATAGCATTTTTAAACTCTCTCTACTATTACTAAATCTAGTATTTTCAGTGTACTTTACTGCCCTTGAGTGCTCACTGATACCATCGTTTTGGTATCAAATACACTGGTGATTGAGATCATTCTATGTCCGGGAGAGAAATTCCAAATAACAAACCGTCGGATACTAGAGGAATAATTTTCCTTAAGGGACACTTTACATTCAGTGGACTTGAATCTCGGTTGTTTTTCAGATGTCTGTATTGTGTTCAATTTTTAAATTTAGTGGAAATTAATTTCTGGTCTCGGTACTTCGCTCGGTTCCATTAAACTTTATATAACTTCGTATTTCTGCAAAAGTTGTGTTGAATCAGTAAGATTCTTCGAAACACATATTGACAAAATTCTTCCGTAAGAAAAACATATTCGTATATATTTCTAATATGTTTCTGATTCTAGTTTCTCTACTAGTTTTAATTTCTAGTTGTGAAAATGTTATTAAACTTGTTGTGTCTCAATAAGTTTTTTTCAAAAGTTTTATTCAAAATATCTTAGGAATACAAGATGACAATAATTAACTCTGAATCACCCTATTAATAGCTTTCTACTATAATAGAAAAGTGGTAAGTCTGAGTATTTGTTGAAGGAAGCTGATGGAACAGGTCAAATGAACAGGTTCGGTGAAGCTGTCTGACGAGTTAGAGTTTGATTTAACTAGGACTAGACTTGCTCAATCCTAGTTTATGTACAAGTCTATACTTGTACGACTAGGATAAGTTGTATATATATATGTGTTGTTGTATTAGGATTCCTAGTGTTGTATCTAGATTCTAGGTAGCTAGTGTAGGTATATTATCTTCAACATATACCTCAGAATTCTACATGGTATCAGTGCAATAAAGCTTTCTACTCTTTTAACGTATTAGATCAAAAAACCAAATTATCAAACCACAATGGCCCCTGCTACCAACACACTTTCGACCTTCACTTCATCATCTTATTTCGTTCTGCTCCATTAAAGCTTAAGCCAACGAACTATCTTACATGGGGGACATAAATGACCCAGTTGATTCAAGTGATAAGATTAACCTATCTCATCACAGAAACACGTAAAGCAACCTGTTCCACCGGACAGACTCTTGAGAAAACTGCAGCAGGCAAGAAGGATGTAGAAGACACCAACATTGTTGATGACTGGGAGGAGAAGGATGTGTTACTAAGGAGTTGGATATCAGGCACCTTGACAGAAGAAAACATGTACCTGATCGTAGGCTGCTTAACTGCCAAGGAGATGTGGGAATGCTTGGAAGAAGCATATCTTCAAGCAACAAAAGATAATGAGTTCCAGCTCAAGCAACAACTACAAAGTATGAACCTAGGAACCAAATCAATTGCCGAATACATTAAGGAATTCAAATGCATATGTGATGGTCTTGCAGCCATTCACAAGCATGTAGATGAGGATAGTAAAGTGATTAACTTTGCTAGAGGTCTAGGTCTTAAGTACAAGACTTTCAGGACCGTAATGTTAGCTAAGACACCGTATCCTACTCTTAATCAATTTGTTAATGCTCTTAGGGGTTTTGATATGAGGGAGGATGAAGAAGAAGTGCCTCAACAAAATCATAACATGACATTCTCTGCCCAAAGAGACAGGGGAAGAGGAAACTATTCTCAACGAAGAGGAAACAATAACATTAATTCCAGAGGAAGATGATTTAAGCCTGCTGGACTGGGAACAGGTTCCTATAACAGCATAAACGGACCTGGTCCTCAGAACAGTGCTTCAAGTGGAAGTCATGAGAAGAATAATTTTGATGCGTGTCAAATTTGTGATAGGAATAACCATACTGCTCTTAAGTGTTTTTACAGGTGTGATTACTCTTACCAAGCTGCAGATGAGCTACCACAAGCCACTACACCATTTTAGGCCTACGGCCACCCCACTAAAGTGTAGCCTAAACTAGCAAAAAAGTGTGGCCTAAAATAAAAGGCCACACTTTTGGACTTTAGGCAACACTTTTTAGGGGTGGCCAAAAGAAGCGTAACCTTTGACATTAGGCAACACTTATTAAATGTCGCCACTTTTGGCTACACTTATAAAGCGTAGCCGAAGAAGTATAAGGCCACACTTTGTTGTGATGCATTAGCAACACCTATATTTTATTATACTACACTTAAAAGCGTTGCCTTTGCGATTTTATTGGTCACACTTCAAAAGTATTGCCTTTTAAGGGCCATCTAGCGCAACACTTCAAAAGTGTTACCTTTTATATCTTATAGCAACACTTATAAAGTGTACCTTTAACATTAGACATCCTACATCAACACTTCTAAATTGCATATACTCAATATATAATCACATAATTAAATATATAAATGATCTAAAATATAAAATTAGCTAATAAATAAACCGAAGCTATACATTTCGAATAAGCTTGGAAAAACATGTCTTGTACAACCAATACTTAGAAAGTGATTGCCTAAAGATCTCTAATATTAATATATCCACAAAATCAAATGCATTCAAACGTAACAATAGTACAAATACTCTTCAACTTTACTTGTGGCCACAATTCAAATTCAATTACCGGCATTTTCCTGCACATTTAAAATAAAATTATAAGAGAACATTTTAAAAATGCTATGGTAAAAAGAGAACATTTGTGTGTGTGAGAGAGAGACAGGAAGCGAGACAACTTATTAACTCAAGCCAAGAAGTATTTAAAAACTTCTACTTATATTCTCAATAGTCAAGCTATATTCCTTACAAGGAACTCGAGGAGGGCACAAAGTCAATAAAGGCAAACAATCATCACTACAACCCGAGCATACATCAAAAATTTAATTCTTTCTCAAACCAATATAGGATCCTTTCATCATTTAAGGATAAATCAATTGCCAATTCCTTACTTTGTTTCCTTTGATAGGCCAATGACGACAAGCAACAAGTATATGGAGATGATGGAAATTAAATGCAAACAATGTACAATAATAATTTATTTCACATCGAGTTCCTTATAGTATCACATTCCTTATAGTATCACATGTTACAACCAAATTGACATAAAACAGTTGGTGAACACAAGCATGTGCAGGAAGCAATTAAAGAAGAGACTATCATTAGTTCATTACCAGTCCTTCGTGGCTAAAGTGGTGATTTGATAATCGTCCATCTAAGATGTCTGAAATAAATAAAAACAAGCTATACAAGCACTACATACAATATTGAATTGTTTTGTGTTAAAGAATGATGCAGACAATAAGACCAGACCTTGGTTTTCTAGAGTCGTAGATGAGAATGATGTCAATTTCTCACTCGTGCTTTTATCAACATTGAAAATTGTTCCAAGTGATTCATCCTGCACATATTCCTCTGCTTAAATGACAGTTTTAAGATAGTATATCAGAATCATAAAGGTACAAAGAAAACCATGAATTTTCATTATACATTGGCAAGAAGTATATCAAATGTAGACAACCTTACAAAAGATATATCTTTTATGAATACATCCTATCTTCTATACATATATAAGAACTTTGTGAGTGCACAAAAGATAGATAAAGGATGAGGAACTATTCTTCGAGTGCGCAAAATTCTTCTCTACTTCATTAAAAACTTTGTCAACATAGTGCTAAAGGAGCAACAGTCTCATGTAAAATGAACCAAACTTACCTAGCAACATAAAATGCTGAGTTTTCCAACATTAACCACTTATTTGCATATCCAATGGCAAGTGTTTTGCCTGAACCACTTTTATTAGCTACAATTGTTATTATTTGAACTCTCAGCCCAAACATTACCCTTAAATTGGGGGCTATTGGCTCACTCTACATGAAAATATTAAATACTACAATAACAAGTACAAACACACGTAGAACAAAAAGGTAAAAAAAAAAATTCAAACTAAAATTAATCAAGATAACCATTTTGCTCAAACTCATTTATTTACCATCAACTATTTCTATTCACACAATACCATTCAAAAAAAAATTTAAAAAAACAAATCAATCATGAAGTTTCTTTGTTACTTACGATATTCTAAGTATATATGTAGGAATTAAGTTTTCAGGTTTAAAGTTGTTGACAACATGTTTCACCAAAACAGGCCAATAAATCTTTAAAAAGAAAAAATTAAGTCAATAGGAAAATACAAATGTGTGACAAGCAGAAGTTTATCAACTTATTAAATTCCCATTTTGTTGAGAATTTATTTTTAAGACACAATAATAATAAGTATAGTGCCAATTAATAGAGCTTTTGGGAGCACTTCTACGGGTGAGATCTAATTTGTATGTATATTAAGTCAAGTATCATAAACAATAGCATATGCAAATCTTTGTACAATATTCACAACATACCGATGACATATAGTCAGGTTGCAACTTCGTTAAATATCATTTATACATCATTAGAATCATAGTCTTAATCACAACTCAGAACCAGTCCACACAATGGAAAATGTAGCATTTAACATGATAGAAGAAAAGATTTCTTACTATTGCTCTAATGGGTAATAGAAACAGAGTATACTGTATAAGGGTTTCAATATTTTGCATCTAGAAACTGGAAAGAAATGATGAACAACATAGCCTTCTCAATCAACTCAGCAATTACAGATGTATGTCTCCAACATAACAGACCCAACAGTGAGACAGACTTAACCCATAGGCAGATAATGAACACAAATATAAAACAAAAGAGAGCATGAATCAAGCTCCATTTCCATTAGATATCCAAACTCACTATTCATTTTATGGACAAATATTGCAAAAAAAAAAATACAATATCTGTAATCCTACAATTAAGAACATACAGAGTAAATTACAAGACACAACAGAAATGTACCTGCTTGGCCATGTATCCCAAGCGGCGTGAGTTGTCCGGACGGGTAGGCTTGGTGAAACGAACGATAGAAGGGAATTGAGGGTACTCCCAGCACCTCACCGTTTGCAAGAACCTCATAACATCTTACTGTTTCTTCCTCTATAGCTCCGACACATAAGTGTAAGCATCCATTGCGTCTGCTGTTCTTCTACCTCTGTGGTTTTCAGCTTCTGAAATATCATTACTTCATATATTGATGGAAGAAATACTTGTTGTTTTGTGAGCTATGAGAAATTTCAGAAAGAGGCAAACATCGTCATAAAAACCCTAACATTAATTTTTGACTGACACACAAGAATAACAAAATCTTAGAGCTATAATTTAGAATTTTGAAGATAAAATCTCTTACCTGATAAACTCTATTCCAACAACCCTAAAGCTTCAAGACATGAGGCAAGTTGATTTGTGAAGAATTTCTGTCAATGTTCAAAAGGAAATCTGATGGAACAACAGTTTACCCAAGAATCTTTGAAGAAAATCGTCTTCTTCAGCTCTCCAATCTTGAACAACGAAGCTTTGAAAGGAAAATTGTCTTCTTCAGTTCGTCTTCATAGAAATCGCACTGCTCTTCGATTCTTCAGCTGAAAATGGTGTTCTTCAGTTGAAGTTTGACAGAAATGTGACGAAAATAGATTTCTTCCGTTCTTCGATCCTCTTCTTCAGTTCTCTCAAATGGGTTCTTCAGCTCTGGGAAATGGGTTCTTCAGCTTTGGAGGAAATGGGTTCATTTTAGTGAAAGCTTCAGCTGAAGTTAATTTTAGGAATGTTGCTTTTTTTTATTTTTTTAATGTTTTATTCTTTTTAATATTTCTTTAATGTTTTATTTTTTTGGCCAAATAAAAATGGGAGGGAGATCAAATTTTATTGTTAAAATGTTGGAGGGAATATAAAATTTTGGGGAAAACACTAAGGCCACATTTTTAATGTGTTGTATTAACAATTATAAAAATAACACACTTCAAAAGTGTGGTTAAATAGTTGTTGCCAACTATAACAACACTTATAAAGTGTAGGTGATACCATTAAAGAGTACACTTTAGAAGTGTTGCTAATATTAGTGTAGCTAAAAGTCAAAATCTTTGGCTACACTTTAAAAGCGTTCCCAAAAGTATTTTAGACAACACTTTATAAGCGTTGTCTAGATTTAGTGTTGCCGTAGACCTAACATGGTGTAGTGAGCATTGGCTGCTACTAATCTTCAATTCAATGATGACACCTTGTATGTAGACTCGGGAGCAAGTAGTCATATGACACATAACTCAGGTATCCTAACTGACCTTAAACACTATAATGAACCAGATAAAATTATTGTTGAAAATTGGGAACACATCCAGATCAGGTCTAATATAAAAGAAAGTTCTTGTAGTCCCTAAGATTAATAAGAATTTGCTCTCAGTTAGTAAGCTTGCAAATGATAATTGTTGCACTCTTGAATTTGATGAAACTAACTTTGTTGTAAAGGACAAGAAGACAAGAACACTGTTGGCCAAGGGAACTAAAAGGAATGGACTTTATGCTTTGGAAGATAACAATCTCTACACTTTAACTGCTGCACATGATTGGAACACGTCAGACAACATGTGGCATACTAGATTAGGACATCCTAGTTTAAAGTCTTTAAAGGTTTTGAACAGTAATAGTTGCATCAATGTTAGTAGTTAGAATAAAATGCCTACTGTTTGTTCTAGTTGTCAGTTGGGAAAGAGTTGTTAACTTCCTTTTGGTTTGAGAAATAAAATTGAGAAAGAACCTTTATTTAAAATCTATTGTGACTTATGGGGACCTGCTCTTGTTGAATCTTCCAAACATATAAAATATTATGTCATTTTTGTTGATGATCACACAAGATATACATGTATTTATCCACTGAAAAAGAAGTCTGAATTCTTTGAGGTCTTTCTAAAATTTCATAAAATAGTGGAAAAACAATTTTCTAAAGAGATTAAGATTTTTCAGTGTGATGGAGGTGGTGAATTTATCCAAACAAACTTCATTAAGCATTTGGAAGATCATGGCATTGTGAGATATATTTCATGTCCTAACACACCTGAACAAAATGGAATTGCAGAGAGAAAACATAGGCATATTGTGGATGATATTATTGTCCCAGGAGTAATCCATCTCATGTCTCAGAGTTGGTCCTACAACTTGGGAAGAAGTTTGCCATGAAAGATCTTGGTCATTTATATTTCTTTCTTGGAGTTGAGGTTAAATATTTTGATGGGGGTATCCATTTAAGCCAGAGTAAGTATGTTGCTGAACTGCTAGACAAGACTGAAATGACTTTTGCAAAGGCTATATCCACTTCTTTGGCTCAGAAGCATGGTCTACATGAAGATGTGAGAAGCATGGTTGAAGCATCTTTTTACAGAATGATAGTAGGGAGTCTTGAATACTTGACTCTTACAAGACCAGATATTACTCATGCTGTGAATTTAGCAAGCCAATTTATGCAAAATCCGAACAGTGCACATCTTCAAGGGGTGAAAAGAATTCTCAGGTACATCAAAGGCACTCTGCACTTTGGACTTAGACTTATTTTGTCACGCCCCGAGCTATCCCCGAGACGCGGACACGGAACCTAGGACCACAAGTGATCCCAAGCTAACCCTGTTGGCATGATCATGAGCATACTAAAAATAATAAACTGATGCGGAAGCTAAATCATAATTAAATCTGAAAAGATGGGGAATACCCATATTCTATAACTGAGATATTTGAAAACAATGAGTTTAATACAAAGAAAATATTAACTCATACTAAGCTAAATCTAACTATGTCTGAAAATAGCCTCTAAACTGGACTAGAAATACTGGGACAAGCCCCAGTTAAATCTAGCAAAAACTGAAACTAAAAGACTAAATACTGAAGAGAAACTCATGAGTCTTGTCCTCGGAGAATGAGGACTCACCACTGAATCTGCTGATCGGGAAATCGATCTATGCGTGATCTGGATGCTGAGAACCTGAACCTACATCACGAGAAGATGTAGCGCACGTATGCGTCAGTACTTGAAAGGTACTGAGCATGTAGGATAGAGTAAAGCTGAAATAAAACATAACTGAACAAGCACAAAAGCAAATCTGAACATGATATACTGAATTTCTGAGCTAACTGAATGCAATGACCAATTTATAACATGCTAAAAATGAATACTGAATATACTGATAAATGGTCATGCAGAGAGTCTGACTGAACTGTGGGAGCTACTAATAACCGATAATAAAACTACATGAGCTAAATGTGGAGTCCGATGTATACGCCCCATCGACAGGACCCAATATACCTTGCCAAAGGTATAAAGGCATGCTGGCATGATCACTAAACTGATTGCCCACAGAGGGGACTTAATACCTACTTGGCTAGTAGTTCTGGGACTATTGGGTACGCTAAACCCTAGTCCAACTCGGTATTATGCTACTCCCAATGAATTTTGTAAATTAACTAATTATGTCTGAGTTTCTGTAAATACTGGATAGCTCGAACTGAACATGCAAACTGAGAATGCAATAATTAATCTGGTAATTCTGCATTTATAACTGAGGCATGTATATCTGAAGTTTCTGAAATATCTGACCTAGCATGTGTAATTCAAGAACTAAAGAAATACAAAGCTAGGGTTCTGAAATTCATTCGATAATCTGAGTAATAACATGATAATCTGATTTGGAACATATATTTAATAAATTCATGAAGTTCTATCAAAGTTCTAGAAACCCTAGGTTTAATCATGATAAGAAAATCAAGAATCTGACTGAAAACTAGGGACCCAATGGGTGAAAAGAACCCACTAGTGAAATCCCGCATACCTGGTGATTAAATTCACGGAAAAATAATTAAGTTTCTGGGCTGGAACTGCTAGAGCTTGTGGCGTTCTTGAACTAGGGTTCTTGAGCTTTTTTTCTCCTATTCTAATTTTCTAAGTTTTGATTTAATGATTTGACTTGGATATGTTTTAATTATGTTTCTAGGCTTAAACTGACTACAATCTGATAATTTAGGGTCAAAACGACGTAACTTATGGTTTAAACGGAGTGGAAAAGGTCAAAAAGACCCCTGGGAAGGTTGCTGTCGGGCCACACGACGGCCAGGACTGACGGTCCGTTGCTCCAAGGATTACCCTGGGGTTAGACCACTCTATGGAACCCCTTTTGACGGCTGCTCTGTGCTTGCCGGTATCTTTTGTTCTTTCGGCCAAGACCAATTCCGCCTAAGGTCATGCGTGTGCCCGACGCCCCGTCGTTGGATCCGTCGTGAGGGCATGTTCGACAGGCCTTTACTAAAATGGGCATAACTTTTTACTCTGAGGTCTGAATTTAGCAAGGTTGGTGGATATGGAAAGATAATTCAATTATCTATCTGTGGGTAGGTCATGAGAGACCTAATTCATTTTATGATAAGAGTTATGAGCATTTTAAGTTGACCCAACTGCATTTCCCCTTAACTGTCTGCAATTTTTTTTTCTTCTGAAAAACTAATTTTTGGTCTGTTTTGGCTACGGGTGTTACATATTTCACAATCACCATGTAGGTTGTATGGGTATTGTGATGCTGATTGGGGATGTTGTACCGCCACTAGGAGATCCATTACGGGCTACAACATCTACCTAGGTGCAAACTGTATTTCTTGGACCTCCAAGAAACAGTCCACAGTTGCTCGTTCAACTGCTGATGCTGAGTATAGAGCACTTGCCTTCACTGCATCAGAGATGACATGGATCATGTATCTACTTCATGATCTTGGGGTGTTTCTTCGATCTGTACCTACAATTGTATTGTGACAACATGAGTGCTTTGTACATGACAGTTAATCCAGTTATGCATGCTAGAACTAAACATGTTGAAATGGACTATCATTTTGTTCGTGAGAAGGTGGCTAGAGGACAACTTGTTACTCAATTTGTGAGGTCTAAGGATCAGCTAGCAGATATTCATACAATAGCATTAACCAAACAGGTTTTTGCTGAGTTTCGTCGCAAGCTAGGAGTTACAGTTCCTTCACTCACTAGCTTGATGGGAAGTGTTGAAGGAAGCTGATGGAACAGGTCAAAGGAACAGGTTCGGTGAAGCTGTCTGACGAGTTAGAGTTTGAGTTACACTAGGACTAGACTACTCAATCCTATTTATGTACAAGTCTATACTTTGTACGACTAGGATAAGTTGTATATATTATATTTGTGTTGTATTAGGATTCCTAGTGTAGCTAGTATAGGACTCTTCTCCTATATCAGGAGTATGTAACTTAATCATCAATACAATCATTGATTCTTCACATATACGTGAGAATTCTACATAACATGTCTGCTTAGGATAAAAAAAATATTCAGCTATATAAATTTTATGCATTGATATATATAATGATCATCACCACGGTGGCCGCGGTGCGACATATTCTTGTATATGATTGATTCAAATATACTATGTGTGATATTTGAATTTCGTGCTATGAGTCCATAATAGAGATGGAGAAATAGACATAACGAAATACAGAATTCAACAATTTACACAAGAATAATTGTTTGATCGTCAAGTGTAGCAAATTTTCTTATATTCTCCTCTGCCTCTGAGAAATGTCTCTATGTACTCCCTTCGTTTAAAAAAGAATGTTTATATTTCTTTTTTAGTTTGTGTCAAAAAGAATGATCCCTTTCCTTTTTTGACAACACTTTAACTTTAACTTTCCACGTGGCATGTTTAAGACCACAAGATTAAAGGGCATTTTGGTACATTTGACATAACTTTAATTTAGAACCACAAGATTAAAAAGTCTTCTTTCTTTTCTTACAATCCGTTCCAAGTCAAACTAGACCATTCTTTTTTAAACAGAGGAAGTATTTGATATGTTGGAGTGTCAAAATAGTGTCTAGAAAAGAGCAAATTGAATGTACATGTGATAAAATTATTTGTTCTGTTTTTTGGTAAAATTACTTCGTAGATATGAAATTGAGCATCATTGATATGATGTGTTGGTAAATCTATATCTATTCTCTCTAAATAATTTATTGTAATTTACCATTTTTCAAATTATGGTTATTTGTAAATAGTTATTATTATTCAAAATTTAAATCGTCTTAAAAGTGAATGAAATTATGTACCCTTTTTACAGCGATGCCTTTGGTGAATATAACATTATAAATATGAGATCAAAGAGCTTAATACGCAATTTTATTTGTGTCAATTTGAAATTTTAACTCCAGAAATATTATTTAGCCAACTCATTTTCAATCAAATTAATTCTTGTACATTTAAATATTGTGAATTCCACGATCAGTCTAACACAAAAAAAAACTATATGCACCATAAATAAATAAATAAATGAGAAAATAAAATAAAATGGAATAGAATCATTTTTTTCCCATTCCTTCCTTCTCTTTCCTTCACCTTTAGCATTTTTAAACAATTAATTGAATACTTTTATTATTATTTTTAAAAGTTGGTGGGTGATAAGTTTTTCTTCATAATTCCTACATTTTCCTAAATTAAATTGGATTTGTTTTAACGATTATACTAGTAAGACAAATAAAATAAAATATTCATTTTTGATATAAAGACCAATACTGGAGTAGTTAGAGTAGTGACTCGGACCTCTTTATGAGTTATGTAAATAAGTATAACCTTGTATCAAGCCTTATTTCTACGCCGGCTTCAGTATCACATCGCTAAATTTGCCCTCCAAATATTCTATTTTAGTCTGCTCAATCTAAATTCCTTAGACTCCAAGGTCTATCTCCAAACTTTCAGCCTAACATTAACTCAGCTGTGAGCCTCGTCATTCTAATTGTGTTATCCACAAATAACATAAACCATGACACCTCTTCTTTGATATTCCTCAATTCATCCCCCACTAAGACAAATAAAAAAGGGTTAAGAGCTAGTCTCTCGTACAAATCCATCATAATTGGTAGTTGCTCCGAATCTCCTCCCGCTCCCATTGTTTTTACTCGAGTCTTGACTTCATTTTACATGTCATTAATTACCCTAGTGTATGCCACTAGCCACCAAGCATCTCCAAAAGGCATTGTTTGAGACTTTTTCGTAAGTCGTTCTAGGCCAATCAACATCATGTGTAAGTCCTTCTTCCTTTTTTTGTACCGCTTCTCTAGTCTCCTAACTAATGAAGAATGACAAAAGTTCCGCATTAATGCTTAATGTAATGGGTGGACTGAGTATAATGCTAAGACAATTTTTCTCTCTTTAAGCTTACTTTTGGGGGGTAAGTTAGGCCCAAGACCTAATTTATATGGTATCAGACAATGACACATCTCATTCAATATTAGGCGCGAGGTGGGGTATTGCAGAATATAAAAAAATTCCTACATTAATGACTATGATGGGTGTACTCTTTTATAGTCCCTTGTTAAGGATCTAGTTACGGGACGTTGCAAGATAAAATTTGAAGTTTTCTTTCTTCCACCTATGGTGTTGGTTCGTTAAAAGAGAACGCGTGATCTCTTGAGTTTGAAATACGCAAAAACTTGATTAATTTTCTGCTTATCATTTCACTGAATGCAAACAACACTAAATACAACACTAGTGGATAACCACCCATAAAAAAACAAGAAAGTAACTTCCTACTACAACTGAAATGAAAAAGTGGCTTACTGCAAAACCTGCTACATAGAAATAGGAAAAATAAATAACTAAAAAGCTGTAATAATCTACTGCAAACACTGCTATACAGAAATAAAAAATAAATAACTTATAAGCTGAAGTAATCTACTTTCTAATTCCTTAAATCTTCCATTCGTAAAACATTGGTGGACTAAAAAGGTGCTAACATACTCCTTATAAGACTTGGATAATACTCCTCTCTTTAAACTTGCTTTTGGGGTGTAAGTTAGACCCAAGATCTAATTTTACATGGTATCGGAGCAGAACCGATCTCATCCAATATTAGACGTGAGGTGGGGTGTTGAAGAATATGACAAAAGTCCCACATGATAGTTAATGAGATAGTGAACTCTTCATTTATAAGACTTCAATAATCCTCCTCTCATTGAGCTAACTTTTGTGGTGTGAATTAGGGTAAAGACTAATTTTGCACTTACAAGATTAATAACTTATATAGTTATGAAAATTTCAAGTACCAAAAGCACAATTTTATTTTATTTATTTTAAAATAAATTCTTATCCAAACAATCATCGACAATATAACTCGATTAGATGATCATTAATTAGGAGCGAAGCTAAATAGAGGCAAGGATATTCATCAACAGAAAATTACACTATTTAGATATCGAACCCAAATGATTTTTTTCTTGTATTTTCTTCATATTTTTAAATTCCTTAAGATAAAAAAAAAATTACTCATAAAGGGGTGCAACATGATAAATAAGATACATTCATGCTTAGTTAAATGTGTCAAATATGAAACAATTTAGGTAGATGTCATTTTCTACCTTAATAAATGTTAGCACGATATAAATTTAAATTAACATACGTTCTAACATGTGAAATAATTTTGTTAGATGTCATTTTCTAGTTCAAAAAATACTACACGACATGAATTTAAATTATTATACGTCTTAACATATGAAATAATTTAGGTAAGAATCAATTTTTTATTCTAACAAATCTTACGTGATATAAATTCAGATTAAACGTGAGTTCTATCACGACATGAATTTAAATTATTATACGTCCTCACATATGAAACAATTTAGGTAAGAATCTATTTTCTATCCTAATAAATCTTATGCGATATAAATTGAGATGAAATCGTGGGTCCTATCATATATAAAAAAGCAAACAGATGACAATAATGTTATCCTAATTAGACATATTCTCATACACGTTTCTTTAACATATGTTCTACAAAATACACAATTCTCAACTATTGATATGAATCAAAGTGATAAAAAGATTACTGTTGCAACTGCTAGACCTCACACAAGAAAATCCAAAGAACAACACCCCATTTCACTGTTCTTCAAGTGGTAACTTTTTTTTTCTTTCAAGATTTGATCTTTTTTTACTAATTTTGCCTTTTGTCCTGTTTTCTTGAATTTTTGAGATTTGGGGTTTGGGTTTTTGGGATTTGTTTGGTGATTTCAATATTTTAAGCTGATTCTTGTACTGTGTTTAGTTACATGTTGTTCTGTTTCTGTAGTATTGTAGTTGTTGAACTGAGCATATGATGAACAATTTGCTTATATATGGTACTACTAATAAACGGATAAGGCTTAAATATGTCATAGAACTTTGAGAAAAGACTCATTTATGTCGTCTGGTAAACTAAAGGTTAGGGCATAATGGCATGAATGAGCCTTTTTCTCAAACGAAAATGTTTCAGATGATCCAAATTTTCAGCAGATGATATAAATAAGTCTTTTTCTCATAGTTCGATGACATATTTGAGCCCTTTTCCGAATTATAAATGTTTTTTTTATCTTGAATGTTAATTTTAGAGTTAAATGATCAAGACACGCCTAAGCTATCACTTTTTCGCGAGTTTTATACCACAACTATTTCTTGTTTTGTACTGTATTGATTACATATAGTTCTGTTCTGTGGTACTGTAGTTGCTAATTTTGATGTGGTGCTTTTAACTAAATGAGCATATGATGAACAATTCGCTTAGATATGGGACTGATTATAAATGTTGTTTTCTTGAATGTTAATTTTAGAGATAAATGGCCTAAGCTATCACTTTTTTCACGAGTTTCATATCTTAACTATTTTTTGTTCCGTTTACCTACTTGAACTATCAATCCCTTTGTATTAAAACATACCTTGATGTTGAGTTGGCCAAATATTTAATCACGATCCACAATAGGTGTGTGTAGGTTAAGTTAGCATCGAGGTGTGTCTTAACACAAAGGGAGTGATAGTTTAGGTAGGTAAACGGAACAATGGATAGTTGAGGTATGAAACTCGCGGAAATGTGATAGTTTAGGTGTTCTCTAAGCCATTAACCCAATAATTGAAAAGCCAAGGACTACATGAGGAACATAAGGCACGTGTAGGTCAGATAAGCATCGAGGTGTGTAGTGATAGTTTAGGTACGTAAATGGAATAATGGATAGTTGAGGTATGAAACTCGCGGAAATGTATAATTTAGGTGTGTCTTAATTTTATCCTATTTCGCACGGTTTTAACCCAGCCCGTTTATTATTTCATATGATTTTACAACCAAAAGAGGGAAAAAGTTTTCTGGCTAGAATTGTGATTTTCATCCCCTTCCTTCCTTGCTGTTTCGATTATAGGAGAACAGGTGGAATCCAGTCAAGTTCGTCGATTTACCGCTCAACAAAGGTAATAGTACACTTTCCTTTTGACTTCTCATTTGGTGATAAGAATTAGCTCATCGTACTAACTAACTATTGGAAGTTAGTTATCTAATCTCATAAAGGGAATTTAATGATTTACCCTTATTACGTCTATATATCTACATCTCAACAGTTATACACCCTATTCAGTATTATAGGGTGTATAATTAAAACATGTCGATGTAGAGGTAAAGTTTGTGTACACACTACCTTTTTCAGACTCCACTTGTGGGATTACACTAGGTATGTTGTCGTTCATATCAAATAGTAGAGTGCTAGTACCTTAACATCTCCGTTTTTGCTGTCATTTGAGGAACAACAAGAATAACCTTTTTCTGTAATCTTATCTTACTTTGAAAAGACATAATAATTTAGGTACAGGTAAACGAGAATTCTCAATGAAGATGTTTTTCCACAACTCAGGTATCGCGAACGTCTACCAGCTAATTACCGTGGATTTCTGTAATATAAAGGAAAGCCATTCTGTGGCTTCCTGAAATTTGGAAGTTTTTATGTCATACCGAAACGTAGGACAGTCTGTTGTATGCCATTTCTGATGTACTTGTAGAACTCAGAGTCAGAATTGTTTTTTAACATGAGAAACTCTGTACTCTGCTGTACTCTTATCACTAGATCAAAGCCCCGGTGGAAATAAATTAGTATTTGTTACTATGGCAGAATCTTAAGATGCGGAGCAGTATATCTACGCGAGCATAACAGTGAACACAATGATCTGTCACCGAATTTTCAATTTAGCTATTTTTTGCCTTATAGTGGCAAGCTCCACTTATGCCTTAGCTACCTACTATTCTCATATCTGTTCTTACTGTGTACCATTCAATGAAAAAATGCCTTCCAAAAATCTAATTAGAAATTTGGGTTCTACTGCCAAATAATGTTTGATTTGCGTTCATAAAACACGTGCCATCTGTCTAGAGGCAATAGATTAAAGTTTATGACTTCATACTTATGTGGCATAGATCATTTACGTTGTATAAACATAAGTTTTGCCACCGTATTCAACTATTGTCTAATTTATTCCTTCTCTTTTCAGCTATGATTGCACAAATAGCAGTAGCAACAACAGTTGGATTTCTCGGATGGGCTTATTTGGCATTACTTAAGCCTCCCTCTCCAAAAGTTTGTGGCTCACCAGATGGTCCTCCGGTGACTTCACGAAGGGTCAAGTTCAACGATGGGAGATGTGTAGCCTACAAAGAGGGCGGCGTTGCCAAGGAGAAGGCAAAGCACAAGATAATTATTATTCACGGCTTTGATAGTTCCAAAGACCTTATGTTGCCGATATCCCAAGTATGAAAACTTTTATAACTCCATATTTAGTGTATTCATTTTAGTAGCTACTATGTATGTTATGACCAAGTTTGCTTGTACCTGCAATACGGTTGAAAATCAGATAAAATTTTCTGAATTCAACGTTAAAGACTTCTCGATAGTTGATACTTTCTTGCACATTCTGTTTTATGTTTCCAGGACTTAATTCAAGACCTTGAAATATATGTTCTACAATATGATCGTGCTGGATATGGAGAGAGTGATCCACATCCAAAGCGCTCAGTAAAGAGTGAAGCATTTGACGTTGAGGAACTAGCTGATAAGTTACAACTAGGACCCAAGTTCTATGTGGTTGGATTGTCCATGGGAGCGTATTCTGCATGGAGTTGTCTTAAGTACATACCGAATAGGTACATTTTCATCTTTTACAGTCCTTTGATACTCGGAAATGAACTTAAACATGTTTTTTCTATTGTTTTTAAGTTAGATACCTTATATTTTCAGTTCTTTTATT
This sequence comes from Solanum lycopersicoides, assembly GCA_022817965.1. NCBI lineage: Eukaryota > Viridiplantae > Streptophyta > Magnoliopsida > Solanales > Solanaceae > Solanum > Solanum lycopersicoides. The sequence goes on from CM040628.1 coordinate 69,958,743, forward strand.
TAACGAAATGAATGTCCAACGCAGGCTGGCCGGAGTTGCCCTTGTTGTTCCGTTTGTAAATTACTGGTGGTCATGTTATCCTGCTAAACTATCAAAAGAAGCCCTCGGGAAGATGCTTGCACAAGATCAACGGACATTCAGAATTGCGCATTATGCCCCTTGGCTGATTCATTGGTGGATGAACCAAAAGTGGTTCCATGCTTTAAGTATGCTGGAAGGGAACATGGCAATATTTTGTCCGCCAGATCTCGAAATGCTGAAGCAGTTATCCTCTGCCCCGAGTCCTGGTCAGGTAAATGATTCTCATTTTCCTTTTTCACAATTTACAGTACGATAGTTGATTGTTCACGCACTTGCTGTACCTGCCGTCTTTTTTTTGGGATCAATATCTGCAGTTCATCCAACGATAAACAACATCTGTATTATAGAGCTATGACACAATCAAAACCGAACTAACAAAATGTTGAATTTCATCGTACCAGTCTCTACCGGGGGTCATTACTCGTTTTTGTGCTTGCCTTTTGATATTCCGTGACTAGAACATGCACCCTCGTGATAGAACAATAAAATGATTATTTACCCTTTCTTTTCAAAAACTTCCTATGGTAGTACGTCGGTCTCCAAAATCCAATGTCGTAGGTTCAAATGCTACCGAGCGTGAATTTTTTCTTCTTATATCAAATTAGAATGAGATAGATTCATTCAGTATTTTCTTACCATTATGATTGTTATAATTCTGGAACTATGTCTTTGTCCAGGAGAAGGTTCGACAGCAAGGCGAGTTTGAATGTTTGTATCGAGACCTGATAGTTGGTTTCGGAAACTGGGACTTTGCTCCGACAGATATCAAAAATCCTTTTCCAGATAACGAAGGTTCGGTCCATCTTTGGCAAGGACACGATGACAGAATTATTCCGCGTGAACTCAATCGTTATCTAGCAGAGAAACTCCCATGGATTCAATATCATGAGGTTCCTAATACTGGACATTTGTTAATGCACAATGCTAGTTATTGTGAAACCATCTTGAGGAAACTTTGCACTAATTGAACGGGAGACTTGGAGCAACAGTAAAGTTGTCACTGTGTGACCTATACGTCACATGGAAGTAATCAATAATGCTTGAACCAGGGTAAGCTATCTACATCACATCCGTTATAGGGTGCGACCCTTTCCCGAACTATGCCAAAGTAGGATGTTTTGTGTGCCAGACTTTCCCCTTTGCATGTATTTGCGGACAAGAAGGTAACTTGCAATATTCTTATGAGAAAATTAAGTGCATAAGCATTTGTAATAAATACTAGATATGAACCTGTACCAGCACAGTTCAATATATGTTACTCTCATTCTCAATTGATGAGACAATATATAGTACTTTTTATATAATTTTTAAAATAATATATATTA